>JAUMHP010000063.1:6810812-6824491 GCA_032361065.1 Enteromius trimaculatus
TTCCTTTAATGGTTATAATGTGAATTGTATTCATTTTATGGTGTCTACATGTGATGAAATCTATTGGTGGGATGGTAAATCCTATTGAAAAAGGGCCTTAAAACACACTACAAATAGAAATTTTGTAAAAGTTTTATTGGAAAAAGTTCATAATGGTATTTTAAGGAAAACCATTAGAAATTCTGTGATTCTATTGAGCTTCTATTGTTTTTATACGTCTAAACGTTACAGTCTTTTTTCATGTGTTAACTTTAATATGGTGTCGTCTCCAAAAGTCCACACCTTAACTTTTAAAGTTATACTGAAACGTTTGAAAACCCATCAAATCCAGCAATTTATTTTTAAAAGTGATATGTACTTGTGATATGTAACATTGGCTGCTTTTAAGACACCCCAACCTTGTTTCAATTTTGTTTTTGAGATGATTAAAATCTTATATTTTCCCTATAATTCAAACCATGGACGTCTCTAACTGTAGTGTCACTGAAACCTTTTTTGTAGAATACAGAACAGAATAATGCCGTCTTAACGACTCACTTTCTATAGAGACTCCAGCAACACAAAACCACACTCCTGCTCACGTAGAAACACCGCTTATCTCCCGCTCTCTTATCCTGTCTCATTCCACCAGGTGATAACCAACATAATGGCCAGCATAGCCATGCACCTTCTGTTGTCATGTGACGTACCGGTTTACTATGATTTTGTAAATGTTTGAATCTCTTTAGTGATTTGTATCTCCCCTTGGCTCAGGTTCCAAGACTGACTGATAAAAACATTTTGAACCTTTATGTTATGGTGACAGATTAATGCATGTTTATGCAGAATGGTCCATTTTAGACCAAATTAAGTTTATAGCACATTACTCGCTGTTAATTAAACGATCCTTTTTAATGCATGAACTGGTGATTTGCGACTTCACTTATGAATGAAACACCTCCCACACCCTCTCATAGTTAAAATCTGGACTGATCTGTCACAGAGTGCTTTGTTTCAATTCAATCTGCAGCAGATTTGAAGTCAATGACAAAGAGAAAAGACTGTTGACCACAGAACAACCTGTTTTAGTCCTGTCGAGTGCTAATAACCTGTTTTGTAGCACCTACACATAACACACACAGGTAAGATAACCTCATTTTAACTATTATGCTTGACTCATGCATTTATGTCATGTAACACCAAAAAGCAAGGGACACTAATAGAAGCAACAATACTGTTTATTTAAAGATAAAATGTAAACAGACTTACAAGTTTCTGATGTTGAACATAATGAATTCACACTGCTTGGCCTCCTCCCCTGCAAGTAACCTCCCTGTAGTATTACTGTGTTAATTAAACACAAAGCGTAACACTTTACCCTTGGACAAAAGAAGAGACATACACATTAAATGTACACCTTGGGCTGTTTGAGCGCACGTTCTGTTAGAGAATGTTTTTTGAATGTAGAGAGCGGTAGAGAATTAAACATGAAGCGAATTGATAATTCTATGGTCTTTTTCACCATGGTGACAGGCACAGGTCTAACCAGCTTCATTAAATGCAGTTCCAGAGGCAGCCCACACAATCCTACCCACGACTGAAGAGGCATACAACTGTGCACTGAAGTGACTCTGAGACATGGTTGGCTCTGCAGGAGGTTTAACAATATTTTCTGAACACAAAATGAAAAAATAGGAAGCATACCATCTTATTTGGAATGTGGTGTGACATTTGAGCACATATACAACAGTTTTTACAATTTCGGAAAATACTGTATTAATAGAAATGGCATGTTTAATGCATGCATTATTAGAGTTATTTGGTTTGAATTTCATTTCTATTTTTATTATCAGCATCACGTTTATATTACGTTATATTTTTTGGTAATGTTCTCAAAAATGCATATCCATGCACCATTAACCAACCACAATTTAGAAAATCCCAGTTTGAAACATTACGAAAATAAATATACACAAAACTGTACAAAGCTATAAAATAAATATTTCCACTGACACATTTTTCAGTTGTATTGTATAATAGAATAAAGTATGATAAAGTATGCATGCCTGAAGGGACTAATTAAACTCAATATATGTCTCTTCTGGTCATCTATACAGGGCATAAACCTCTTTCATTTTTCATTAAGTATTAAGTTCATATTAAAAATGGCGAATGGCTTAATAGTATAGCAACAAATCTCAAACTGAAATCAATAACAATTCTCCCATAAACCTCAACGATGACTAGAGATATTGTTGTGTAAGGACTGAGATATTTGACAATGTAATATTTCCTTCTTGTCTTGTTAAGGCATTTTACTATTTGGGACTGTGCTCTCTTTTTAAAAAAATAAATCCCAAAGTTTTAAGCCTAAAGGTTCTTTGTTTTGTTGTGTACCCAGGGAATTGTTTCATTATTCTCTCTCCCTCATGTCATTCTGAACCTGTTTGCTATTATCTTAAAACTGAAATCATTATGTAGCTCTTCCCGTTACACATTACAAAATATCACAAAAGTGGTTGATATGACTCTTAATGTGATACATTAAGTCCAAAAGTAGAGCATCGTGTTCAGTTACTACACCCAGGAGAACCAATGGCATTTTAGGAACATTAACATGCCATTTTTGAATCTGGAATCAGATACGGCACTGATGAGGGCTCTGTGTAGCTGCTCTAAATGAGACTAAAAGTCTTAATGACCATTTCTCAATCTATTTCAATGCATTCTCCAGACTCTCCTTTGATCTTTCTCTGTCAATCTTGTTCTCTCTAGTGCACTTTAAATTCACTTTGAATGCGGGCAGCAGACGAGATCTTTCTCCTCCACAAACCTGTCCTGGCATGTTAGAAGAATCCGCAGGAGGAATTTAAGACTCATGGGATGTAAACATTGCAGGAACAGACCCTATGAGCTGCACGAGGACAAGCATCTAATCACAGATTGTGACCCTCTGGGAGAGTGGTCGGATGTGTATGCGGATCTATTCTGCTCTCATTAGACACTATGATAGAGGAGTATGCACGGACATGAAAGCCATTTGTCAAATGCAAATAAAAAAGGTGGTGTAAGGGGATTCAGAGAGATGATGGAGAAAAAAAATGGAGGAAACAATCTGTCAAGCTCAAAAACTGACAAAGGTACAATACAATTTGTGTGCTATATTCATCATAAAAGGCCTGCTCGCATAATGTTGTTTTTTCATCAAAGGCAAGGCATTTTGAACCTGGCTTCAAAATACTTGGAATATGAGTTGTATGTCTACACTGCAAAAATGATTTTCTTAGTAATTTCATCTTGCTTTCCTGTAGAAACAGAACATTTTTTTTTTTTTTTTAAAAAAGGTACATTTACTTGAGAAGCAAAATTACACACATAGACATATATATGTTTATATATATATATATATATTTTTTTGTTTGTTTGTTTGTTTGTTTTTTTGAGCAAGGCAACTTAATGAAATCATATGCTTTAAACAAGAAACAAATATCTGCATTGGGAAAGACAGTTCATCTTAATTCAAATGGTTTATTTTTCTTGATCTTATTTGTATGTCATTTTTCTTCTCTAGTAAATCTACCTTGATTTAATAATGTTTAGATATTTCTGCTGGAAAACATTTTTTTTTAAAGTTCATTTTATCCTTTTTGGTCACAAAAAAGTTACAAAGTTTTACTGTATAGAAAGAGCCACAGGAAGTCTCTACTGAACAAGACAAAAACAATACATCTGAACACAAAGCATAAAGGAGAGAAAGAGCAAAATGCACTATCAGCACCGCTCATCTTAGCTCTGTTCTGAACATGTGGCCTTAATGTTCTCCACTCGGCTCCATTGTAATCTGCATATTCTGATCTAAACAGACAGAACCAGGTGCTCTGCTCCCCTTAAGTAGTGGGAGATACGCCAAAATGCTCTTGCACGCAAGTGTGGGCAGTTGGAGCAGCTGGAGCAGTTCCAGGACGAACATTTACACAACATTTTAATGGACTTACTGGAAGTGTTGGGGATAATTAAAACACCCGATATCACCATGTTACAATACTCATTGTTCATCATGTCCCGACTAGAATTGAATTTAGTTTATTTACTGGCAGCAGAAGCCTAATTTCTCGACCTTGTGCTAATTCGCTAATCCCTGTTGAGACTGCGAGACCTGACTGTAAGACGTGCTGTAATAATTGGTCATGTCAAAAGGATAATCTAAGAAGGTCAGCATCAGCTTTACCTCTGCTCTGTGGTTGCCATGGAGACCTAGCAGCCAATGATTCCAGAATTCCGATGAAGGATTCCGACAAGGAATCATGTCAGTTCTTGTGCATCTGGACTTATCATACTACAAGAGACATGCAGATCTGAGACATAACAGATCTTAAGTCAAGCCAATCCAGACATTTAGGGGTCCATTGCTCAGATACTGTGCACATATTCTTCCCTCTCGTATTCAGAGTCCATTTATACTGTCGCTTTAACATATTCCGCAGCGGTCCTGTCCTTGTAATCCATTCCGTCTTTTCCGGATCTGTCACAATAAGCAGCACCTCACAGAAAACAAATGCTACCGGTCCATAAAGTGCATCTCAGTGGTTAATACTGTCATCTTCCTAGGTCCCCAACCCTGTGAAACTATCAATAAATGAAATATTTACACTATTAGTACCATCAAGTGCATTTCTAATTATTTTTAAAGTCTGTTATCCCTGCTCTTTTTAATTATGCTATTACAAGCTGTTACTGATAAGGTCAGTGTTGGCATAAATTAGAAAATATTAAAACAAAGAACATATCAAAGACATTCAGTGCTTGGCGGCACTAGAGTTTTCATACGATTCGCTGCATTTGAGTTCGTCTTGTTGCTTTTTTTTATAATGCTGCCTTGTAAATGTTTCTTCCAACTAGTTTGTAACTGAATCATTTACTTGATTCCCCAAAATGGGTTCCCTTGCTGTGTGTGCCCAACTATAGATCCCCAACTCCAACTCGAATTTAATGCAAGCCTGCTGAAATAAGGCAAAAGCTGTGCGATACAGTTTGCTGAGGTAGAATTTCCATTGTATGTGTCCATTCCTTGCTATTTGTGAACAGTGGGCTTTCCTCAGTATGTTGGAAGTCACAAGCTCTACATTTGAAATGCAAACGGAGGAGTTTGCTCCTTTTAGAGGAATTCCAATGCTTTATCTTCCCATAAAAGCAGCCGTGGCTACTCATCAGCATCCAGTTAAAGTGAAGAAGGGGTATTAGACGACGGCACTGTCCTTGAACTCTCGAGCAGTTCAAATGCATCTCGATTTCACACCGAGCTCTCGTCAGGTTTACTACACAGCTGCGTGTGCTTCCTCTTCTCCAGGATCCTGTTGAGCTCCTCCGTGAAGGAGTAATAAAGCGGAGACGTGGTGTCTCCATCTGTCTGTCTCAGCAACACGTAGCTGTTTCCATTCATCTTGCGTAAGACACTGGGTAAAGTGGCAGAGAGTCCATTGACGTACTCTGATTCTGGAGGCGGTGGTAGAGGTGGAGCAGGAGGAAGATCTTTGTTGGGTGATGTACTTGCTTCTCCGGGGACGATCTGCAGTAGGCCGTCGTGAGCATCCGGTTTCCCGTTGCAGTGACTGGAGATGGTCTTCAGCTCCATGTGGGCAACCCGCTTCCTTTCGGCGCGAGCTGCGGCCCGTAAAGAATATTTACCCCTCCGTCCTTGCAAACAGAATCCCACGTAAAGCAGGACGACTGTTAGAACAAAACACAGGCCTCCCAGGATAGTGATGAGGGACAGGTACATGGCCTCCATGTTCCTCACGGACAGGAACTCGAAGCGAGGAGACATTGGAGTTGGATCGAAGTCCTCGAGGGAGTCACTTGGGGTGGTTTGAATGGTCCAGTAGATTGCTGTGGTCAAGCGTGGCCTCGTCGGCTCCACGGGGGGAGGTGCCGGAAGCTCTTGGCGGACTGTCAAGCTGTAGATCACCACAGGAACATGGACACCATTCTCCAGGGCAAAGCAGTAGTAGTCTCCGCTCTGGTAAGGTCGTGCCTTGATGAACAGGAGCCCGTCAGTGCCGACGCGGTAACCGGAGTCCAGTCCGTAACCCTGCAGAGGTTCCTTTCCATTTAGCATCCACTTAGGGGTTGCCAGATTGGAGCTGAGCTCACACTGAAGCAGCACGTCATCACCCGCCATCACAGAGCGAGAGCGGTGTAACGCTTGGTCTGTGACAGAGCAATGACACACACACATCAGTTATAATGACACTGCAATAATTAATGGTTAATTAGCTAGATCATGTTACCGCAGAAATTATGATTCATCGGATAGGTACTGGCTCATATTAACTTCATATGACTTTTACCACTTACTGTGACTCATGAAGAATTGGACACATTGACTACACAAATTTTAAACACATTTTTACTGTGTTGTTTACTTCTATTAAGAATAATTCTTCTAAAATGAAGCTGAAATAAACTGAAAGAGTCTAAAATTACTTGAAGTGCTATAATTAATAATATGTAAATAAAACTGAATTAAAGTTGAACAGAAATATAAAAAATAACAAACGCAAATGACAGAATGACTAAAACTTACCCTAAGAAAAAAAATAAACAAACACTATAAAAGAACAGAAATAACACGGAATACTAAAGCAACACTGAATCATCACAGCAACACTGACTATTTTAAGAATTATTTTTCATACCATCTGCTGTGGATTCATCACAGCCCTGGTTTCCATTCAGAATGTCCTGTGTCAGATTGGCCCTGTAGACAGAAGTTATTAATAGTTATTATCATGCAAATATTATATTATCATACCAATATCAATAAACACTGATTATTTCCATACTATGGCCATAAACTAATAAATGTCTGATTGTTTGAATAAAAAACTAAAACATTACAAACTAAAAACAAGATTTACCAGTGAATTTAGACATTGCAACATTATAATGTACTGTATGAAATATAAATATTAATTTTACAATTTGCTAAAAATTAAGTGAGAATTAGGGTGGCAAAAAATCATTTGAATGAAAAATAAAATCATGCACAATTAAAAATATCCACTGATGCATGCCAATTTGCCAAAGAAAAAAAAAAGTTTGACAACCAAAATTATACAAATATATTAATGTTTCAATGATCAGAGTTTATCAACTGCCAGACACTTATCCAAGATGCACTGGAGTGGGCAGTTCCATGACATACAAAAAAATCATCCTATGAGCTCTATTCACAGAGAACCTACAGTACACTGTCAGTCACAATGGTCCTCAATCAATTCATTAAAAAGTTAAGAATGAACAGCAGAAGTATCTCATACCTTCTGTTGTGTGATGTAATCTCCACACACTCCAGTCCATCCCAGGCACAGAAAGGATCACGTGCCATCACACAGTCAAAGCATGAGGAGTATCTGCTGCATGTGGACAAGGGCAACTGCACCACCGAGGTGTGCGAACCCACATACACACTCATCTGAAATGTTCAAGCGAGTAGTAAGATTCACATCGTGGGCTGTGCATAAAATCAAGTCATACTCATATCAGTTCAAACAGAATGTAATGGATTTGGAGACTTTAAATTGAGAACAACCTCTGGTAATGATGGATTTAGAGACATTTCAGTTTAATTCAACTTCCAGGATGAGCACAGATTAATTTCTCACCTGTTTCTCAGAGATGACTATACTTTCTACTTGCTGGGGTTCCTCAAACAGCTGCAGCTCCTCAATGATGTGCAGCTGACCATTAACCTTCACAGCCCTTTGCAGCCAACCTTCATCTGAAAGAACATCAAAACAACTCAGAACCCAGCTGCACTCAATAAAGCGCTGCATGCTTGATAGATAAGAGCTAAAAAAAAAGGTCACTGTAACATTCATTACCTGTCCCAATGAAGAGTACGTGGTATATCTGATCATCTAGACCAGTCACTCTGTGTACAGCAATTTTGGTGTAGTCCACATTCCTCCTAAACAGCAGGGGGCGCTGTTCTTGAGGAAGGATCTGCTTGTACATGAGTGGATGGCGACGGACAAAGTGAAGTACATCGTCTGGCAGGTTGGTGGATGAGTTGATGCCTTTTGCTCTAAGTTGATCTGTGATGCACTGAAGAGAAAGTATGATGACGTTACTTTCTGACAGTAGCTAGCAAGAAAAAGTATGTGAACCCTTTGCTGAATCTGTGAAAAATTTATTTACAATTATACAAAATGCATGTTGTTGTTGTTTTTTTTAATCAGTACTGTCTTGGGTAAGATATTTTACACAAAAGATGTTTACATATAGTCCACAAGACAAGAAATAGCTCAAATTATTAAAATAACCCCCCTGAAAAGTTTGTGAACCTTTGGTTTTTAATACTGTGTGTGGCTACCTGATGATCTACGACTGTTTTGTGACCGTTGTTCATGAGTCGCTTGTTTGTCCTAAACAGTTAAACTGAGCACTGTTCTTTAGAAAAATCCTCCATGTCCTGCAGATTCTTCAGTTTCCCAGCATATTTTGTATATTTGAACGCTTTCCAGCAGTGACTGTGTGATTTTGAGATCCATCTTTTCACACTGAGGACAGTTTAGGAACTCAAAAACAACTATTTAAAACGTTTTTTTGTTAGGATTTTTCACAGATTCTACAAGGGGTTCACATACTTTTTTCTTGCAACTGTACATATACAAATACCTGCCATCCTTGGGTCTGAAATTCTTACTTCTGACACAATGGGTTTGCACAGTAACTCAGTAAGAACCTGTAGGACATTGAGCTATTCTTGGCCTCTTGACTGATTTACATAATTTAACTGTCATTTAAATTATCCGACAGGCACTGTTCAAGTATTTGAGAAAAAAGCTTTTAGAGCATGCTTTATTTTGAAAAACTCAAAATAAGCCTGGAAAACCAAAATGATTAACATTTCTGAAAACCTTCGAAACAGCAATTAAAGCTGCTCACTTGTGTACAGACTCACTCATTAGCAATATCACAGATTCAAAATTCATAATGCAGCCAATCAGCAAAGATTTTCTGCCTGCTACTAATCTCATGGCAAAAACGCTTTGATGAAATAAGCCCATTTTCTCTACGTGCACTCAATAAAATTGCTCATCAGTGTCTGATTTCTGGATGAAACCAGATCGACGCTGTATCTGTACCTCGCTGTGCTCTCTGAAGCAGAGATTTGTGCATATAGCACACAGTGATTAGAGAACTTTAGTAGCTCAACCTATGAAGTGCTGACTTGTGCTTCCCCATCAGAGTCAGCGAGAAGGAAGTGTTTCAGGGATGAGGATAATCACTCCAGTGTAAGACGAAACAGGGGATCAGTATTACTGTAATCCAGTATATCTACTGTTGGCCGTACCGAGCCGGGTCGTGGTTCTGGCACCTTTCCTGTGTACTGGGTCCATTTGGAGCTGGAGTCTTCTTTTCTCTCCATATAAGGTCCCTCAAAGGCCAATTGGATATCCGAAATGGAGTACTGGCAGATAGCAGATGCCTTTACATTTTTCCTGAAAAAGAAGCACTGGTTAGTATTCTTTCAAAGCAGTACAAAGAGAAACCCAACACTACACGATGTCAGGTAAAACCCTGAGCCAATGCAGGGACGGTGAACACCCACACTCAAGCCATTTCTTCAAGATATATTTCAAGGGAGAACAAAGAAAATTTGTGAATAGAAGGTGCATTCATGAAAGAGGTGAATCAGCCTAGGTGTGAGCACTTTGTGCTCGATCTAGTTTCCAGTTTGTACGCTTGGGTTTATTATCCGAAGAGCCTCTCAGCCTGTGCTGCGCTCATTGTTTCTCAAGGTCTTGGCATGCCGGCATAAAATCCTCATAAGCCCACTGCGTAACCATGGAAACATGAAAAATAGATTACAAATTTATCAAAAAGTGTGTGAGAGAGGTGAGGGATGACAGTGAGTAGGTGAAGGGGGCGAGAAAGCAACATAGACAAAGCTCCTCAAGTGATGCGTACAACCTAGTGAAAATAGAAGGGGCACTTATTAGAAGTGGCTATAGGGAAACAACAGGGATGGATGGGAAAGAGTACTTCCAGAAGTAGCTTAATTGAATATTTCAATCTGAAACTATGATTCTGTCACCCAGTGTCAGTGAAACTTGTATGATTACTGTTTCCATGGAACACAAAAATTTAGCTGAATGCCCAAGCTGCTCTATTCCAGATAATGACAGTAGACAGTAGCAGATAATGTCAAAAAATTAGTAAAATAAAACTAAAAAATGTAAAAGTAAAATAGAGATTTCAGCACTTGGGCTCAATAATATTTTTAAATATTGGGTGTTGGGCCACTAAGCCATCTTTTTAGTAATTTGAGCTGTGCACGTACCAATTGTAAATATATCTAAATGACTGCAACTAGGGGTTGAAATGCGACAGTCATACACACAATTCTGAGACATCTTTAAACAGATGTCCTTTTCAGTCTTAACGCCAGGCTCCTGAGTCAGCAGCACCAGCAGCGTGTTGTGGTACTATCCTGAAAGTGTGTTGAAGAAATTTTTAAATAAAGTTGTTTTTTTGAACCACTGTCAGCTGCATTGCTGTCTATGCAGGGTCAACATTTTAATCAAATCAAATAATTTACGTTCCAAAAATGAACAAGGGTCTTGGAACCTCATGAGGCATTAGTAATTAAAGGCGAAATTTAAACTTCTCAATGCAATACTGTTGGTGTAAAATTTTTATAACACACACAAAACAATCTTTATGGAGCCTCCCAGACTCTGTAAAAGTCTGTAAAAACAACAGCTTCTGGAAATGTACAACTCTATGATGTAATCTCCGCAGAAGATCATCAACACCTTCTTCTACATCACTGCCTGTTTAGCTCCGCCCATTTATTTTACTGCAGATTTGTTTACAAACAAGGCATAAATTGACATTGGATTTATAGAAATATTGACAATGTGAAAGTGAAAGACAATGCTGTGCCAACTATATTGGATCTGAATGTAATGTTGCAACACAAGCATGAGCAACTGTTGTTGTCTCTACTGCTTTGTCTGTTATAATTATAGTTTGATATGTAATGAGTATTCATACGTTTACAATCTGTGTAGGATGCAGGCTGTCAAACACTATTAGCCAATCATAGCAGTGGGTGTTTACTTCTGAGTCTACAATCTGTCACGCCTACTCAAACAGCGTTCAGACGAGGGGGTTAAAACCAGGACAGAAAATAGCCTATTACTTATAAATTATGATGTTTGTTGACTTAAAAATCTTGAGAACATTTTAAGGGAACAAAATGATAATAAAAAGACCTTTGAATAAATCTTTTTACGGTTCCACAAAAACAACATGAGTAGATAATGATAAAAAATTCCATTTTGTGAGAACACTTCCTTTCCTTTTCTTTCCATGTCTGAATCAGAATTGCCTAATACTCAGGAAAACAAACACCCACGTCAAAGTAGACTTTACACCCAAACTGATGACATGGTGACACCAGAGTCATTCAACCTTACTCTGCTAGAGGTCAGTGTGATCAGGTCATCACAGCTCAGCTGACTCACTTGTTCTCATTTCATCTGTCGCTCCCTATCTCGTTCTCTCTCCTTCTGCCTCTTAATTATTTTCTAACGTAGCAGACATTATGGTCCTGCCTGTCCTGTCATTCATCACTGCTACTCATATGTTTGCGGTTCGCACCTCAGGCAGCCACAGCCCACAGATTGATTGCCTGGCAGCTCATCAGAACCGCCCCTCTGGTTTCAGCAGGGCGTCAAAATTGTCATGTCAGTCAAAGCGGCAGACGTTAAGCGTGTGTGACCGATGTGTTATAACCAGTTTAGATCTAAAAAAAATGTGTGAAAGGAAACAATTGAATTAAAAAAAAAATCCTTGACTGTCAAGCTGATAAAAACAGAAATGTGGCCCTCGAGCTTCAAAGTGCAACATCTTACAGTTTTATCAATGACTAGTCAAAGCTTGGCTCACGGACCTCTTTGTAACGTGTCCAGAACTAATTCTCTGATCTCCTGAGAGAACGTGACCTGCTTGTGAATAAAACATGCTCTGTGCTCCAGGCAGCAAGAGGACGTGTCGGCGAATTTCATTCTGATGATCCTGGTGGACTGTAAATGCTGTCGCCTGTTTTGATGTAAACGGCCAGAGCGAGCCAGGCTTGACCGATGAACTTACTAATGGACAAAATCCATTTCAACAAACCCGCCAGTCACAGCAAAACGATGCGACGCTCCCTGGCAGAATCCTTTAATCGCTATCGACTGAGGCGTCATTTGCATGCCACCCTGAACGCACAGCAGGACAACACTTTAACCTTCCACAAACAACTGCCAGGATCATTTAGGAAGGATGGTCTCCTTCTGAGAAGGAGAACTTGAAGAAGTGACTTTCACCATGACAGATGACTAATGTAATTGACACCCAAAATGAAATCGAAACACTATTGCAGAAAGATAAATAGGCAATTATGCAAAAAGGATAGTACAAAAGACATCTTACCATTCCAGTCCAAATATGCCATAGAAAACAGAGTCCTGAGGGCTGGAGCCTTCGAGAAAGAACACACTCCGCAACACGTTGAAGTGAAACTCATAGTCAGGTAAAGAACACACCAGGCGGGCTTTTAGAAAGGACGTCCACTTCTTCTGTAGAGTTAGGAGACCTCCTCTGTCTCTCTACAAGATGAAAAGACAGAGAAAGATATCTGAAAGGTCTGCTAACATGTACGTAAACTACACTTCAAAAGTTTGGTGTCAGTAAGATTTATTTTTATCTTTTTCTCTTATTTCTTAGTAAGGATACATAAAGTGACAGTAAAGACATTTATAAAGATGTAAAAGATTTCTATTTCAAATGCTGTTTTCACCTTTCAATTCATCATTCATCTTTAAAGAAACCATATTTATGTGTTAAGCAGACCAAGTGTTTTCAACATTGATAAATATAAGAAATGCTTCTTGTGCAGCAAATCAGAATATTAGTACGATTTCTGAAGGATCACGTGACACTGAAGACTGGAGTAATGATTCAGCTTTGCAATTATTAAATGGATAAATTATACTTTAAGATATATTAAAAGCATTATTTTAAATTGTAATAATATTTTAAATTATTACAGTTTTTACTGCATTTCTGGCTAAATAAATGCAGTCTTGGTCCGCATAAGAGACTTTTTTCAAAAACATCTTATTGTGATTTTGAATGCCACCATTTTGATTTAATATGTGAAGCCACCTAGAAATGAAAGTACATAGTAAAAGTAAACAAAAAATGTAAAATATTTTTATTAGGTGATATATTTATTATAAAGTGATATATTTTTTATTAAGTGATATATATATATATATATATATATATATATATATATATATTGTGACGAGGCAGCCGGCCCCGTCGGCCAATCATCGCCTCCCCCGTCCTTCAGCGCCGCCCTTCTCCAGGTTCCCGACAGTAGTGGGCGGATGAGAGGAGGGGCGCAGGACTGTGCACGGCTGGCGGCGTGTGATGAGGTGCCCCGGAGCTGAATGGTGCCTCATCACCGCCGTCGTTAAAATGACTACGCGCGCCCCTCCTCGGGAGACCGGTCTCTTCCCCTGTGCATGCACACTGGTGTCCTCGTGGGTCCGGGAAGGCGGCGGCGGAGCGAGCCGTCCTATAGAGTGAGCCGCGAGGAGAATGAGCCCCGAGAGGCGCCGGAGCCGCCCCCGGTA
>JAUMHP010000063.1:6838054-6850536 GCA_032361065.1 Enteromius trimaculatus
TAGGGTCTAAAGGTGTTTTTCCCATCTGCAGTCATGTCTTATCCCTATTTTGATGTTTTCCTTTTTACACTCTCTCGTCTTTTCCCTGTTTCTGAGCAGGGGTTTGATATTAACTCAGAAGTAATTGACATCTCATTTTCCACTCACAGTGCTAATCTGAGCTCATGCCTGCACAGGGATGCTAAATGAAATGATGAGAGGACAGATGAGCTCACAGGTTTTTGTAAGAGCAGCAGAAGCTTCTAAATCACTCGATGAAAAGATCTGTCAGAGATGTATGCAGGGATGGATTACGGCCCAGTGAAGCCCCCGAGCTTGGCTTTTTCTGAGCAGCTCTAGGTGCTACACTTCACTTTCTACACAAGTAACGAGTCGGATGTTAGTAGAGTAAAGATATATTTCAACAAATGTATAATAAATTACAATAATGTAAAATTTGTACATACATACATACTGTGTGATACAACACAGCCACCACTAAACAAACATATTTGTATTTTTGGGTCTGTATGTATATATATATATATATATATGTGTGTGTGTGTGTGTGTGTCTATAAAACCTCCAAAAATAATCATAATAAACATAAATAGTTTATGTAAATAGTGTATTACTATACTAAGAAATAGTAAATACTATATATCTAATACCATATATCATAAATAATTAGTTATTTAATGCAAATATCTGGCACGTTATTTTTAAAATGACATCCTCTGAGACTATTTGGAGAATCATCTTCTTTAAAAACCTGCTGCAGAGCTTCTTTTCAGGTCATTGACCTGGCAGGGAAAGGTAGGACGAGTCTTAGAGAGTGAACCTGCTGCTCTCTCAGTGTTTTTAAACTCAACACAAGCCTCAAGTCTCTCAGCCCTCTGACCTCTCTGCGTTTGTGTAACTAAGCACTAGAGATAAAGGTAACCTTGGGTTGGCTTATTGTGCCTTCTCTCCTGCACTTCTGCTTCCCAGATTTGAGAGAAAGGCGTTTTGCTGTTCAACAGCGGCGATATACAAAATTCAAGCTGGCTAGTCATCTAAACGAGTGTGATAGAGCCCTGCTTACATCTGAATGATTAAGTACAGAGTTATAAACAGTCCATGAACCCACTCCCCCTCACATAACCACACAGCAGCTTCTCTGCATCCGCTTGAGCAGCCCTTTTCATTTACTTCAAAATTAACCCTTGGATGCTTACAGAAATATACTGAGGCAGTACCACAATAATGTGATGCTAATGGACAAATAAAGTGTTATACTTCGATATAACATGGCACTGAATGATCATTATATTTACATATCATGATATAGAGAGCAAGAGTCACCACCCACTTTTTCAGCGGTCTTGGTTCTGGATTCTTGAAGCATTTTTCCCAATGATTCGCTTTAAACAATTCTCCACTAAGACTATTCTAACACTTGAATCAGACCAGCTCCATTTCGAACATTGAGTTAAAAAATATATGGAAATTAACAGAAAAGGTTTGGAAAGAGATTTTTTTTAATGATTTTTTAAAATTGTATTGCTCACTAAGGCTGCATTTATTTGATTAGAAATACAGTAAAACTAGCAATATTGTGAAATATTATTACAATTTAAAAGAACTGTTTTCTATTTTAATATTAATTATATATATTATATATGTATTATATATTATTATAATATTACTTCTGCAGTGCAAAGCTGAATTTTTAGCATCATTAATCCAGTCTTGAGTGTCACATGATCAGAAATCATTGTAATATGTAGACTTGTTGCTAGTCATATAATATATATAATAATAATAATTTATATATATATATATATAAATTATTATTATGTTTTTGTTTTGTGATACACCTTTGTTCCTGCTACTTTTGATCAATTTAAAGCACCCTTGCTGAATAAAATAATAGAATTTTAATTACATTTTTTAAAAATCTTAATGACACCAAATACATACATGTACAAATATATCAATATATAAGTAGTTTGACAGGGTGGAGAGGCTTGATCGAGATATAAGCAATGCGTTGTGGGTGTGGATAGTTACAGAGCTCTTTTTTCCATAATTTGTTTCCATAGTAACAGCGACTTGTCTGATTGGTGGATCTCTCTCTTCAGCATTATATGAATAAATGAATGAAAAACAAACCATGTGTATCATACCATTGGAGAGGACCGTAGTTCTGGGGGTCACATCCAGGTCTAGCGGGGGTCTGAAGGGGTAACCCCACAGAGTGGACACAACACACAGCAACAGCAGGAACAGCAGCCATGCACTATGGGTCAACATCTTCAGCATCAGCAGTCTGACCAGGAGGGGTGAGTACCACGAGACCGCCGCTCACCCCTCCTCTCAAGGGAGCAGGAAATCAATCACACAGTTTCCTCTAGTATGCACAAACGTCTTCTTCACCAAAAAATAAAATGGCTCTCTTTCCCTCAAGCGCTGCGCTCTGCAAAACAAGGAAAAACAAGACAGTTAGGACATGTACAGAAATGACTAGTCAGTGCTGATGTCATAGTTAAGCTGACATGTGATCAGGTAAAGCGTGCGTTCTGACGCTTAATCAGATTTCTCAAATAACACAATTTAACTGTGTTTCTCAGTCCAGATTGCCCAAGGACAACAAAATATCAAGATTCTCGTGTTTGCACAGAACAAAGGAACGTGGGCATGTTAAAAGGAAACCAGTGCGCCCTGTGGCACTAAAAGGTTGTTTAATAGAAACAAAGTCTTCTATTCAACTGTTAAAAAAGACTGAATGACACGCGCACAAAGCACATGGACACTCAGTGGTATGTCAAAGTGAAGATCAAAGGATGCAACTGCTCATCCAGTGACACCCGACCTTACAGGCCTTTAATCCTGAGCTGTGTCTGAGGTGACTGCGTTGAATAATAAGATGATTAATGTATGATAACAGTCCAAATCTAAAAGAGCCAGGACTGTCACAGTCTCTGCCTTCTCTCTCTGCATCAAAAGGAGGTTGGATTAGTTTTTTACGTTCATGTTTGGAAATCATGAGAATACTGCTCTGGAGAAACTGGGAGCATACTTAAGGATATGTGCCAGTCAGTGGAAATTAGTAATTAGTTCTATTTCAGTTTTTTTTTAAGAAATAAAAGTTTTGTTAAGCAAGGATGCATTGATTACAATGTACATTTTTCTAAAAGATTTACATTTGAAATGAGCACTATTCTTTAGGATCTTTAGTAATAAAAGAATACAGAACAAAAAAAATTGAAAACAAAATAAAAAAAGAGGGAGAGACTCTAGGTGTTTGAATGGTAACATATAAGCAATTTGTGCTTGATAAAAATATTAAATAATAATAATCAAATAAGGAAAGTCCAAGGATTAAGCCTGGTTATAAGCAGGTTTACCGGTCATCCATTACTAATTTGAGTCGATTAAGTATTATTAGAGAAGTCAAGTATTGCTAAAAAATGACAGTCACTATGAAAGGAAATGCAGAATAAAATAGTTTTTTTTCAAGGCCGTGGATACATAATGTAAGCATACATGATTTTAAAGATATTTATCAGATATACATTCATTCAATGCTGTAGCACCAGCCAATCAGGATTAGCACGTTGCTTGATTATGAAAGTTTATGTTACCCCTCATCCTCCCCAGCACCACCTGTAGAGATCTGCTAAAGGCTTCAATATTCTTGCAGCAGTGAAAAGCACATTTTGGCTATTAATTTACGCGTATGGCAAAAGCGGCAAAATATATGGAGAAGATGCGCCAAAACCGTGTTTTGTGTTCTGCCTTCGGTTCAGGGTTTCGTTTGTTCGGCTTCAGCCAAGAATTTTCATTTCAGTGCATAAAATCCAGCTTATGAATTTTTCATGCCCATGGCAAAAAAATACACTTTTTAATGGAAAGTTATTTAGTATAGCATTTACATCAAATTTGTCGCCATATTGACCCTATCCTTACTATTGTTGTGTTATGGTCATGACTGACCTGTAAGAGAATGGTTGTTACTTAAAAAGGAAGAGTCATTGTGCTTGTGTGTGTGAGTCTGATGTGATTTAGGAGGACAGTGGCCCGAGCATCCAACTGTTCGCCTCCCTCCGTCCATTACTCTAACACACTCAGCCCCTCTCTTCTGTAAACACTCCAGACTTCTCCCCCTCTCTCAGATAAACACACTCTCTCTCCCTCATTCTATTAAACAAGCTTATGCACCAGATGAGCACTGTTTTCTTTTCCCCTCTATCTCCTCTTCAGAGAGCACATTCCCAGTGGCTTTCTAGGCCACTGTATTCTCGTTTATTCAAAACTTTTTCACTCCTTCTTTTTTATGAAGAAACGCACAAAACAAACTATCTGAAACACAAATGCACAGATGTGCTTGAATTCACACCTGCTGTAGCGCAGGAATCAGCAGTACTGCACCAGAGCTTTATCGGATCAGCATCCCTCGTACTAACACCAGAAGCAACGTCAAGAGCAAAGCTGAAACATCACACAACGCTGCCATTTCTTTTTAAAGAAGTCAGTTATATGCTCACCAAAACTGCATTTATTTGATCAAACATATAGTTAATACAGTGAAAATTTGTCATAAAATGTTTCTAATTGAATGCCTTTCAAAACACAATTTATTCAAATGTAAATTCAGAGCTGTATTTTCAGCATCATTACTCCCATCTTCAGTGTCACATGACCCTTCAGAAATTATTCTAATATGCTGATTTGCAGATCAAGAAACATTTCATATTACTACCAACACTGAAAACAGCTGCCTAATATTTTTGGGGTACACTGTGATGAATAGAAAGTTCAAAAGAACAGAATCTTTTGTAACACTATACTGTATCTTTGCTTGAATCCTTGTTTAATAAAAGTATTAATTTTGAATTCTCAATTTATTTTGAATTGTACAGTATAGTGTATACCATACAAATAATACATCAGACAGTTTATATTTTGTAACAAAAATGTAGAAATTCTATGAAATGTTACAATTATGACAGTCAGCATTACACTTTTCTTTTTTTTGAATAGTGACCAAAAAGGTGCAAATCTGACGTATTTAATTTTACATACACATTTTAAAACATTTTTTATTTCCAGCACATCATCAGATCATTTAATTTTGCACTTATGTTGCTCAAATCACTTTAAAAAAAAATTAATCCCAGACGAAAAAAGCCTTATTGGTTTTAATAAGAGAGTGCTATCTCATCACTAAAATATGCTTTGAAAGATCTGTGCAGCCCCTGAAGAAACTTTATGTCAACAAAGCATTAGCAGATATGACAGTATGGTATTAAATATCACTGAAAGTTTCAGGAATCAAATCACTTTTCTGCTGAACCGCGCAGAGAACAAGCGCACATTGAGTAATAGTTTGGTGCAAAACTAGAATCCAGTTTAAGTGTAAGGGGTTTATGAAAGAAATCCATTATAGGATTATAACTACACAACCATCAGCGCTATTATTGTTCAGCCAATTCCGACGTCCTAGAGAGAATGAGAACTATAAAGAAAGAAAGAATAGGGCAGACACATGAGAAGCCAAATCTTCCCAGTGGAAAATTTCTTAGCACTAACACCGCAAGAAAGCATATCAATTGGCGGCCACTGTAGCCTATAGCGACAGAGGTCTTGCGCTGCGTGGTCACTTCAGAGATCCCTTATTCTGCTTTTAGAGCCGTAGAGATGGGCTAAAGCCAATTCCAGACAATGGAGGTTCAGCTGCAAGTTGATTGAAAAATAAAGTGTGGAGCTGTACAACAGGATTCATGGTATCAGGCTGAGGGATGGACTGAATCAAGTGACAAGAATTGAGCAGCTGCAGAGAGAAAACGATAGCTCTGTTTCTGCAAGCAGCTCGGCTGAACAGTGACTGCATGAGACCCTTCATGCATCTTTAACCAGCTGTCAGTCACTTTGAGCACATTTACATGTGAGTTTAAGGGTCAGTTGCCTCAAAAGAGAGAGTGACACCTACAAGCAGTGATGTGCTATATTCCATGCATTAAAGACCTGCAGAGTTTGTGAATGAAGGAGCACAAGTGGAATTTTGACATGTATAAAACCTTGCATAAATATATTTCAAGAATAGAGCATCAGTTCAAGGTTATGTGAGTGTCTAGACAAATCAGCCTAATAATCTTCCACAGAAATTCAACAGCACATCCATCATCTAGCTCATCATCAATGAAACCGGATCCATCAATAATCCGCCACAAGGCAACGGACGAGAAAGTAATAACTTTTTATAGAGACCACTATGGTTAGTTTAAGACATCAGTGTAACAGCTAAATCAGTGTTTGGCTATATAAATGAGAGCTGCTTAATTGTGAAAGCCATCTTTTTACAAAAACGTCATTCTAGCATACATAGGACATTGAGGATAAGCAATGATAGTAGCCGTTTGTACACTGAGTCATTGACCGGATACTAAATCACACGAGGGACTGTCTTTTCAGTTGAAAATAAAAATGAGGTTCTGTTGAACTATAAAAGCAAGCAGTAGATAGGGCAGAAAGTCATATGGTAGGATGCAACAAAGGAATCTTTGCACAGCTGAGAAACTTGGCTCCAAAATCTGTTTAAAGACACAATATCACATAAATGTCGTAGGCAATGCAATGCAGCTCTGGTGCTGTTTTGCATATATGATGCAGCATAAGAGTATCATTAAACTTTGAGGCCAGTGAGAGAGCATACATCTTGCAATTTAGTTTTAATATTAGTACAAGATACCATAACATCGGAAACAACTCCGAAAAGGTAAATAAGACTTTCCGAATTATGCATCGATAAGGTATTCAGATATGCATTAAACAGTTATTAGACATTTCAGTTTGTGTTAGATTACTGCCAGGCACATTCTGTTACTGTTGTGTCACTCAGAGACTTTCTTCTCCCAGATGTCATCTTACTTGGACAGTTAAATGTGTTTGTGCCAGGAAAGACTGCCCTGGAAATTCACACTGCCAGCTGACTAATACTCTGCGCATTAATCTGATTAAACAAGGATGTGTGAGTACACTCTTCCACATCACGTATCAATAGCCAAAAATATCTATCAGTCGTGGCCTTTTACAGTTTAATGGTTAACTTCCAATGAACTGCTCTTTGATAGGAAAAAGAAAGACATTTTGCGTGGCAAGCCATTCTAAAATGTATTTCCTTAAAATAACTAGCACCTATTTTATTACACTAGTGTAACATTTCACTTCCTACTAGTATGTTTAGCTAATTTTACAGGTGCCTTCTATAGATTCACTTGTATGTACTCTTTTACTTTTAATTAGCTAGTACTTAAAATACTGAATTGCCACTAGTTATATCCTTATACTTTTATCATAGTAACAAATTACTATAAAATTGTTATAGTACACATAAACTGGTTGCAAATTTGTGGTTCAGTCATTGACTATTCAAAATATTGCTGGCACTTATTTTAGATTTATTGGTACTAACTATTTATAACCATTACATATTTCTTAGTTACTCTAATTAATCCCATAAGTAACAGCTGGAATACACACTCGTGTATAAATCATTATTCTCTAATTAGTATATAACAAATATTTAAGCAAATACGTTATTCACACACACACAAAATATTAATTAATATAAAATATTAAAAAACAGCTACTTGTATTAGTTAGGATTTAATATACACAGCTGAAATGTAATATATAACAGTAAAGCAAAATTGTACTTGTTTACTTTTGTAATAATTCAAAGCAAACAAGTATAGTAGCTAACTAGTAACACGAAGTTTTAAGGAATAAATGTTAAAGTGGCTTGCCACATACGTTGATTTCATTTTAATTATGTTTAAGCTTTCTCTTGTCGCCCAAATGTTGTTGTTTTTTACTGAACAGTATGTAAGAGACTTATTCATACCGAACTGTCAGAGACAACTTAATATTTCGTGCGATGCTCACTACTAACATACAGACGTGCACTGACAACAGATATCCCAAAAATAAGAAACCCAGTACAGTACCAAAGTGTTCTACTTACAAAGATGCGTTCCGCCACAAATCGCTCAAAACGCAGAAAAGTCGTCCAGCAGTTAAAGCCAAGTAGCGCGAGAGAGCGAAGACGCGGAATGAACTCAGCTGTGATAGTCTCAGAGATGTGTGTGCGTGTGAGAGCCTCGACACAGGTACTGTACGCCCTCCTGCGCCACTCTCCATCTCAAACAATGCGCTCCAACAGCAAACGCGCTTCTGGCGGACGCTATTATGGAGGGAAGAAAAACATCTGAGCTCCTGGGAAACATTTGAGCAACCGAATTCCTTCGCTATTGGAAAAAACACACTTTTACAATTATGATTATAAACAAAGAGCACCGTCAAAACATGTTTTATCTGCTCATTGTTATATATTCGGTGATTGCAGAATGGAGATCAGAGCTGGAACAGACTAATGCTCAATACTAAATACACATTTCAGAATATGCATGCATAAGGCGTTCTTATTAATAATAAAAAATGGTAGATATTGCTCCATTACCACCACCATTTGGAAGACAAGAACAGTGCAAGACTATGATGTAAACACTTGTAAGACCAGGCTAGTCTGGAGTGTGAGTGGAAACACACAGGCGTTTTTAATGGAACAAGTATTTATTTTCATAAAAAATATTCAAAGGATTTCTCTCACACAATTTTTTTTTTTTTTAAGAAATACAGAAATCGGTTTTTAAATAATCCTTATGAAAAACATCACTTAGAATTTTTTTTTTTTTTGAGGAAGACTCGATTACTAACTAAATAATAAAATACACTATATTTACTCTGTACAGAAACATCCTTGAAACTCACATAAAAAGTTGACTAATATTAAAGCCCTTCTGTTAAAGATGCCCCAGACTTTTGATAAAGTAAAAAAAAAAAAAAAGGATTAGACAGCAGCTGAAAAACATCAGCGTGTGTAATTAATATAAGTAACAACTAATGAAATGTATAGATCAAAAATATGTCTTGTCTCATTTTCATAGAAACTGAGGCTAAACATTCAGTAAAGACATACTACATCTTAAAACGGAGCAGAATCTTGCAAAAACAAAATAAGAACAACTGGTAAATGCAAAACACATACACAGAATATATATTATAAACAAGATGTAAACAACTACATGCATGACGTGTGTTACTGAACGACCGATAACAATGAACAAATGCACAAAACCACACATAGTATTTATGCATGGATGGCAATAAAGGTGCGGTGTAAAATTGTCTCAAAATGACCTGAGAATATTTATGTTCTTTCTCAGACTCCAAAACCCTCATTAACAATCATTTTCTCTTTTATCTCTAACAGCTCTTTATTTTTCTCTAACAAGTCCTCGAGCTTCTCTACAGCCTCGGTGATTTCCTCTACGGGTATGTGCCTTCTTTTTTACTCATGAGGCTCTTCGTCTTTTAGAAGCTCCTCCTCTAGGTTCATGAGATCATCATCATCCTCGTACTCCAAGTCTTCTTGAGCATCAAACAGCTCGTCATCAGATATTGGTTCAAACTTTCTATCGCCCTCCAACTCCACCGGCGGCTGCTTTGGCTCGTTCTTTTCCTCCTCCTCATCACTGACATCCTCCAAACAATCTTCATCACCTCCTCTGCTCTTGTCCTTACTCTCTGGAGGCTGAGGTTCCTCACACTCAGAGTCTTCGTGGGTTTCTGAGAGCTCTTCGTCAGATATTGGTTCAAACTTTCTATCGTCCTCTAGTTCCATCATCTGTGGCTTTGGCTCATCACTGACGTCTTCCCCGCAATCCCGTTCTGTCTTCACCTCACTCTCAAGAGGTTGAGGTTCCTCACACTCAGAGTCTTCGTGAGTTTCAAAGAGCTCTTCATCAGATATCGGTTCAAACTTTCTATCATCCCCAAGTTCCTTCGGCTCATCTTTTTTCTCCTCTTCCTTACTGATGTCTTCCACACAATCTTCCTCATCCTGTTCGGTCTTCACCTTATTCTCCAGAGGCTGAGATTCCTCACACTCTTCCTCTTTGCTCTCAGCATCTTCATCTGACTCTGCACCACTCCACTCTGTGGTCAGAGCTTCTTCTGTACTCTCGGAGGCGTCTTGTGATTTGATGCACGACGTGTCTTGAGGACAGCTGGACACCTCATCCTCTGGCGGGGGCATCCAGTAATCATACAGCTTTCCCTGTGAATTACACAAGAGCCCTACTGAAACTGATTTTGTAATAATAATAATAATAATAATGCATTTTAGCTGCCTTTCAACGTGCTAAACACAATGTGATTAAATACAATAAAAAGTTAAAAAAACAAATCAATAAGCAAATGCAAAAAAATGTCTTCAATTAAACTTTAAAACCATCATAATTCTGAACCTCCCTAAGTTTATAGGCAGAGAATTCTAAAGGACAAGGGCATAGAAAGAGAAAGCCTTGTCATCCACAGATCTTAGACGTGTTTGAGGAACAACCAACAAGATAGAGTTAACAGACAACACCAGCATTTAAGACTTAATAAATTGAGCTTAAACTCACTTCTAGACAGCGGATTATGATCACCATAGAAGGTAGAAATAGGTATTTATAAGCCATGCAAAATAAAAAAAATTCTCTGTCATAATAGTGTATTTATTTATTAACATATTTTATCTGTCATAATAAAATATCTCTGTTTTTTGTCCGTAAACTCCTTCAGCTACTTAGTCGTTTTTTACTGATGGAATAGCCTACGATTGATCATCTTTCTAAATGTGATATACCATGACTACAAATAAACAGACTTGACTGAACAAGTGTGTCCTCTTTCTTTTGTGAAGTAATGGTTCATGCTGCTTTATTTTTACTCCTAAAAAATTAATTATGATCAATGTATTACTTATTATTGTAAAACACTGATGCTTCTGGATTTAAATCTTTACAAAAAAAACATGTAAACAAATGGCTGCTTTTATCATGTTCGTTTTGTGATTGCACTAGTTCCAGTGATTTATTTCTTATTAGTTTACTGATAAATCGTCTCTTTGTTGGAGAAATGACGGGGTTGCGTGACATTGTTCCAGAGAGGAATGTAAAGGGCAGGTTTTAGTGAAGCACAGTGGAGCTTCAGGCTCGACGGTTGAAACGTAACATGACTTTGTCCCGCCCAGCCCGTTTTTTTAAGCTCTGGCACACTGTGGCACCGACAGTGGAAAACGGCTATTGTAAATTGTTCCTCGAAAGTGAAGTATTAATTTTTAAGGAATACAAAAAGAGAAATCTGTCAGAACGACATTTGGCTTTTTTCCCCATGCAGTATGATAAAAGTAGGTCAGATGAAAACTACATTCTAAGGAGAATCCATATATGCTTTAAAAAGCACTGCATTTTGCACCAGACACTTCACAGCTGCATCTTTTGCAACACATCTTTTCACAGAATATCTTGACATTAGCCCCAGCTTATGTCCGTAAGAGATATAGCAAAACATTAACAAGAATTAATCGCTCAGAGCACTGTTTGATCAACTGATTCATTAAACATATCAAGATATTCAGTAAACGAAAAAAAAAAGCTATCACAAGACTCATCACAAGTCAAATCACTACCACTTTTATAATATATTTATGCTGCTTTCAAGTTTTTTTTATAGCTACAAGAGTCACCAGGAAATTTGAAAGAAAAAAAGAAAAAAAAAATACACATCAGGTTTAGGAAAACCAACGTTTTTTTTTAAGCAATGCATGACTGTAACAAAAAGACAAATCAATGAAACAAAGTATTCTTGATTCATCCTAAACACAGCACTAATTCCTCATGCTGACTCTACCTGTGAATTTTCAAATCACAATGCCTTCCTTTAAATGGACTCATGCTGCTTAAATTCCAAAATTACTTGTGAATAAAATGTGGCCTTCAAGAGTGACAACAGCTTTTATCAGCATCAGTTAACAGTATTCTTGTATTCTTCAGTTGACTGTATCCTTATACATTACCTCCTGAGGCCTCGATCGTGTTAGAAGCACCTGCCACTTGGTGTATATCCTTGCCACAAAGTCTTTCACCTACAGAAGAAAAGCCAATCATGCTGTCAATAAAAATCTAGATCTCTTTTGATATAAACAGAATGAGGAATTCTCAGAGAATAGAAGGAAGCTGCTCTTCACCTTGCTCCTATACAGCATTTTCTCACTCTCCCTTATGTCACACTTAATGTGCTTCTCCAGCTGAGAAGAAAGACTCTGCAGATCATTCTGGCAGCGAAAGAGGGTTCAAGTTAGTCTAATTAAGTAATACAATTGTGATATAAAACAATACTGACAAGACAAAGACTACGGCACAGTCAGACATGCCTTACTTTATTCATACAATACTGAGGGAATAAATTTGACCTGCCACTTGCAACTTAAAGCAGTGAACAAAACAACATTAGAAGTGGTTGAGTCTGATTTAAAAATCGATTCAAAGGTTTATCTAGGGCTGCTCGATTATGGAAAAAATCATAATCACGATTATTTTGGTCATGATTGAAATCACGATTATTTTACACGA
>JAUMHP010000063.1:6850636-6872151 GCA_032361065.1 Enteromius trimaculatus
TTAAGAGAATAAAAGTCGAAATACTACGAGAATGAAGTGGAAACTACAAGATTAAAGTCGAAATATAATATTTAGTATACTGCACTTGTAAATGACCCGAATTGAGCGAAGGCCACCAGATATAAGCATATTTGAATATGAATGACTTTATTCTCATAGTTTCGACTTTATTCTCGTAATATTACGACTTTTATTCTCATAGTTTCGACTTTAATTTTGTAATTTTTCAACTTTATTCTCGTAGTTTTGACCTTTATCTCGTAATATTTCGACTTTATTCTCGTAATATTATGACTCTTGTAGTTTTATATATATATTTTTTTTTGGTGGCACTAAAACTCCGTCGTAAAAACGTACATAAAGCACCTTTTAATTTTAATGTTTTAGTTTGTTGTAAGCTTCAATTTTCTATTTTGTTGTGGAAAAATTTGTATATATGGTTTTTGTTCACTTTTATTTATTACTTTCAGTTTGTAAATTTTTTCTCACAATTCTGCCTTTTGCTATCAGTTCTAAGAGAAAAGTTGAATTGCGAGAGAAACTCAACACTCGGAATTCTGTCCAAATTGTGGGAAAAAAGTCACCGTTAGATTTATTTTTGATTGTGGAGTGAACAAACAAACAATAAAGTTGTAATAAATTAAGGTGGTGTTTCATAAAACAAGTTTTTTTTAAAAAGCCTGGCTTATTTGTTAAACTTGTTTTATAAAACAGGCCCAATTGCAAGTGAACTTAGGATTGTGAGAATTATTATTATTATATTATTAATTTATATGTCATCATTTGAGTTTACATCTCAAAATTGTATTTATTTTATTTATTATTTAAAGCTAAAATAAAATAAGTTTACATTTTCTTGCATTTCACTTGATTTTATTTCAGGTAATGTACTGAAAATGTTTTTCTTGCTTTAGTTAATTAAAAGCCACTTATACCTCTAGAAATCACTACGCTACATCAAACAGGATTCAATTACTGTTGTTGTTAATATTGAAAATAATGCTTTGCTTTCTTTCACATGCTTGCAGCTGTAGATGGCGATTACTGGCGTTTGTTGAATCCAGGTGAGTACAAGATAACGGTGTGGGCAGAAGGCTATTTCCCGCGCATCCGGCACTGCACTGTAGGGTCAGAGCCCCACGCGACCATCTGTGACTTCGCCCTCACCAAGACCTCGCAGGATCGTCTTAAACAAATCCTGGCCAGCGGTGGGAAAATTCCCCGGGACAATCAGGTACGGATCCGAGCCATGCGAATGCGCAAACTCCGCGCAAGCACCAAGATCCTCAATCGCCGCAGAGAACAACAACAGCGTCTCAACAAAGTTAGACGGAAGTGAGCAGCTCATGTACAAAATAATGAGGCGGTCTGCTGGACTGTAAACTGACAGAACAGCTTCCTCTACACTCCTAAAAGCTGAAAATGAGATAACTGTTCCCTAAAGCCAGTTGAGTCTTATGAATGATTAAAAAACAGCTTGTTTTCACTTTTTCCTGAGTCTGAGTACACAGTGTATCCCAGATCTGCTGTTCAACATTTGAATGTTTTTTTGTTTTTTTTTTACACAGCTAACAGAGATTTCTACTTGAGCGAGACTCTGAGATTGTAGCTGGTTTCTACACTCAGAATGTAATAATGATGTTATAATAAAGCTAATAAAGATTTTACAGAAAGCACTTCTCCGTTTCCTCAGCTATCATTTATTAGCATCAGCACTGTATGATTTTTTTTATATTCAATATGCCTGAAAGCCAGCTATGTACCAGCATTAGGACATTTTCTTGCAATCACACATAAAAATTGGAGAGTTCGTTAAGAAGAAATGGAAAACTGGATTTAATATACAGCATTTATCCATTTTCATTTGGAAATCAATAATATAAGAATATATTGGTTCTCTTCACACAAACTGTCTGACATTATTTGGTTCGTTTTTGCACATACACAAAATGTTTTTATTTGTACTTTTAATTGGGGGGGGGGGGGGGGGTAATATAAAGCTTTAAATACTTTGCACTATAACATGTATAGAGTTACTGCTAAATAAGTTTGAGGTGTTATGTATCCTTAAAGTAGCTATTCTGTGTAGTTTTTTTTAGAAATAAAGTTTTAAAAAGTGCATTAATGTTTAAAAAATTCTACAAGTTCCTTAATTTACTATAAAACAGCAGATCTGTTGGTTTCACACTTCCTAAGCAATCCAGTTTGTTTCCCACACCTCTCCTTTCAAACTTTTATACACACTTCCTTTCACAAGTATTGGGAAAGTTTTTTTTTCTTTGAGGAAACTAATACTTCCATACAGCAAGGATGCAAATAATTGATCATAAATGACAGTAAAGACATTTATATTGTTACAAATATTTCTATTTCCAATAAATGCTGTTCTATTGAATTTTCTATTCAGCAAAGAGTCCTGAAATTATGGTTTGCTCAAAAACAATATTCAGCAGCACAACTGTTTTGAACATTAATATTATTAGAACATTTTCTGATGGATCGTGAGACATCGAAGACTGGAACTGCTGAAACATCACATGAGCTTTGACATTGCATAAATGACAAAAATATATCAAATCATCAAACACCAAATCACTTTAAATTAGAATAATCATACTCAAATAATTGCAGCCTTGTGAACGCAAGAGACTAATTTTAAAAATCATTTGAAAAAATCCTAATGACTCCAAACCTATGAATGGTACTGTGTATGTTATCTAAAACCCTATGCCATATGGAATTAACAAATTCTACATATTTTCTATTTCATATGGATGACATTTTCCCCAATACAGCACTTGAGCTGAAGGGCCAAGCCTGTCCTAAATAATTTTAAGAAAGTTTTAATAAGGTTCCAGAAGGCAATGCATATTCAGTGTAATCCGTCAGTCTAAGGTATGCTAATACAAGTCAATTTTTTTTTGCTTTACAGCGTTTTTTTTCTCACGTCAAACAAAACGTTATGAAAAAGTTTCTTTATTCAATATATCTGTACCACTGCATCCTTAGTATTATTAACATGAACAAAGTGAATCAAATGAGAATCATGGATGAAAAAGGTATCCTTTCACTGTTACTCAGGTTTTAAATTTCCATGTTCAAGAGCAGGTCAATATTTTAATAACTGAGCAGGATTACTGATACTAGTCCCAGAAATGCTGAACATTCTAATTTTGTCCTTTTTTTTCATTTTACGAAAGCTAAACTCATCCATATAAAACACTCATCCAACAGTTAAACCTGCCTTCTCCCATCCTCCTCATGTCTAGGGTTCAAAGCTCCCAACAATGTGAGTATTTAAATATTTCATAACTGCTGATTGTCCATGTAGAGGCCAGAAGCATATGAAAAACAGAACATTACAAAATTCCCAGTTCATTCAGTCAACTATTGGCAGAAATCGTATCCGTCCCAATACTCACACGTACATGGTGCATACTGCATCGACAATCTAGTGTTATTACAGACAAGCAGTCCAAAATAAAACGATTAGTAAAAGTGACGTACTTCCAGAAATAAATGTTTCCGAAAATGAATATGGCATTGCAAAGTCTAAAATGTTTGGCAAAAATTGCCATCAGCTTGAACTGCTTACAGTTGCATGAAAATGATTGGCTTAAGCGGTTACTGCAGAGGTGCATGGATGAGCAACCAAAAAAAATATTAACTCTCCCAGAACTCTCTAACACTCACGTGACTCATTCAACCTCTATCGTGGAGAAAAACCAATGCATTTTCCTTTCCTTCTCGAACTGATTAAGTTTACACATCATAAAGAACATTTACATCTAAAAATGACAAACATGTAGAAGTCATTCACATGCAGCGTGACCTCACACACACACCAAAAAAAAAAACCACACACACTCTGTTTAAGGTAGTTTCGTTCTCCCATTATCCGCCTGACCAATTAGAATCTTCTTTCAAATAGTCCATCGATCCGTGTAAATTCTAATGCGTTTGTATGAGTTAAAAGTGTGGTTGATACAGAGCTACGCGTCCGCTGAGGCAGCCCGATGCGAACTGACAGTGAGTGGGTGAGAACTTGGAGGTGAGCACCACGTCGCTGTGAGAGTAGATGGAGCGAATCTCCCGCAGCACAGCCGTCCGCACAGGCATGCAGTCCGTCAGCTCGGCACAGTGCTCATCGAACGCCAGCAAGCGTACGCCGTAACCGTATGGAGAGCAGATGAGCCGCCCGTCCGGACTGAAGCACAGCTCCTTAATGTAGCCTCGGCCGACGTTAGCCTCCTCAATGTAGTGCGTGAGACGCAGAGAGCAGCGAGGAGACACCGGGGGTCTTGGCGGAGCACCTTCTTGAAACTCGTACACACACGTCCACTGAGGAAGACAGAAACCAGACGGTTAGTTCATTCGGCACGTACCACGCTTCTTAGGTTTAGGTAACGCCACTGACCTCCTGGTCGTCCATGTTGCTGGAGCAGCGTAACAACGTGGCCCAGCCTTTTGGGTGCAGTTGCAAGGAGGTGATGCAGTTCCCACGGTCTCTCTCGCCTGGGATCTCCGGGGTTAAAACCTCTAGACTGTTTCTGGGGGACAGGCCTGGATAAAGACAATGGGTGAACATGGGAGTAAAAACTCTGTAGCAAAAGCACTATTTAATAACTTAAATAACTTTTTCACAACTTAAATAACTATTTATTTATATATATATATATATATATACTATAATTATATATTATATACACACACACAAAAAATATTGTTTTTTAAATAATTCATATATTTTCTGAATGAACGTAATTACCCAGAGTGACCTAGTATTTTTTTTAACTGGACATTCAATCAATAATAATAATAATGTATATATGTATATGTATATATATATATATTTTTATTATCATTATTATTATTATTTTTTTTTTACACCTTTCACCTTTTGTTTGCAAACAAGATTTAGAAGCTGTGCAGATTTCAGTCTTACCCTCTCTGTGTGGATGGTTTTTGCTGTCGATGGTGTGACGGGTACCTGCTGACCTGGAACCTGCTGATGAACCTTCTGAAAGAAAAAAATAGATTTTAATTTTAAAAATGATAATTATGATAGGCACAGGATTCACAACACAATTAATCAGTAGTTCACCGTGTCATAAGGTGTTCGATTGGGTTGCGCAGCAATATTCTAGCTCCTGATGTAGCAAACAGAACAATAATTCAAATTTCATTTTATGGAAGTAGAATTACAGTGAAACAAATTGGAATGTAGGTAAATTAATTGATAAAAATGTATAACTACAGGTTTGAATAGCATTTTTTATTTAAAAATTGACATTATTTTGTTTTATGGACCAGTGGAAAACATGTAATTACCCAGAATGATTCAATTTAACCCAGTCTTTGAATAATATAATATGAAAAAGGCTACAGAAACACGGAAAAAAACAATTGTATTAATGGTGTTGGATTCATGAAATAATACCTAATGTTAGTTTGTGTTCAATTTATTTGAAATGCAGTACAGTAAATAATATCTATTAAAATTCAGTTCAAAATCCTTTGAATGCTAATCGATTTCCATGCTGCTTCCATCATTTCAGAATTACATGTATCTTTGTTTATGCTTTATGTAAATACCTGTGCTGAGTGGAGCTCTGCGGGCCCGAAGGATGCGGTAGCTGCCGACCTCAAGGCTCTGGGTGAGATCAAGGTCATGTAAGATGAGCAGGTAACCAGAGGAGGTGGAGATTAACATCTTACTGCAGTCTGGAGTCAGACGCATCCGCATAAGATAGCGTGTGTGGAAAAACTTCTTGTGTGGACAGCCATCCTCTGTGAACCTAAACAAACAGCAAAGCCAATGACGCACGATTGCACACAATAACTTATATATACTTAAAATCTTAAAATAGTTTTAAAAAAAAAATTTAAATGCTGAAAATGTTACCCTCAAGATGTAGATTAGTTTGCTTTTTAATCAAGGCAGATTTGGAAAAATGTAGAATTCACTTGCATACCAATGGATCATCTGCAGTGAATGGGTGCCGTCAGAATAAGAGTCCAAACAGCATCACCATAGTCCACAAGTCATTCATATGACTCATTAACTAACATTTTGTTAACAAGGGTAAAACTATTCCTTCTGGCGATAATATGAGTCATCCATCCATTATACTGCTTTTTCTATTGAATAAAAGGTCTCGTCTGAATCAGGAGAGAAATATACACAGATCAAACAAAGTGAAAACACTACAAAACTGTTCTTAACAAATATGTCTGTGGATCCTGATGTGTTTACAGTTACAATGCCTTAACGACAGATGGATACATTTCTTACAAACAACTTACACTTCACAAGATATGAATATCCAAACTGGATTCATGTGGATTATTGTGATGTTTTTAGTTTGGACTCTTATTCTGAAGGCACTGCACAGCATCCATTGGTGGGAAAATTATGTTGTGCTAAATTTGTCTAAATCTGTTCTAATGAAGAAACATAATGGATTGGCCTTTGAGGGCAAGAACACTTTCAGCATTTTTTTGGTGAACTATATACACCTTTATTTAGGCCAGCTAGGAAACGCACACCTCCAAACCACAAAACGTACCTGTTGGTATCCCATGTGATGACATTTCCGTCGAACCCTGACGTCACCAGCAGGCGAGTGTGTGTATCATACTCTATGTTCTTGACCCAGCTGGCGTGGCCATGCAATGAGCACACCTTCGAATTGAGTTTACGCAAATCCCACAATGCAATAGTGGTGTCATCAGAGCAGGTTGCAAACAGCCGGTTGTCGAGAAACCTGAATAGCACACAGACAAACAAACTTATATTTAGACTGTGGTAATCCTCATGGACTTTTTTTATGATTGTGCCAGACATTACATGTGTGTGCAAGAGATGGAGAAACAAAAGGATAATAGAAGCAACCAAGACATGCAAATTATGCAATATGTAAATCCTTGTGTACAACACGCAAACGGTTTCGAATTAGTTCTTACATAAAAACTGTTATAGAAAAGCTTTCTTTTCTATAACCTGCACACTGTGATCAATTAAAAATTGCGTGCACATGTACCTTATGTTGTTTACACAGTCCTCATGAGCCTCCACCAGTGTTTTGATATGTCTGGAAGAAACAGGGTCAAACAAAAGCACTTCTGTCTGCTCACAAGCAACCGTCAAAACTGACCTAGAAAAAAAAATACAGGTGTTTGTCAATCAGGATAGAACTTTTCACTACGGTAGATGTTTCCTATTGTAAAACAAAGTGTTTAAAAGTGCCTATTTAAACTAGGATTTAATTAAACTGATTGCATTCTTTAAATTATTGTTTTAGCACATTTTTTTAAATTCTTAACATTCCAAAAACTTAAAGTGGAATTTTCAGAACTGTTTATATCACAACTCTATAGTAATGAAAAATGTAGTCACCCAAACCATTTAATTTATACTTCAGTGACAGGTAAAGGTTTACTGGGAAAAGTCAATAATACTATAGTACACACATGCACACACTTGTCAATTTAACAGATGTCACAAACACTCCATGTCAAAGAAATTTACAGAATATTATAATATATTAAAATATATATATACAGAGCCCTCTACTAATATTGGCACCCTTGGTAAATCTGAGCAAAGGTGGCTGTGAAAATAAATCTGCATTGTTTATCCTTTTGAGCTTTCATTAAAAAAAAAAATCATACAATTATTACCTATTATTGAAGTAAAACAATTGAAAATAGGGAGAAATTCTTGTGATGAAAGGATTTTCGCCAATATTTTTGAATTTTTTTAAATAAAAGATCAAAAGGACAAACAATGCAGATTTATTTTCACAGCCACCTTTGCTCAGATTTACCAAGGGTGCCAATATTAGTGGAGGGCACTGTATATATATATATATATATATAGTGAGAGATATTGTTTTTTTGCTCTAGTTTCTTATAAATAAATAGAACAAAAATATATCTAAATAAATATTCTGAAACAGTAATTGATATGATGCCTCTAAAGTCTAAATTAAATGACATTTCTGAACTTAAAAGGGTAATTGTGCTGGCTGAGACATGCTCCCCTGACAGAAGATTGTAAAATTCTGTGTTAATGACTTTAGAATAGTTGTCATTACCAATTCAACCCCGAAACGATATTTGCAAATGAACAGTAAGGCGCAAGTAAAGTGCTCCAATCAACGTTAGCATTTGTTCCAGCACATATGATAATATTTTAACAAAGAAAATATTTGGAAATAATCGTTTTGGTGTTGTTTTAATGCTAAGTAGCCAAAGGTGCGCATAACTGCAGAGACCCTCAAACACGGATTGAGCAACAGGACAACGCTTACCCGTCTGGCGAGTACTCCAAGTTAAAGACAGCTCCGTGGGTTTGTGTACTGAGGTTCACGGAATCCGTAGCCGGGCTCATGGACGAATAAAGCCGTGTCATTGTACGGAAATGATCCCGCGCGGGGTCTACAAACAGTCCCCTGCGGATTGTCCTCCCGCAAATCCACGCAAACAGAGAGTCGCAGGCGCTCGAGCCCCTGCCTCCCGAGGCTGTCCCGCCGTCCGCCTCGAGCTTACAGCTGCTCTGCTTCCCGGCGCCCCCGCGGCCCGCCTGCGGAGAGGATGGTTTGCTGGAGCACCTGTCTTCATCGCTGTCCTCCTCCTCCTCCTCCCGCTGCTCATCTGCGCGCGGCTTCTCGCCGTCGCTCGGCTGTCCCGAGCTCATTGTTGCACGAATGTCGCTGGCGGCTCCGTTTTGAGGCTCACCCAAACTCACCCTCCTGCAGTCCGCGGACAGGCACTGGACCTGCGAGCCAGGCCGTCTTGCAATGTTTGCAGGAACCGCTTAAGCATCCATTAATACAAACACAAGAGTGCTGCGGATGTGTGCGGATACAACAGTCTACGTATTTCCGGTTCCTTCTCTGCATAAATTAAAAGCGAACTGAGATTGTGAGACAGCTTTGATTGGATTTTTTCTTTGTTTTAAGACTTCTTAGACTATATTAAAATAAAGTTTTTCTAACTTAAAAAATACTTTATATTATTTTGGTAATGTGTTACCTTCAAATATATAGATTTAAAGGGATGCTTCCTATCAGATAAGCACGTGACTATCAATTTTATTTATTCATTGACTGATAATTAATACATGCAAAGTAATTAAAGAATTAAATAAAAAATACGAAGCTTTTCGAAATCGAATCTCTGAATCAACTACATGATATGATTCACTGATCCAAAGCCCTAAAAGAAATAAAAATGGCGGCATCTAGTGGTCTCAGTGTAACAAAACATGTGCACGAGACCTTTTACTAACCTAGAGCAAAAGTTTAACCTTGCCAAAATGTAAATGATACTATCGCTCAAATCTACACAGATATTTACACAGAAGCATTGTTACCTAGATAGTTTTTAATGCACAAAATAAAACTGATTATTAAATATTACCACTGTCTTTGCCGTTAAAACCAAAGAAAGTAGTTCAATTTAAGCAACTTTTACAAAAATGCCTTATAAGAAAATATTACAGGTGTGCGTCTTAACACAGAACAATGACACTGACATGTTTTAAGACATCTAAGAGTAAGATATTTTCATCTGAGACAGCTCAAACATGCCATTTAGTCTGGGACTAGCCTCGTCTGTGAAACCGGGGGGGAAATGTTTCGAAAGTATGGCTTAAACTAAATATCAGTAAATGTTTCAAAGCTTCATAAAACAGCATTTCCAAAGTACCTATCGTACTATACAAACAACACAATCACAGTATTCTTGAGAAAATTATTTATTAAAGGCTTTCAAATACTGAAAGAAAACAAAAAGCGGGTTTGATAACCAATATCTTATCAAAACTACATACATACTCCACATTTTCAATCACTGCATCAGTAAGGTAGCCGGAGTTCTATTCACTTCACTGAAAAGAACTTCTATGAGGTATAGCTATGCAAAATGTCTCAGTCTGCATAAGTAAGGATTTGAAGCTGGATTTAGATCTGAAGCCCTGAGATATTGCATCTCATCCTCTGCTGGATGTTGCTGTCGTACATTTGCTGCATAATCTTCAATGTAGATTGACGAAACCCATTGCACTGTAACACTACCTTTTAAATGCAAAGGGAAAGTTCACCCAAAATGTTACATTTAAATGTTAATTCCTTACTTTCATGTCATTCCAAACACATAACACTTTTGCTCAACTTCAGAAAACACATAAGATATTTAATGAAATATTAATTGACCCTCCATAGACAGCAACACAACTACCACATTCCAGATCCAGAAAAGTAGTGAGAACATCATTAAAATAGTCCATGTGACACCTGTGTTATAAGATTACTGGTACTCTCGTCGAAGACTGACACAGAAGAGAGTAAATTATTGAATAAAGTCGTTTTGTTTGTTTACACAAAGTATTCTCATAGCTTCATAACGGTTGAACCCTTTATGTCACACGGACTATTTTAATAATGTTCTTGCCTCCTTACTTGGCCTTGAACATTGTATTTCCACTGCTGTCTATGGAGGGTCAGAAGGTATCTAATTTTGTGTTCCAAAGATGCAGGTTTGTAACGACAAAAAAGTAATTAAAAGTATTTTAATTTTTGGTTGAACTACCCCTGCTCTACAACATGTCTCTAACTCTCTGTGGTTGGCTCTCTATCATGCTGTCGTAGACAGAGCGATACACACTGAGGACCTCCAGCGCCGTCGGCCGCATGTGAGCCTCCTTCCTCTTACACTCGGTGTAGATCTGAAACAAGTGAAAATGGATGACATCACTTCCCAGGACATTCCCCAAGAGGAAACGAGTCACATCTGGAATCTTCCAGATGTCCGTCTTTTCATCGTAACCAGGCATGGCTTCATCTGAGAACTGCACATCTTCGCCGTAAGGCCACAACTGCTCAGGAGCGACAAAGTCCCCGGTGAGCTCATGGTGACCGCACTTCACCCCTCGACGTCCCTTCTCCACTTCAGGAAGAGCATCCAGGTCGTTGGCCAACAGGCGCATGTCGGATGCAAGCAGAAACTGGCTGAGCGTTTTGTGCAGGTCGTTGGAGTCACACATGACTCGGATGCCCACCGGACTGCTGTGCAGGTACGCCAGGAAGGCCACGTAGTCTATGGCCAGCGGTAGCCGAGTATGCCAGGAGTTTCGCCAGAGATATTGTTCTTGAGACAGGGTGGCATCGAGCGTCAGTGCTGATCCCAGAGGGTGGTACTCTGTAACAAACACGCTGTCTTCTTCACAAGCTCCTACAAGTGTCACAACATGGGAGCTCTGCAAGGCACGTAGCATTGACAGTCCATGGAGGAAATCATCTGTGTACTGCTCTGATGACAAGACGGAGAGAGCCACCTTCTGCCCTCGCCACTCGGATAGATAAACCTAGAAAACACAATCATAGAGCAGTATGAGTCTCAGAAGATGTATTAAAGTTTCCTTATGATTTACTCAATTGCAAGTATACTACAAATAATGCTGTTTTTTTTAACAGGCCAATTGTTTCACTCCATCAGGAGCTGCAGGTATTAGTTTTGCATTTCTTGGATTGTTTTTTTTTTTTTTAACTGACGGCACCCATTGCCTTGCATTTCATAAATCATAAGTCAGTGGTTCCCAACCACTTTCCTGGAGAAAAATTATGCATTTATTTCTGCAAACCATGCAAAAGCTACTTAAAATGCAAAAAAAGTTGATTGAATTTAGTTAATAGATAATTAAAAATGGTTTAAAACAGCATTTTTACACAAGTTCCTAAAACTTTGAACAGTGCTGTAGCTTTGCAGGTAGGTCTCTTGAAAGCATCGTGGAGATGTTGCCAGAGTTCTTCTAGATTTAGTTAATCTCAGATTGTTTTGTTTTTTCATGTCATTCCAGATGGACTGATCAAAACTCACTTTCTTCACAGCCCCTTGTCCAATGAGCTTAACCCGGCGGACCTCAGCACGGATTTGGGGGCACTGAAGCCAAGGGGTACAGGTGGTCATGGTGCCTACTTTAAAGTGGTGAAGCGGGCACTGTGTGTGTGCTGGGAAAGGGTTAGTGTCCTGAAACAGGGCATCTAGGTAGAAATACAGTAGTATATTAGCGCAGAGGAGAGCTGCCAGACAAAGCAAGACTGCAGGCAGTCCACACCTCGTTCCAAAGGTGCCGCCCATTATGACATCTTAACCTGTTAAACAAAACACATGAAGATATTTCAAACATATATCAAGTGAAAAGTCACAATAGCATTCAGGGTTATAATCGGTTTGAGGGTAGCATATGATTTACAACAGATGACATCTATAAAGACTTTCAAAAAGCTTGCTATTTCGAATTTGGGGAGTATTTAAATGCCTTATTTGAGTGTCAGCTGTTATAATGCATTTTGTCTAAAAGATACCGCTCACTGAATTTATAAACGGATTTAATTGAATTTTAATACTAACAACAGAATGATAATACAGAAGACTGTTATTTTGCCTAGAGGTTCTGTCTGATAGGAGTTTTTGTATTTATGCTTTGAACACACCAGTTTGCATAAGTATGAGTAACACAGGTTCACCAGCCGTAGAAACTAAAGTCTTCCAGTTCATAAGACGTCAAAACTGTTCATTTCTGTTGTGCAAGCGCTGAATAATATGTTGGTTTGTATCCCATGCCGTCAGATTCCTCAATGTTGTTGTTCCGGATTGTCTTGCTCTATAACGTTATTACAAGCTGCGCACTGTGCCCCGAAGACACATCGCCATCTAGCGCCAGCACAGGCTAACAACACCGCAGTCCAGTGCCCCCTTACCCACAGGTCAAAATCAATACTCGTATACGGAGGAAAAAAATTGTAAAAAAAAAAATACAAAAAAACCCAACAAATATAGATATTCTGTAGCACAGGAAGGCGCTTAATATAAACTTAATAGGCTATATGTATGTAGTACAATCAAAATGCTTCCCGTTTTGCTTAGATTTACACTCAATGTATTTCAGCTATATTTAAGTAAAACATTTAGTTTGAAGTTGGTCAGCTAAATTTGGTTATTTAAATGTAGCTGAAATAAATAAATTGCAACCTCTTGCCTTAAAAAAAAATGAAAATTTTTGCAAAAGTTTTTTTTTTTCTGTGTAGGACTGAACTTCTCTGCATATTCAAGTCTCCCTCAGTGTTTTAAAGGAATGAGTAATTTAAATGTTTTGTATTAATATTTTTTTTTTACTTGGTTTGACGTCTTATCTTTATGTGGTAATGGAGATGAAATATTAATTCTACATAGAAATAGTTAATAATACCAATAGGCTAGTTTAATAATTACAATTTAATAATTAAAATTTATTTAATTTAAACACAGAAATACATAGTTTTGTCAATGTATTTCTGTGTTTAAATAAAATAAATAAATAAAACATTGAATATGTAATATTAAATGTACAAATATTGTGGCCCCAATTATTTGAAGACTTAAGCCATAATTAAACATGTTTACATGTCTTTGCATAGTAATATATATATATATATATACACACACTCAAGGAAGTATCGCACTAATCCAATTGTATTAAAAATTTCACATGATGAAATGTATAGGTTTCAGAATATGAAACAATAGATACATGCAAATGGAGACAAGATGTCTTGGACATGATAATCAAACTGTGAGGAGAGACATGTTAATATGATGAATTATATCATGAATGTTCTGTTTGGACACTTGTATCAACCTGAACTGACTTTAAAAGCTGACCTTAACACCAGTTGGTTACACAAACAAAAAGTGGCTAAGAAGTTAATTCTGTGAAAATGTCTAGAATTATTTAATTGCAGGTGCTATTTGGTTTAATATTTTGCATCTATTCAAATTTTAAGGGTCAAAATAATTTTTGAGGCTACTTCAAATAGCCTTACCATTTTTTCGTATACCCTAGCACTGGTAGTGTAAATTAATATTAAAAAAGCAAGATATTTATATTTCATATCAGTATCAAACTATTAATATTTTAAGATATCTACATCTATTACTAACAGATGAACTTGAACATCATATGTTTCAAAGCATCGTCAAAATGGGCGAAAACATTATTTCACACTTTAGGTGCTTTTGTTATTAGTTTAAACACAATATGATCTTTAAGCCACACGTGAGTTATCTTTTATTCATAAGAGAACACAAGTCGGTCTCCACGGTTTCCATGGACAGCGTTTATTAAATATTAAAGCATGTGGTGTCGAATTGACACCCTCGTGCCGCAAGCCCTTTATGTGTGGTTCAGGCAAGACCTTTAATGTCAGGGCATGCACTTTACCACACTACAATTTCAGGCAACCAAAATCTGTATAATGTAGATATTTGCTGACAGAATGGAGCGACGCACATCCCACGCTGAGGAGGAGCGAGCGGAGAAGAGAGTGCGGTTCCGCGTGGCGTCGGCGCACAGCGGCCGCGTCCTGAAGGAAGTGTTCAGAGACGCGCACGAAGACTCTGCGGACACCGACACCACAGCGAGCTCCGAGCCGGAGCGAGCGAACTCGCCCGTTATCACGGAGGCCAACGGCCACCTCACCGGCCTGCTGCTGGGGCCAGAACCGGACGACAGCGGCAGCGAACCGGACGAGCTGCTCAGGTACGCCAGTGCAACCAAGGAGAAGCTTTTCACCGGAAAGCGCGTGAACATCTTCAGCAAGAACGGAACGATTCGGGGCGTGAGGGACAAAGTGAGCGCGGGACAGGTGCTGTTTAACAACCTGTCCAAAACGTATGGGGTAAGTTTTATTTTGGAGCAACATTATACAGCTGTGAAGAGTTTTCTGTAAGAGTAAAAGAAAAAAGAAAAAGAATGGACGGGTGGGTGAGTTTTTAATAGCTGGTAAAAGGAACTCAATCACCCTCATTAAGACATTCAGGATTAATGACCGACTAATTGCTGTAAGAAAAGAGGCTTTGTTTACAGAATAACATGTCCAGGTTATATTTAACCTAAAATCACAAGAAATAGGAAACATTAACATCATTAGAAAAATAACGACCGTAGTTCACTGTTGCTAGTTAAGCACGACAATATTAGGCTTTTTATACAGAGGATAATTTATTTTTTCGGGTGTTTTCATGAGATGCACCCAACAAAGTCTCATAACTCAAGAGGAAAATTGTTACTGCACTTCATATATAGGCTACAGTACCAAGCATTATCACATATAATGATAATGATACAGAGTTACCATGTAAAAGTCACAAAGGTTTGGACACACAAACTCATTCATTTGTATTACTTCAGATTTAAACTTGTGTGGTGTAATTTATATTTGTGTAGAAACGTCTAGATCAAAGAGTTTTAAATAAATTTGGTTACAAATTCATTGCTAGAATATGCATTTAATTTTCTGTAGGTTACACTTTCTCTTGAAGAAACCGCAAAATAATTTTTCCTGCCAATTTTATTACAAGTTTATTTCAGTTTTGTTCATAGTTATGATGTTAAAGGTCAGTTTTATTCAGGTTGCTTCACACTATTTCACCGTTAACCTATAACGTGTGTCTTTCAAAGGATTCACTTATTATGAACCGGCCTAAACGCCCACGAGATTTTGTCTGAAAACAGCCCTGGATGTCTTGCAGCAGAGGATGCTGGGTCACTAATTAGGACGTCACCCTGGGGTGGATGGACAATCGGCTTGAGCGTGTGAAAGTGATGAACAGCGGCCAATGTTTTTTTTAAAGTGCTTTTCAATATTTGTGTAAATTGTTCTTCTGTAAATATATTTTATATTCACTTTTTGCAAAATAATTTTTGAAAAAAGGAACTGAAGGGACCTGTAAAGTCAACTGGTTGCTTAGAACGTACTCTTTGCCTATGTTTGAGTTGCCTTTTCTTTATTTGGACCTTTCAATACAAACTTTTTTTGTTTGTTTTTTTTTAGAAAATAATGTTGTAATCAAGTTTTATACATATCTCTTGTGTTTTAATGCAATAAAACAAACAAAATAAAACCAATCTTTTTAATTTTGTTGTTAGTTTTTGGAATATTAATTTTTGATTCATCCACTTCATCAGATTATGCATGCATTCCTATATCAAAATGATTTTGCAAACCCAGCTTTGAGTTTTTTCAGCATTTTGTTTTTTATTGCTCAGGTAAAAATTGACTTTAACTTTGATATGCAGCAACTTTGGCAAGCAATGTGAATTATGCGCAAACATATTTCAAAGATTCCAGATTTTCATCTGATCTTATAGTAGTTGAGAATAGTTTTCAGAAGACTGTAAGGAGAGCAAAGACCCCGTACAGAAGAACGCAGGGATAGGCCACCAGCAGCTGCTGCCCACTCATGTCTAGAGTGGAACTGAAGATCTTAGAAGCTGATAGACTGCACCAGCCAATCACAAACAAGGCCAACAGTGTTCCCAAGAGCCCCCTGCATTAAAATAAAAGCCGCTTGTTATTCAAATGCAACATACCCGAAATTATTTTTTTGCCTCCCTAAAGAAGTTTTCAGTAAACACTTTTTAAGTGTGAAGAACATCTGAATCCTTTTAAGAACCATTTTCTACTAAATAACTTTTTATTAAACAGGTTCAGTGAATGTAAAAGATCTGTTCACAGCATGAATGATCATTTATCCAAAAGTGTAAATTTGGGGTTGGGGATGTCCTCACACTGAGGCAATTCAAGATGTTTGTTTCTTTATCATTACATCACATGTTCGCCAGTGGATCTGCAGTGAATGGGTGCCATCAGAATAAAAATCCAAACAGCTGATGAAAGCATCACAATCATGTTGTGGTCTAAAACTGTTTTTTAATTGTTGTGACAGAAAAACACACACAAAAAAAGGTAAACGATTCTATAAAGTTATGGATACTCACTGAAGGGAATAAAGAACAGCAAAGGCAGACAGTCCCACCATTGGGAGGAGAGAGTATCCCAGCACGCTCGCCACAGATCCACAGGATATGCTGTAACTGCTCATCAGGTTCAACAGCATGTACATCCCCACACATCCCAGAGCGCTGATGCCATACACATACCCAAAGTGTGCTTTCCCTGCCTGCCGAGAGAATACACACACAAATCCACAGGTACATGCTCTGGACCTTATGTTTCCACTTCTTCTGTGCAATGCAAGTCACTGTGTACCTCTAGTTAATGCTTTCACAAAGGTTCAGGATGTAGCTTGTACCATCAATAGAGTGGCTCCAAGAGCAATGCAGAAGAGAACAGGTCCAGTGAGGTCTGTCTCGTTCATAATACTGCCATCAGCGGGCTTCAGTGGATTTAACACAGTCAGAGTCTTCTGCCAGATATGGTCAAAGTTAATGCCCAACTCTGAGGAAAAAACACATTCAAATTTTCTTCAAAAAAAAAAAAAATATATATATTTTAAGTTTGTTTAATCTTTTTAATTGATTAATTATTATGATTTTTTTTTTTTTTTCATGTAGTGTGTAACAGCTTATTGTCTCGTAAAAGAAAGAGTCGACTCTGAATCCTTATAAAACAAGTCCTAAGCCTTTTAACTTTGACGTCGAAATTAAATATTAGCATATTCCAGTTAGCCTTTTCGTGTTTGTCTGAATGAAATGCAAATTCATTTTTTGCCACTAGATACCGCTTTTGTAGTGTTAAAAACAAAAAATGCTTTACGTGAAAATGACCAATGACTGGAGGGGTTTGCAGAAATGAATCGTTTGGGAGTCATTAAACAAATAAGATAAAAAATTAAATGCATATTATAAGAAAATGAAAGGGTGTTTTTTTTTTAATCTTGAATGTATGTCAACCTGTTGTTTGGGACTCACAAAAACCAAAATATGAACCTTTCATAACCCAAATTAGGGGCACTTAAATGCATAAAATAAAAAATTAAAATGAAAACTGAACTATCCAAGTTTTTAGTGTTGGACACAGACACACAAAAAAATGCCATCATTTACTGACTCTCATGTTGTTCCAAACTTATTAACGTCTTCTGAGAAAAGAAAATGTTAATATCCAATAATTTAATTCTTGAGGGAGTAAATGACAGAATGTTCAGCTTGGGTGTAAAAATATCCCTTTAAGGTGCAATCACACTGAAATGTGTGTGAAATTGCAAGAATTTTTTTTCCATCATTCTATTATCAATAGTGCAGTGATGTATGAGGCACAGCTCACACAGAAGTCACTTTCTAACCAAGCAGCTTTCGGCTGGTAAAACAAATAGTATATATTACCTTCTAAGAGGGGTGGTTCTTCCTCATATGAGTCCATATATTCTGTTTGCTCCGGCGGTGCTCCAGGTTGATACACGTGTCCAGTATAAGATGCTGTAGTGGTATATTCATCTGCTAAATGTGCGGAATTACCACTAATGATCAGACAGTAAATTATGAATCAACAATAAAATTGCACATAAAATGCAAGACATACATGAATAAATGAAATGTTAAAGCAACATTACACTCACACTTCATTATAGTCTGGATTGACGTATGCTGGATCATAGCCATATACATCCTCCTGCTGACCGCCCATACAATATTCAGACTGATAGAAGTCTTGTTCAAAGTTTTGAAAGTCTCCCATTCTGCTTAAAATGATAAGGAATGTCTTCACAAGTTCATTTGTAGTATAATCCAGTTCTGAGTTTAAGTTCTTACCTTTACGAGTCCTTTAAAGTCAGGGATTGATTTGAAGTTCTTGGTTTGTTTGTACTGAGTCTTTGCTTGGTCACTGAGCAGCTGTTTTGCTGTATGTGTATATGAGAATCTATTAATAGTCTTCTATATTTACTTGTGGGGCATGAGCTGCACTACCAGTGTGCTGGGAGATCATGTTATAAAGCCACCCTGATGATCTCTAGATCTACTGACTGATGATATGCTCACCATTTAATGTTCAGGACAACTGCTTTACAATTAAATGATATATTTTGTATCTGTCTATAAAAATAACATATTTACAGAAATACAAGTAGGCCAAAATGTATATTATTTTCATTTGAAGACATAAGCCTTATAATAAAGACAAACATCAGTAAAGATTATGTCTACTGATTTATAACAGCAAAAAAGGCAGCATATTTGCAGTATATGTGAATCTTTGCAAATACAACATTAAAAGGCCTAAAAACAACAACAAGAAACTAAGTAGCAATGCTGGGGATGTTAAAAAGGCTAAAAGTAAATGGAATGGAAATTGTGCACTGACACTTCTGCAAAGAGGAGAACTAAAAAGTGAAATAGATGCAGAATGTTGGGTCTGCATGTAGCAGCAAGCATCTTGGAAAACACGGCATAGATGCAGAGACTATAAGTCTAGAGGAAAGTCAGTGCGATGTCCTAAAACAAATGTTCGTACAGATAAGATCATACAGATAGCAAACACAGAGCCCTCCACTTATATTGGCACCCTTTTTAAATCTGAGCAAAGGTGGCTGTGAAAATAAATCTGCATTGTTTATCCTTTTGAGCTTTCATTTAAAAAATCCTACAATTCTAACCTATTATTAAAGTAAAACAATTGAAACTAGAGAGAAATTATTGTGATTAAAGGATTTTCTCCAATACATGTTGACCACAATTACTGGCACCCCTAGAATTTTTTATGAGTAAAAAATCTCTAAAGTATCTTCCCATTCATATTCACAATTTTGAGCACTCCAGGGTGATTATGGACATTATGGAAATGATCCAGCCATGGTTTCTTGCTTCACTGAAATGTAAATACACATATAACACACACGTGTATAATGCAGTGTACACTGTAAAAAATCTTATGTGCCATCTACTTAAAAAAAATATGGTAACAATATTACACGTATTATTTTTAAGCAGTTTTTAAGGCTTGATTTTTTTAGAAGATTTTACTCAAATAAATCATGTAAAAACTCCTAAATTATTTAGCCAGACACATATTATTTTTAAGTAGTATTTATGGCTTTTTTTTTTCCCTAGCAGAATTTACTTGAATAAATTATGTAAAACATCCTAAATTATTTAGCCAGAAACATGATGATTTTAACATTATTAGTGGAATAATCTTTTTTATTTTAAGCAGATAAAACAAAATTTACAATTATTTATTAGGGAAAATTACTTAATATAAAAAAACATTTTATAATGAAATGAATACATAATGCATTTTGGTGTTAAACATGCTTTTATTCCATGTTTAAAATATAACACACTTTGTAAAACATATAACATTTACAGCCATTTTAAGATCTGTAAAACAATTTTGTAAAACAGTTTGTAACTGACAATTATGTCACTGAAATCAACTTTTTAGCGTTAACTTTTTTTTTTTTTTTTGAGGGAATGGTCACATTCTATACTTATAACTTGTGCATAGATAGCATAAAACCAGATAACCTGTTGTAGAACAAGCTGTAGAACTCAAAACCTCAACCAGTGCTGGGCATTTTCAACAAAACCACTTACAATGGAATGTGTCTCTCACTATCTAACACACAAGTTTGTTTTTGAGAGATTGTAATTTGGGGGAAAACCTGCACACATCCAGTTCCAAAAAGAGCTTCTGAAAGGCCTCAAACGTGTTCCTCAGTTGTTTAGGATAGGAGAGGTTTAGTGCATATGTGAATCCAAGAAGAATTGCGCAGGCTCTAGTCAGATTTCCCAAGCCAGTTATGACTTGCACACCCTCCAAGACAATTGTAAAGTCCTCCTGGTCATCCTTCTTGCAGACAGCAATTTTCATTACATGTTGCAGTAGACTTTGCTGTACATCCTCATTGTCACACTGTAAAACAAACATAAACATTTTATTATGAAGATCTGTTATTTAAAGTATGCAGTTAATTTGTATAAAACTAAAGTTTTTCTCATAAGAACCTAAAATGCACATACATCAAGTAAGTACTGTACAGTAAACCATTTCCAGGTACATCACTTTGTAACGCTGTAAAACACTAACTCCCCAAAACTTGTTTCAGTGAACTATGGAGACTGACACTACAACAAATTAAAGTATACTATGGCTTATGACAGACAGGATGTTTTCAGAAATGTTCCCAATGTACCCATCAGTATATTTCATTTATATTGCTGACACTAGTGCAAGATTTTTTTTTACATGAGAAACGTACTTATGTTTAAGATGTATTTCTGTTTTTGTAAAGGAAAACAAAATGTTAAATGCAGTATTCTGAAAACAATAAAATAGTTTTAGACACTTACATTGTAGTCCTGGATGAGGTCTTCCTCCTTTTCACCCAAGTAATTGACCAAGCAACGGAGGACAACATCTCTTGTCTCTTCTATGTTTTGATGTGAGGTCTAAGGCACCAGAATTGTAGAAATTAGTAATAGTACCCAATAATAATGAAGCAAATATCAATCAAATAATAATAAAAAATACCAATTAAAATACCTGCTGTATGGTAGCCATTTTCCTCTTCAAAATCTGTCCGAGTGCTCCTCCTTTGCAGGAAAAGATTTTGAAGAATTTTGGAGTGTAGTAATCCAACATCTTCATAAACGTTGGCTCAAGGTGCAGAGTAGTAATTCTCCTAAACTCTTCGTTAATCTAAAACAAATAAAACACACAAACACTGAT
>JAUMHP010000063.1:6881781-6896495 GCA_032361065.1 Enteromius trimaculatus
CGAGTACTCGCGCAACCTAAAAAAAGGAGCGGCTGGCTTGACCGTGTTTTTCAACACGCGGCTGGCTTGACCGCAGTAAGTAACACTATGATATAGGCCAAGTTAGACTAGCTAGTTTTTTTTCCAAACGCAAAGCATGTCAAAATAAACAGGCAGATCCAGTACGTTTTTTTACTCACCCCTTTGTTTTCTTTCCCTTCTTTCCTTTTTTAATCGGCATTTCTTGTGCTTTGATCTGCACCGTTCAATGATCTGCTCTTGCGGGATGTTTGTGTACACCTGTTGCCATGGAGACTGTCAAGCGTCGGTCCATACAGCGCATGCTGAAAACGTTTTATTTTACATAAAACCATTAATCTGCGTTAAGGTTTTGGAATATTAATTATTATGTTTAATGGTGTATCAAACCTTTGTGAAGAACTGTACTGCACATTTACTTCATATTATAATAATTTACAGTGTTACTTTTTTGGTAGTGACGATTATATTGGTGCCTTATTTTCTTTGAGGATATGCACAATTTCAGAAATTTAAAAACAAACCATTTTTGTTGTTAATCAGCGTTCACCTATAGCTTTAAAACTTTAAATAGCACACAAACACACAATCTCTTACAAATCGCTGCTTATTTATTCACCTCATAAAAATATTGCTTAAAATGTAGCAAAGACATACATAATAAAAATTAATTTTGTAACTATAATAGTCATAATGAAACAATTCAACACTGCAACTCCATAAATAATACACAATCACAATTAAATAAAATCTCACATCTAAAATCTCAATGCACACATCTCTAACAACACTTGCAAAATACCATTTTAAGATATCACCCCATATAAAACACCCACAGGACCAAAAAGATAGTAAGGCTTTTGGAAATGTTGAGTCAATTCTGGATCACTGCCAGGGTGTTCTCCTCTTCAAGACACGATTAGTGACTTTCTGCAGAAGAAAGACGACATGCATTAGAAAGACTGGCAATATTACTGCTATTACGTGTAACTCCTACTCCAGAAACTTTTAGGAATACCTTGTTAAAAAGCTGAGCATTTAGGCGGTAGGAGCGGTACTCTGCCTGTCTCCTTTCCTCTTCCCTTCTCCTCTGGACCTCAGGAAGTTGAGAATATTTCCTGAGGGAATACACATTTATTGCGAAATTGTCTGAATTAATAATTTCCAAATAAAATATTAACGTACTGCACTTTAGGTCTTAACCTATGACTTCTTTTTAAATCACAGAAACAGAAACTTGAATAAAAGTTGGATAGAGATCTGTATTATTTTAGTAGCACTGATTTTTACATTTGTAATATTTATTTTTGCATTTACTATAATAATTTGTATTAATATTTTGAATTAAATTGTATTTTTTTTTATGTTTTGTATTTTAAATTGTAACTCGGTTGTGAGTTTTTTTGGTCAATTCTATTTTTTTTGGTCTAGTGGGGCAAAACAGTATTTAGTCAGCCACCAATTGCTTAAAAAGATGAGGGAGGCCTGTAATTTTCATCATATGTATAGCCCTAGATCGAGGGAGATTATCAGTGGTCTTGTATATCTTCCATTTTCTAATAATTGCTCCCACATGATGAAAATGACAGGCCTCTCTCATCTTCTTAAGTGGGAGAACTTGCACAATTGGTGGCTGACTAAATATATTTTTGCCCTATTTTGGCTTTAAATTTAAGTTACTTAAACACATCTTGTACTGTCTGTAGAAATTCTGCCTTGGAAACTTACTGAAAGGTTTTTATGAAGTAATGAAAATGCTTCTTTTTAAGGTTTTTCTTTTGATGTTAATGAACCTTATAGAACGTCACTGAATCAAAACCACACACACACACACACATTGGTTTTAGTGGTTTATGGGGACTCTCCACGCCTAAACCTACCCCTTACAGGAAATGTTCTTAAAGTTTTTTTTTTCTTCATCAAACACAATTGAGTGTTTTCTATTTTGCCTTTTGAATTATGGGGAATTATGAGCCAGTGTCCTCAAACCACCTTCAAATTGGAATACCTCTTTCATACCCATGTCATTATACAAATTCTTCCCTGTAAACCACAAAAACCAGTATACACACACTCGCAAGTCTGTCTGTCTTGTCTATTCTCTGACTGTGTGATTTCCTCCCTACTTAACTGAAAGCACGTAGAACGCACATAACAACTAGCAAATAAATCATCAAAAGTGTTGGAATGCTGTTTAAACACCCATATATGCACAATTTATAAACCATCTAGATTGTTTGAAAAAAGCCAGTGCATACTTACTCTTTGGATCTTTGGACCATCTCTCTTTTTGGAACGACTCGTTTACATGGTACTGGAGCTGTTGACAAGGGCATGTTTTAGTTTACATCTTAATGCAAGCTGTATCAAGCTTGTAAAATATATACTGAGCTGACTACTCACACTACTAACACCACACTAGTAATCTTATGTTAAAAAGTCACCTGGTCTATATGGACGTGATGGTGCTGGGCAGTTAAAGAGCTCTTCTCTCTCTCTGTCGAAAACTGCCTGTAGCCTCCTCTCCTCAACCAGTAACCCCAGACGCTTCATCCTCTCCCGTGAACGAGATACAAATTCCGGCCGATGGAGCTCCAGAGCTTCCTGTAGGAAAACCATCATTGCAAATGCTCAATGTTAGACTAAAATCAACAATCAACTTCCATGTACTCCCAAAAAACACACAGCAGGATCCAAAATGAACATTCAAATTCTGGTCCAAGCTTCAACGATATTGATCTATTTAGAATTCTTGACTATCATTATAGTGTGAACATTTTTTTTTAAATAGTTAAATAAAACAGTTGCTTGTCACACCTGTAGTGAAAGCCGAACAAGAGCCGAGGGTTTGTCACTGATATCCTTCTCTGTAGCTGTTATGGACTCTGTCGGCCTCTCCTGTTCTTGCTGGTTCTGCCTCTCTCTTAGTGGTTCTCTGGTATTTTCTCTCCAGGGTTTGGTTCTAGTGTAAGGCTCAAACCAGACTTGGCTTGGGCAAGGTGCTGATTCGGTCTGTGGCTGGTTTTCCTTGAGACCATCACACTTAAGCTCATCAGCTGTGACGAACCATGACACACCTTAAAGAGAACGAGATATATAAAACAGTATGAGACAAATTGAGTTTCAGAAAAATGCTGTGTTAGTGAGCATAATATGCACCGTTCGGGTAGCGTGTTCGGATGCTCTTGGTGCTGAGGTCTTTCTTCAGAGCAGTCAGGGTTTGGGTGGGTTTAGATGTGGAAGCGACGGGCAAGGGAATGCTTCTGCCAAAAGTGTTTGATGAACGGACATTTTTGAAAGCACCTGGTGAGGGAAAGATGGTGCCTACATCCCGAGTGTGTCTACGGGTGCCATTGGTAACAATTTCCAAATCACCTGCAAAAAGAATGCAAAATCCCACATGACACATTTTGTTGCAGTTACTGTGTCTAATTTACACGTTGCTTCGTTTAAAAAGTGGACCACTGTTGTGTTACTGACCTGCCTGCACACCTTTGCTGACCAGTTTGACCTTTGACCTTTTGGAATGGGGTTTTTGGGAAAGACCTCTTTGAGAATGAGGGGAAAAAGTGCTTGAGGATGATAAAGATTCAGCAGAGACCTGAAACAATAACAGAAGATTAGACATAAGGAAAGAATGACGGTCACTCACTCAAAAATTTCCCAAAATTATTAGGATTTTAATTCTACTTTTACTCTTACTCTAAACTGAGCTACGATGTGTTTGTGGAAATGATTGCTCCTCTTGTTTGAAAAGACACACAAAACTTTTAAACCAGTTTTAAAATGAAACGCACAAGTGTAAACGGGGCCTAAGAAGCTGAACAGTCTGTATTAAAGAAGTCAGTCAAGCAAAGACTTACTGTGGATTCATCAGTGCTCACATCACCGGTAGCAACAGAGATGGAAACATGTTTAGTATGCGGCTTCCTTCGGCCAGTTTTCTGCATATTGATGTTGTTGTAAAGTTTAAGAAAGCTGTTACTGCTTTTCAGTGCCTTACTGGAGACCCGGTGAGGTCCAAACGCTCGCAGCAGTCGCTCTGTGTCAATGGTGGACAGGCTACTGCTCGTCTCAACACTCGCAGACTCATCTCTCTCAGCAGGACAGCGATGCACTCTGTCCTGACTCTCCTCTTGCTCAGACCAAACTTGTTGTGGAGAAATGTCTAACTGAACTCCTCCTCTTTCCTCTTCTCCCTCTGTGGTCCCACTCTCTTGATCACTCCTCCTGTAATACTCTCCTTTCCTGCTGTGTGACTGTAAAGTTAGGTCTGTTGGCGTGGTATTGTGAATGAGACGAGACAGACGCTCCAGTCTATCAAGCAGTGATGTTTCTCCTTCGTTAGTTGGTCTTGTCTCTTCCATGTTCCATTTTTCACTGAAGCGCCGCCACAGCTGGTCCAGAGAACTGTTAATCTCTGTACTAACATCATAAGGTGTTCTTTCCTGCTTTTTCTTGTCCCCCCTGTAGGACTTTCTGATTGGCTGAGAAGGTAAATGGTTTGGTTCTAGCAGTAATTTGGGCTCCTGGATAGTGCTAGTGTGAAGATTCACTTCATCTGTACTGTAGTCTGCCTCCATGTGTAAGGGGACAAAATTTTCTTCCTCATCTCTATATTCATCATTTATGACAACAGAGTCCATGCTCTTCTCAAGAACATGAGCTTTAGGAGCAGTATTGTCATTCTGGTCAGCAAAGGTGGCTGATTCTGTGAGACCATTTCCAGAATCACTGGAAACTGACAGTGGGAGAGACAAAAAAGAAAATATGGTAATGTTATTTCTGTAACATAAACATTCCACAGCAAAAAACAAAAGTCATATTGTCATGCACATGGACTGGTAAAAAATGACAATTGAAATTCAGCAATTTTTGCACTAATAAAAACACTATTGTGCATCTTACCTCTATTCATATTGGCCCTCTTACTGTAGATGCCTTCCTTGTGTTTTGGTGTAATTATGTTGTCTTCTAGCTCTCTAGAGCCTAAAATGTCTGTATTAAAGTGTGGAGGGACAGCATCATCAGAACCTGCAGAGGGAGTGAAAAAGAACAAAAGAGAACCATCAAAGCCACAGAGAGCCAACAGCCCTGAAGCACAGGGGCCCAGAAAGGGTTTGGCACGTGGATCAGATGAGGGTTGTGTTGCTGGATTGGCTTTCTCATGGACAAAGACGATGAATAATGCAGGACTGGGTGAGAATGTGAACCATCTGCAAGACTTGGGGGGGAGGGGCCAGTAGAGGTGCAAGTAAAAACCCATTTATGCTCAATCACTGATTATGTATGGATTGTTTTTTTCTTTCTCAGAGCTCTGCGATACAAAACAGGTGCACATGAATTACAGAATTGTTCTGAAAATATGTGTCTGTGTATCTGCAATATCTTGAGTAGTGCATGAAAACCCACATGAAAAGAACTAAGTAGCACATGAAATAATGTAAAAAATATGTAGGGCAGGAACGAAGTTGATACTTGGATGGAGACAGATCTGAATATAAACTTACAGTCAACTATAAGAAAGTGGTAGTGTTTAAGCAGAATAAAGAATTTGGAAATTCTGGAAAAATCAAATTAGAAGTACTAAAATCAAATGCATTCATAAAAAAAAAAAGAATTATTTCATAATTACTTTATTACTATACAGCTTTCAGGAGGAATTTTATTTCATTAAGTGGGGCATTCTGTGGTCAAATATTCGCTTGCAGACAAACGCTATGCAAAAGCTGTGCATGCTTGTGACTACATGTAGCTCCGCCCAAAGCACGCCTCCAGGACCTCGACTGTTTTCAGAGAGATGCAATACAGCCGTTTCTCTTTTAGAAGTCTGATAAAACTAAAGATGCTTCAGAGACATGAAGTATCCAGTACTACTCTATTAGTACAAAAGATTAACATGAGATTGGCAGAAACTATGCGCGTCATGTCCCCTTTAATGAAAAATAAACAATGCTGGCAATTAGCCCAATCAAACAACTTCCTTAGAGCTGAGCTAATTTAATGCCTTTACATTTTTCAAATGTCCAATAAACTCCATTTAGTTATTCATTTAGTAAGTAGCTGTAGAACCATATGGCCACATTCCATATGTGACCCTGGACAACAAAACCAGTCGAAATTTCGAATCAGTCGAATGTCAATTTTCCAAAATTAAGATTTATACATGATCTGAAAGCTGAATAAATAAGCTTCCCATTGATGTATGATTTGAATGGATAGGGCAATATTTGACCGAGATACAGGGTACAGAAAATCTAAATGCTGAGAAAAATCACCTTTAAAGTTCAAATCGTATCAATGCATATTACTAATCAAAAATTAGGTTTTAATATATTTATGGTAAGAAATTGACTAAATACCTTCATGGAACATGATCTTTACTTACTATCCATACGATGTATTTTTGGCTATTGCTACAAATATAGCCCAGCGACCTAAGACTATAAGATGGGGGCAGAAAAAATTAAAAAAAAATCTATGCATTGCGATTCTCTCTTCAACGATCCGGAATATTTCAAAATCGATTATTTTTCCGGCATATGTGGCACGTGTGCACGCTCGAGACGCATCGGGCTTCACTGAAACTGCACTAAGACACGTGCACGTCCATCTATCGCGTTTGACTTTAGATATTCTTTAGATATATTTTTTTAGATACCGTTTGGAATGCATTTGTATCCAATAATATATATCTTGCTCTGACATATCTTAAAATGTTTTAAAAGAAGCATTAATATCTTATTTTAACTAAGGCCTAGTCCTGGCTTAAGCTAAATCAAGTTTGTGAAACTGGGCCATTGTGTTAATAATAATAATCTTATTGAATTGTGAAACCAAGATTCACACAAATATCTCAAATACAAACAAAAAGCATAGAAAGTTGTAAAGATGTATTTGCACAGCAGAAGAATTAATTGGGGTAAAAAAAATAGATGGTATAGAATGGTATTGGAATCGGATTGTGACTCCCAGAATCGGAATCGGATCATGAGGTGCCTTAAGATTCCCATCCCTAATATATACTGGTAATGATATGTAGGGTGCTTTGTGTTTGAGTTAAGTTCTTTGTGACATACCTGGATGAGAGCTTTCTACAGTGGTGTCAGAGCGACCAGGAGAAAGCTGTGGATCAGCCTGCGGGACATAGAACAGCTCAGAGCTTCCATGAGGTTTGTATGGCAACAGGGAAGGGACAGCTATAGAAAAAGAAATCAACTGATTAATTTACCAACATTAACTATACTTTTTTTTGCCACTGAAAAGCATACAAAATGTACATCATATACCTGCTTGGGCAGAGAAAGTTCTGGATGTCCTGGTCAGCCTCTGAGAAGGAGCAAAGTTTTGTGGGTATCTGACCTGAAAGTGTTCATCGACAGTTCCTGCATTCTGGCCTTGAACTGACTCTCTGTGTTCATATGATCTGGCATGATTTGAGATTTGTTGTATGGACTGCAGATGTTCACCAGTCATGCCTGACACCACTGGAGGAGGGACTTCTTTACTGCTGTTTTCACTGGATAGTCTGCTTAAGTAGTTTGGATTGGACTGATGTTTGGGTTTGGGAGAGAGGGTGGCATGTATGTGAGAGAGATGGGGCTTCTTGTCAAAGGCTGAATCCGATACAGTACTGGATAATATCTGGTTACTGCCAGTGACATTATAGTGCATGTGAGGTATTCTTTGGATATTCTGGGAATCATTTGTAACAATGTTCTCTTTGTTGTCATCAGTCATTACTTCTTCATTTTTCTCGTCTCTATGTTTTTCTTCACTCACTGTCTCGTTTTCTCTGCCAGATATATTGGGTATAACAGCTGGTTGAAGTCTCCCTTGGCTCGTGCCCTTTAAAGTCACATGGTCAGAACCAACGCTGTCCAATTCCTCAGTAGCAGTGACAGGGCAATGGGATGGTGACTGGGGAGATGGTGTGTGCCGAGTGGTTGTAGTAGTAGTAGCAGAAGTAAAAGACTGGAAACTGAGTCCCTCTCTAAGGGCAATCTGACAAACTTTGGCCTCCAGATCCTGTTGGATAGGAGTGTAAAACGGAACCGTGTCGAAAGATTTTGGGTTGACTTTCTGCAGTTGATCTGAGTAATGGTTCTCCATGTTACACAGTCCAACACCACCCTTTGTCCACTGAGACTCAGGACCAATACTCGCCTGAGCACTGCCCTCAGAATCTGAGCTCCACTGAAAAACAAAGCATGAGAAACAAAACATGTTATTATTACCGATAAGAAATAGGAATTTGGGAGGACTGCGGGAAGTAGATAAATTAAAGATTCAATAGAAAACACTGCAAACGTGAAAGCACAGAATAAATCACACAAATGCAAACAGCTTTACCTTGAACACTCTCTATCAGGACTTTCCATAATGCAGTCTGTCACACCAGAAACAAAACTCGTATCATTTCAGACTCTCAATTTATATTTCTAAATTCTTAAAATTATGGTTTTGTTTGAAAGCCAATTCCAGATTAAAAATCTTACTGTGTCTAAACTTATAAGAAAATGGCAAAACTGTTTTAAATGCTACAAGTGAATTCATGCATCATTATGATGTCAGTATATAAAAAAAGTCTATTTTGAGATTTGCTAAAGATTATACTGAATAATGTTATAAATCCTATAAAACCCTCTGTAACATATTTTGCCTTTTTAAACAAATCACAAAATATGAGTATCAAAAAATAACACATCAGTCTTTTTCAGGGATTTTAAACTACTAAGCTTAGATAATAAAACTAAGCATTTAAATATAATAATTTAAATATAATATCCTGGGAAATATACCATGACAACTAAAATGTATATGCATAATATGTTAGTATTCTGCTATACTGCTTTAAAGACATTACGGATTTACATCTTACATATCAGCAACAGCACCAAATTGTTTATTTTTACTTAGTTTGAGTCTCCGAATAAAATTAAGTTTTTTTTTTTTTAACTCCTTGTGAGTATGAGCTCTATAAACTCCTACACTATACTACATAAGACATAAAAGTCTCATGTTTTTGTATATTTTTCTAAAGGCTCAAACACACACACAAAAATGTTTTACTATTATTTCACATTAGAAAAATCAAAACAAAAGTATTATTAAAAATTAACTGAACTGAGCATGCACAGTTAAATATCAATATCGACCAACCAAATAATATTTTTTAAACCAATACGGTGCACATTCCCTGTGATATTTATTTGAGATGTCAAAAGTTTGGCAGACAGATAGACCTTAAATGCTGACATTAACAAATAAAGTTGCCAAACCTTTTTGTGCTGGTGTGTGTATATGTTACCTTGGTGTCTTTGGTGTTCAGTAGAAGCTCTCTTTTGATGTCTTCAATTCGCTCTCGGTCCTCAGCATTTAGTTCTAAGCTTTCACAACGGCGGCCAGAAACCTTCATCAGGATCCATTCTAAAGAGACAAACCAAATCCAGTCGTTCTCAAAGTAAAAACCACTGACAATATAAAAATATCACTGGTACTGACAAAATCAGTATATGACTATATTTTCTTTCAGACACTTCACTGTTTACCTCGTGCACGGCTATCTTCTGGGTCACTAGTGCTTGGCCGGCTTGTTACCATTGAAACGGGTGACTCACTCTGTAGGAGTTTGGCAACTCTGGCAGCCAATGAGCTCTCGCTGCTACTGTCACTCATACTCTCAACCTCAGCAGACACATGAGACGAATTATTCTCAGAAGAGCCAATCGCAGCATCCTCAGTCTGGTTCTGGTTTTCTGCTATCGAAGGAATAGTTATCTGCAGGGCAGACGTGACTGTAGGTGGCTTTGCCTTATCTGGGTCTGCAGCACTGCAGCCTTCAGGTTCAGCCCGCCTTGGGGTCACACTGAGGTCACGTGACTTCAAACTTTCCTCTCTGCTAAAAGACAGAGCGGTAGGGTCTATAGTTGTGCGGTCAATCTGTTGAGGTATTTGGAAAGATGACAAGCTTCCTTTCAAAGCCGAATCTGATGAAGAGCGTGTCAGCAAAGAAAGATTCCCACCAGCTGATAGAGATGTGTCATCATGATAACCTTGAATGTTCCTTCCTAGTGAAACAAGGGATGTGTCACTCTCTGAGAGATGGTGTGAGCCTGGAGAAGAAGTCAGAGAGGATCGACCAGAAACCAGGCTTTCTGCCCGGCCAAGCAGACGTCTGATTTCATGCAGTGTTCCAGAGCCTACAAAAGAGTCAGCATCCTCCTTTACCACCTCTCTAGGAGCTGGAACGTATTCTGAGCTAGGAAGGCCAGAGCTTCCTTCACTTTGGTGGCTTGATGAAGGATGTAAAGTTGAATGAATTCTTGGTTGAGTATCTGTCTGGCTGAACATCTTCTTCACGGTTCTGTCACTGGCTGGTTGGCCTTGTTCATGCACTGACAATCGCTGTGTGACAGAAGTACTGGAGTCAGCTGAGAGCTGACTAGAACTGGAGAATGTCTCCTTCTGAAGACTGTCAACTATACACAAAACAAAACACATCATTATAATGTGACCACATATACAAACTACACAAAGCAAGCCATCAATATCTTAAAAACTTGATGATTTTAGCTCACCATCTGATGGCTGTGTGCTTTTAGTTGGTGTTCCTATGGAGCCTTTAATGGTACATAAATCAGTAGGAGAGAATTCAGGCTCTCTGATAGGTCCCCGACGAGTAAATGGATTTAAGATTGTTGAAGGTGACTGGTCAATACCCAAATTTAAGAGATACAACTATAAAACAAAAGATATAAAAACAGAACAATAAAATATCTATAAGGGTAGATAAATACACTATAAAAATCCCTGAGTCACTAGTTGTCAAATAAGAAGTAATCAAATTTTGTAATGTGATGAAGCACACCGACAGAATAGTTCATCTTCCATTAGTGGTTAAATCTAAATGTTATGAAGTGAAAAGACTACTTTTTGTACGCAAAGAAAAAATACAATTTAATCAACAATTCATCTCTCATGTCTCTCTGCAATCACCGTAGCACCTTTGGAGAAGGATGCAAACTATATCCGCTCTTCTGCCAGCTGCTATAGGCTTTATATATTATTCACTTTGGTTTGAACAAAAAGTACATCCTCGAGGCCCGAGTATTCTGACAATGCATTTCATACTTTTCTGGGACAGTCACAGTCATCTAAAATTTCTTAAATTGTGTTCTGAAGTTAAACAAAGCTTTTATGGTTTGGAACGACACAGGGGTCACCAAGTTCAGTCCTGGAGGGCCGGTGTCCTGCAGAGTTTAGCTCCAACTTGCCTCAATACCTGCCTTGAAGCTTCAAGTATACCTAGTAAGAGCTTGATTAGCTGCTTCAGGTGTTTGATTAGAGTTGGAGCTAAATTCTGCAAAACACCGGCCCTCCAGGACTGAACTTGGTGACCCCTGACATAGGGGTTATTGATTAATAACAACATTTTCATTTTGGGCAGATTAGAGACCTGAACGCGAGTTTGAGCATTTTGAATTCACACTAATTTTTTTTTAAATTATAATGTATTTGAAGAAGCAACAGATCTTTTTTCCATAGTGTGATGTAAATTTGTGTGAAGCAGTTTATTTAAAAAACCCCCCAGAAATTACTTTACCCAACAGTTGCTGATTTTTTACTGGAAGACTGAATTGTAACATTTAAATTAAACATTACTTATAAATATAAAAGGAATTTTATTTAATGCCAAATTTAAGTGGATTCTCCAAGTTCTTCTACAGCACTGTGGACTTACAGGAATCCTGTCTTCAATGTTGAGTTCTCTAGTGTGGGGAGGAGACGCAGGTCTGGAGGTCCAGTAGGGTGCATAATTATCTACTTCAAGACTCACTACTGAAGAGGGAGCTCCCACTGATGCCCGCATACTCTGCTCACCATGGCAACTGCCTTGAGAGCTTGAAAGAGTGCTGCTCAGGTTGAGGCTTGATGACACGTCACTGAAGCGCCCCAGACTGAGAAGAGGAGACATCTTGACTGAGCTTTTATGCATGCGAGGAACTGAGCTATTCTTTCCTTCACCTGTTCCACCTGAAAGGAAGGACGACTGATAGTCCAACGATCTGGTAGCTGGAATGATGTTCTTAGATTGCGTCACTGGAATTTGCTGATTGTGTGGACCAGTGTCTCTCTGAATAGAGGTCACCACAGAGCTCAAGGAGGAGTGAGAGTGTGAGCGATTGACAGGTGACTCAGATGCTTTACCTCTGCATGCACCCATCCCAACTACATCCACCCGATGGGGTGAGCCGCTTCCAGAAGAGGAAAGTGGCTGAGTCATTTGGGAGTTTGGATTAGCACCAAATGTCAGACGTGTGTCTCGAGAAACAATGTGGTTAAATGCTTCAGAAACAAAATCCTGTGCTTTTTTCTTGGGCGACAAACTATCAAACCCCTGTTGCTCCAAATTATCATAAAATGACCCGCTAGAACTTTGATTGGCTTTCCAGGCATCTACTTTTTGTAAGTAGCTCAGACTGGGAAGAGAATGTACTCTCCCAAGGGCCAAATGAGGAACCTGAACTGAAGCACCAGAGTAATAGTGTTGAGTGTCGGAATGAGGTGCATTTAAAACAGGTTTGTTTAAAATGGGATGGGCATCTGACACTGTTTGCACAGTCTCTGAAGGTTCACTAGGAACTGTAACTGTTGTTTGAGAGTGAATGGGATAGGAATGTTTATCGCTTAGGTCCAACGATGGAATTAAGCCAGTTTTGGAGTTACTGTTTTGGGAGGATGTAGCCTCAGATGCAACAGCCTCTTGTTTGGAGTGTATGAGTGAGAGTTTGGTCAATGCTGGTGGGGGTCTCATGAGAGGTAGTGCGGGTGTTGACTGAGACACAGGCTGAGAGCTCAAGAATGAACCATCTGCTGCTGTTAGATGACCGGAGCTCCAGAGCACTCTCTGCAGATCTGGTACGTGCATCACACCTTCACAAGCTGGTGTGACAGATATTCCACTTGGTGAGCTTTTGTTCCCACTATGGTGCCTACTTGCTGGTGCTGAGATGGAGCCTCTTTGTCCTGAAGATAGAAGCTGATGATGGAGATGATCAGTTATTTGGTGTGAACACATTCGTGAATCACGAAAAGTTATATTTGAAACATCTGCTGCCTTTTGAAATGACGATGATAATGACAATGAGCCGCCTTGGGGCTGCTCTCTGCCTTTTTGAAGATTCATGGAAAGATCTAACTGGCTTTTGTCTGTGTTTTGGTCAGGCTCAGAGGTGAAGGAAATGGCACCGCTGTCACTAACAGGCACAATAACATTCTCTTCTCTGGACTCTAACAAGAGCCGAGTAGACATTCCTTCACCAAGTTGCTGAGCTATGGTCTGCTCCTCTCCTTCCATATGTCTGATGATTTTGTCCTCAGCACCATATGAAATGCTCTCTTGATCCTCAAGCCCTTTGTAATGGTCTCCAGGTGACAGGCTGTGCTGGGAGAGTGAACAGCAGCTTTTCTCACCCTCTGACAGGACTGTTGGTGCCTCCAGCGGATGCTGGGAAAGTACAGCCTGGTCAAGAACAGTATTTTGGAGGTGGGAATCATCAGGTACAGCTACATTTGAATTCCTGGGGCATCTCTCAGTCATAACTGAGAAGTCAGGAAACCCACTGTGTGCACAAAACAATGGAGAAAACTTTGTATAAAAATACAAAAATGTAAACACAGAAAAATGTAAACATCACCAAACAAACAGTACCGAAGAGGGACAAATTCTGCATCTGTATGCTGAAAAAATGTGGAGTCAGAAAGAAGGTGAGATTTGTCCAGGCAGGGCTGCAGGGTAAGTGCGGGTGACAACAAGCTATCCTGAAACTCTGAAAAAGAAAATCAATTAAATAATTATAAATCATATATAATTAATGTGATTAAGAAAAAATAACCATTAACAAAAAAAAAATGAAGTAATTTACAGTGGATTCCAAACATCTGAGATTTTTCCCCCCAAATCCAAACACTGTTTATTTACAGTTTAAGAAAAAATTTTAAACCCAGATTGTCAATGTAAAAACACCGGCTCTCTGTACCCAGTTGTAAAGTCTCAGATCTGTCTATGAGTGGCTGCACACTTGAATCCTGAGTGTTAGTAAATGGTCTTTCATCATCATTATCAGGATCTGTGTATGATCTAGCCTCTGAATCATGCATATTTTGTCCATGCTGCTGGCAGGGAATCTCTCCAGGGGGCTGGAAAGGTAAAAAAGGAAAGGTGAACTTGAGTTTCAAGAAAAGTATAAGATAAAGAAGTACTTTCATGGAAACAAAAATGTTTACTTCTTTGGTGGCATGAGGGTATATTTTAATTTTGGGCAAACTATTACTTGGAGACTTAGATGAATTTAAGTTAGTCAAACATCTGATTACTGTTTTCTGTATTTTCAGACTAATAATCACTGTACTAGAATTTCATCTCCTTTTTTTCTCATTTTTCTCATTCTCTCATCTAAGGTACACCGGATGACACTGCATCGTTAGGAATAGGTTTACGACACATGTATCTAAGTATAACATGTGCAAGTGTCTGTACGTGTACTTCTGCCATCAATTACATAAAAAAAAACAAAAACAAAAAAAAACAGCCTGCTTTGAGTGGTCAGAGTGGTTGTGGTGTTGCAACAATATACAGTGATGTTCTCAATGTTACTCAGAAAACAGGATACAGGTTTAATTCATTTGAAATA
>JAUMHP010000063.1:6904512-6920565 GCA_032361065.1 Enteromius trimaculatus
AATGAACCAATCATCTATATGACACAGTTGATGTAGTAAGTTTTATTGGCCACCAGATGGCGAGGTAGAGCACTGTGCCAAAAGCTTCGAAGCATCAACGCAGTTTGTTGTAAAAGCCTCAGTGCTTCAGAAGCTTCGTTCGGCACATCCCTATTCTCGGCCACCGTATTTTCCCCCCAAATGTTTTTATGCATGCTAGAGCAGTTAATGGAACCGATAAAGCGCCGAAATCTTTAAAAGAAATTATTTCCTCAGGAAATTAACCTCATCCCTTGCTCGCAGTTCTGCTTGCTTCCAGCGCGCGGCAGTAGAGAGCGCTTTATGTCTTGACCGTGGGTCGAGTAAAAAAAATAACTTCCGTGGCTAAAGTTCAAGAACATGGCGGCCTAGTGGAAGATGCTCAATGTTATGTAGCCATGCTGGAATCTGTGACTATATAATACTATACTATATCGATCAGTTCCTTTGTAAGCTGTATGTTCTGCATAGACGCTTAACGTTAATTATACTTGGGTTTAATCTTCAACATGCTGCGGGCTTTATCAAGGGGTCATGCTCCCGTAGTCCGTCTTCTGTCCCCTCGTTCTGCAGTTATGGTCGAAACTGTCAGGGGAAGAAAATCTCGCACAGACCCTAAAGCGAAGTCAAAACTGGAACGGATCAAGACTCCCCCTCCCGTGGATCCAGTAGAGATGGTTGTACTAAAGGAGCGTTACACTGAATACGAGCTCATCATAAGTGCTCTGAGGTAAGACTGCAAGACGTTAAACCATTCTCTGAATGATTATGATGTCCAGTCACCAGTGAAAATATCTGTTTTACTGATTACCAAGCTCACGCTTTTTATTATCACAGTTGAAGCTTCAGCCATTTGAGTTTGAGATTGACATGTCTGAACATTTTATGCATGTAGACTTCAGTTCAGAGAGCAGATGTTAAGGAAGAAATATGAAGAGGAGGTTGGATCCGTGGCAGAGGAAAGAGCTAAAAGTGAGGCAGAAGAGCATCAGTCAATGATGGCTTTAAATGATGCTGAAAATCTCAGATTGCTTAAAATGAGGTGAGTCAATTAGAGGTGAGAGATCTGAATTTACAGTGTACAAAACGGTAGATAAAAAATCCTTGGGTGACCTACAACGGCTGGTGAGGCTTCCAAAGTTTTTCTACCTGGCGGTTAAAGGGATTTTCAGTTAATTTACTCCCCCTTTAGGTCCTCTGATGACATTAGCTTATTGGTTTTCTTGTTTTAGGGGTGTGAACTTTTGATTTATGATAGTGAGAGATGCAGTCAGATGTACTTGAGTTTTGTTGCTGTTAAAATTAATGTGTTTCATCTTGTCTTCAAGAGAGCAACGCATACAGAAGGAGGTCGAGGCCGCTCAGCTGAAGAAGAGAGAAGTAGCCATCTTACGCCAGCAAGAGCTGGAGAACTACATTAAAGAGAAAGAGAGACAAATTCTTCTACTACAGGTGAGTGCTGTTATACAGTATTTTATTTAAACGATTTACAACCTTCAAATATTTTGTAAATTTCTTAAAAAGGGTCACATGCTTTATTCATGTCATAATATTGTATCAGAGTTTCCTTTGCCTTTTAACACCTCTCTTGTTCTGCATTCATCTATATTTCAGGAAGAGGCAAAGGACTTCATCACAGCGGACAATCTAGAGCAGCGGATTGAAGAAGCTCTTGACAACCCGAAAAACTACAACTTTGCCATTGATAAAGAAGGACGAGTTGTCAAACAGACTGCATTTAAGCAATAAGGATTTCAAAAAACAAACAATGTACCTACAACGGACATAAAATATATACTGTCAGTGTCATCGTTTAAATAGTTTGGACAAAAGTGATCCGTATAAGTGCTTTCTGACCCTCTCAAGTATTATGAGAGACTCTTTTGGACGCGTGTATGTATTGTGTCTCAAATATACTGATGTCTCAACTGTCTTCCTAGTCAAAATGGTTAAAACAGTATTTACACTAACTAATGTCTTGACATTGAAAAATAAGTCCAGTAAGGGTGCGCTGAATTAATTCTAATTACCTTAAAGTGTAGCTATAACAGGTAAACATTATAAATGTTATCATTGAGGGTAAATATTCAAAATTTTCATAGTTTTCTTTTCTTTTTTTGAAGACATGTCACAATGGCAACAGTTGCTTTACATTCAGAATTAATAGTAGGTTAGTAATATGAATACTGAAGTTGTTTTTTGATCCATAACATGATTGAACAATTAATCCATGATTAGTATTTAAATTGGCATTCTTGCCTCAGCATCTTACACTAATTAGGAAATATAGGCTCAATTCAGATATGCATATCATACTTCTCTAAAAATATAATGACAGCATATTTCTCCTTATCATAATGATATGGTGAAAAAAAGTAGCATGCTGTTCTAAATTCAGCAAATTAATCAAAGACACTTAATAATTAAATTTAAAAGAAATGTTAATCAAATTTACATGATGTTTTTGATAAGTAAGGTTTTACTTGTCACGCCAGACAAAAATATATAATTGCGTGGCTCCTCGGGTTTATACTGTACTTGATAGATTAGGAGTCCCGTACAGGGTTGCCAGGTGTTTGCAATAAAACCAATAATCCCAATCTCTCTAAATTCAAACCAAAACAAACCTTAATATATATACTGGTCTCATGGTTTAAAATACGTATTTTACACTAACTATTATGTGCAATGCACAATTTCAGCTAAGAATCGCTAGTCATAATGATCATAAATAATCTATTTTCATATAGAAGGCCAGTCCGTTCATCACTTTTGTTACTGGTAGAATGTAAAATATTTCAAAATACAATTATCAGTCGATTACAATCTATGCAGTATGCAAACCTCTTTAAACTGCGTGAAAAATCAACCCCTAACAGTAACTCAATTCACAGGATAACCGCGAACCTGGCAACCCTAAAGCTCTCGCGCTGATCAGACATGTCCAGACATGCGCAGATGCGTTAGGCAAATACTACTTCCGGTACAGTCACCGACTTTACCTCAGAAAAGCCGAGGACTGGACAGGAGAGCCACGACAAGCATATCCGAAGGAAATTTTAATAACGTATTCATGTTTAAAGAAGGTTTTATATATGTATTCACAGAAACCTTAACTAATATAACGTTATAATGTGTTTGACACAGTGATGTTCTGCTTCCATCGGGATTGAGTGTTTTCTGGGATAGAACTGATCTGATGCAACATGGCAACATCAAGTGTTAATAGATGTCTAATAAGGACAATCACGAGATGTCTCAGGGACGGCACTCGGCAACCAAATGTGACGACAGTAAGGCCTTTGGGACACTTTTCTAACTGCTCTTCGGGTAAAGAGAAGCATGAAGCAGGAGCTGTAACGTTAGTTTCTCCCCGGGGTTCAGGAGGAGGCAGCGGGCGCAGCGCTCGCCTGGCAGCCGCGTTCGGACTTGGACTCGGAGCAGCCTTGTATTTATTAAGAGTCGAGGAGAATAAAGAGGCTCTACAGAGAACAGTCGCGGTCAGGAATTTGCTGATTGACAGTTTACTACCGACGGTCCAATGTGCTTCTCCGTTTAAACCCGACAGCCCGCGGTACAAGTACAACTTCATCGCGGATGTGGTTGAGAAGTCCACTCCTGCTGTAGTCTACATCGAGATCGTTGGGCGGTGAGTCTGTCAAAAATACTAGTTCTGCTTAAAACATCTTAAACTAGCTTAAAATGGGCTAAAAATCGTTCTGCTCAAGCTGCTGTCAAACCCTTCTCTTAAAATAGCCACCCTGCCTACAGTAGTCAACATTTGAAGTGGATCAGAAATGTTTATTAAAGTTGTCCTAAGATAAAAAGGGTATTTTTTGAGGGGGTTTAGGACAGCTTTGATGAAAGGTTTTGATCCACATGTTTACTACTGTAGACTTGGAGGCCAGCAAACCAGTTTAGGCCTGTTTAAGGTGTTTTTCTCAACAGGGACTTTTCATTTTTTTGTGAACTGGTTGTGTGTGACGGATAGGTATGTAGTTTTAGTTCTGCTGGTCATTGGGACAAATACTATATGATGTGTTTTTCAGACACCCGTTTTCTGGCCATGAGGTGCCCATCTCGAATGGCTCTGGTTTCATCATAAGTAGTGATGGCCTGATAGTGACCAATGCCCATGTGGTCGCCAACAAGCGTGGTGTCCGTGTTAAACTGACCAACGGAGAGACTTACAATGCCACAGTCCAGGATGTCGACCAGGCCGCAGACATCGCTACCATCAAAATCAATGCTAAGGTAGCGTGGTGCTTCAATGTAGTACTGTTGAGAAGTTTGGAGTAATATATATGTAGAATTTAACAAGGGTGCATTAAAGTGACTGGCAATGTTACAAAAGATTGCTGTCTCAAATAAGTGTTCTTCTTTCAGATGAATCCAATCAGAGTTTATATTAAAAATTGTCCTGGCACGTCTAAGCTCAATCATTGCAGGTGGTTCCCTGTGAAAGAAACATGCTTATAATGTTCATAATATAGATATTATCTTACAAAAATGCACGGATTTGATACAGGAGGCCTTAATTCAAGGGGGCATGTGAGGGATGTTTTATTATGTTTCACACGCGTTATTTAACATGTTGTAGATGGTTCATGAGGCGTATGGTTCATTTTAACAATGGTGTAGCTTAATATAACTGATTATATTTATATTATAAGTAGAAAGTCACATACACCTAAGATGCTCTAAAGGTAGGTAAAACACCCTTTAAAAGGAATAAATAACATTTTAACATTTATTCAAATTGAAAACATTTATTTAAAATGGTCATATTTCACACTATTTAGATTTGTACTGTGCACTTAAGAGGCCTTAACAAAACGTTTTTGTTAAAAGTTCACTTATAATTTTTAACAACACATCTCTTCCATCTTTGACCCTCTAACTCTAGCACTCTCTATTCTAATTCTATTCTATTCTAAAAAGACATTCACCTACAGCTTTATTACACACTGCATGAAAGGCAATATTGCAAATGACACTTTAATAACCTTTTCTGTTCTACCAGTTTTATTTTATTTTTGATATAGTTTTAAAACAACCTTTCTATGTGTACCACGTTTGACTAACATGTCGTAGCATTTGCATATAATTGCTCTTATTAGCTTTGTCCATTTCCTCATTTGTGTGTTACTTCTAAAAGTGTCTTCTAAATGTAAATGGTAATGTTAATGTGTGTGTACATTATAATATGTTCTCATACAAATGTTTTCTATCTCATTCTGTTCTCGTCTCTCTTTATCTCATCCTAGCATCCCCTCCCAACTCTGCGTCTCGGTCAGTCGACTGATGTGCGTCAGGGTGAGTTTGTGGTTGCCATGGGGAGCCCTTTCTCTCTTAAAAACACAATCACATCTGGAATCGTCAGTTCTGCCCAGAGAGGGAGTAAAGAACTGGGCCTGTCCAACTCCAACATCGACTACATCCAGACTGATGCCACTATAGACGTAAGAGCACAGGAAACATTACAGAATCAGGGTATAACTGCATATTAATTTATTTTATCAAATAATGAATACATTGCATCACATTTCTATTTCACAGTTTGGAAATTCAGGAGGTCCCCTTATAAACCTGGTGAGTCACTGACTGACGTTTACACAACATGCCACTGGTACATTTTGGTTTTAGAAACAAGGAAGTTGAGGTGTTTCATTTTACAGGTCAGATTTAATTTGTCATTTGGCTAATAACAGAAGAACACGTTTGTCTTCCTGATCAATCTGAGAATCTGCGGATTGGTCATGTGATGTAATGCATGTGATATGAATGAGCGTGTGATGTTTGTAACTTTCAGGATGGTGAGGTCATCGGCATTAATACCATGAAAGTGACTGCAGGGATTTCCTTCGCCATTCCCTCAGACAGAGTACGAATCTTTCTTGAGCGTGCAGCAGACAAACGGAGTAAGAATGACCCTTGACCTTGTCATCTTGTTAGTGACATCATTTATATTAAGGTCACTGACTGATGTCTGTCGCCTGTTTTCAGAGTCCTGGTTTGGAGGATCAGAATCAAAACGGCGTTACATTGGAGTGACGATGCTGACTTTGACCCCCAGGTGCTTATCTTTTTTTGTTAAGAGAGCCTGTGTGTCACTGTGTATTTTTTAACTTGAATTAAATGGTGTTTTGCCCTCTCAGTATAATCGAAGAGCTGAGGATGCGAGACATGTCCTTCCCCGATGTTTCTCATGGAGTTCTCATCCACCGTGTTATTATAGGATCTCCAGCCAATAGGTAAGCAGCACTGCCCTCGCCCCAGGCTGCTGTGGACTGTTGACAGAGGCCTCCTATTGTTGATGTCATTTCCTGTTTTCTGTTTCACAGAGCTGGTGTGAAACCAGGGGATGTTATTGTTGAGATAAACGGGTCAAAGGTGAGCTCGTCAGAGGAGATCTATAATGTTGTGAGAACAAGCGACAGCTTAAACGTGGTGGTCCGGCGGGAGGCCGACCTCCTCATGCTGCATATGTCCCCTGAGCAGACAGAGTGACGCTTGCATAGACAAAATGTTACTTTTTTGGAAGTGTATGAATTAATAATTATGAGTCTGAGCATTAGACTGGATAAATATCAATGTGTCCTTTCAAACTGCACTATCAGTATTGTTTTTGAAGAAATACTACATATTTGTGTGAAACACGGTTTATCATCAGATGAATCAACATTTAAAATAAAAGTGGGTGCTCTTATTCAAACATTGCTAATTTTTTTTGTATTCAATGTATTTTAATTCTTTTTTCAAACCGCTTTGACTTGACAACAAAACATTGGAATATCCATGTTTTTGAATCATAGGTTTACAGTGCTTTCAGAAAAATGAATGTTATTAAAGACTTCCACTTTTTTTTTTTTTTTTTTATATGTACTATAGAATTTGATGGCTACCAGCTAATATTTGTGATATGAGTCATCATGACTGTTCATCCAATGGCTCATGAAACCTAAAATACTTGAAATGATTTGATTACAACTTTAAATAACACTTTATTTTTCATCTTCAACAGAGTTGCATGTGACATGAAATACTTTACTGTATTTGAACACATGAATGTATAACCAGTAAAAAGACAAATCTAGGACGGTGTAAAAAAAAAAACCCGTCACTGAAGATTTAACAAGTCATACATGAAAGAGTGTTTAAAAGTAAAATAGGAGTTGAGTCAGAGCTTTGAAGCATAACGTACATTCACACTTTGCGACAGCTTTGAAACAAATGCTCATCTGGAGTACAAAACATTCAAGAATTTTTAACTCCCAGAGGCGGCAGCACACAGGCTTTTTAAACCGTTTTAGCACCTGATTGCACTGTAAACACGTACGGCAGGCTGTGCCACTGCGTGGCCTGAGCAAATGTTCATTTACATTGAATCTTCGCACTACTCGAGCCAGACTCAGTGGCCCAGAGTGTTTTCATATAAAAATGAAAGGTAATGTCTATACAGTTACACTCTTGGTGTGATAACTTTGGATACTGTAGATTTTTAAAAATTTGTAATTGCAATGTGAGACGTTAATTAGTTTATGGCTGGTTTGAAAGAATAAATATTTTATTCTGGATTAACCTACATATTAGATTGTCTCGGTATGCTAATAAAGATCAATCTGGTGACAGAATTATGAGATCTGGTTGTTAAGTTGTCCAGGGTATTTCTCAAACTTCTTCTCAGCCTCTTCACTGAAAGCATCACCTGAAATAAAGAAAAGAAAATAATAAACCTATAAGTATTTGACTTTGAATTGAAGCACTATCCTTATGTAGTCTCCTACTATATATATAGACACATGTACAGACACACACACACAGGAAGCGATTTGTAAGGGGAGATGGGCGGGATTTCCCCACCTCTGGTACATGCATCCCTACCTCTGCTGAATGAACCTTTTCACAAGCATCGTAAGTTTTTTTTTTCTTATTTGTATTTTTAAAACAATTATGCACATTTATAACACCGTTCTTTGTATTATATTAGCTTTGCATCAAATTGCAAAAAGACTCGAGGGTGTTTCTAATGCAGCGTCTATGACAATAAATTTCACATCATTCACTCTTGACTGCCGTTGTCAGTCTCTATTTTTATTTTTATTGGAAGTCATAAAAACACTATCGTGGAGTTTTTCTTTTGCTATTCGAGCAAATGGGAATGCAATGCATATGCATTGATTGTGTATCGATAAGTACGCTGACTACCTTTTACAATCGCAGTTTATTCTGGGGAGTGATGAAGCGATGTTAAAATAGAGTACAGTTCCAGAGCAAAGAGGCAAATTAGAGGCGTTTGGTGGCCAGAAAAATAATACTCCTATGTAATGCCATGATTGAACTACTACATGCCGGTGTTGTGCTGACTTTTGACCCCTGCCAGATAGTATTGGTAGGTTTAGTGTTAGGTGTGGGGGAAGGGGTTAGGATTAGTATTGATTTCAACGAGGGGAGTCAAAATTTGACACCTCTATGGCTAAATATAACATACATAATAGCAGTCATAATAGACAGCATGATAAATGATTTCATGTAAAATCCATCTTTTAAGGCAAGTTAGTGTCATGAAATTTAATACAACGGAAAATGTATCAACAAAGCTTTTTGAAACTCAAGAGTTAAACCATTGCAAAGCGCGTTTCGCCAATTTATCATATACATTATGTTTTCTTACAGTACATTCCATCCCGAACATAAACGTTCTCTAACAAATCACCCTCAGACCATCCAAGATGTAGATTCATTTATCTGTAAATCACAACAGACTTTAATTTAGCATTTTATCATTTGCTTACCAATGGATCCTTGGAGAAAAAAAAAAAATTCTGCATAGAGGTATTTTAGCTGGAACAATGGTTTGAAGCAATAAATGATTTGAAATTGTTCATTACTAAAATGTGACTCTTCAGTTCACAAAACATTAACTGATGCACTAGAGTGGTGTGGACTATCTGTTGATTATTAGCTGTTTGGATTCTGATGGCACCCATTTACTGCAGTAGATCCATTGGTGAATAATTGATGTAATGTTAAATTTATCCAACTTTGGATGGCCTGGGGGTAAGTAAATTCTCCTTTTGGATGAACATTTCTTTGTGTTTGTTTCTCACCAATATGGCAGTTATGGACCCAGATCCTGTGCCCATCGTATTTGCAGTTACATTTCATGGCGTTGTTCGTGAAGTCACTCTCAGCAACCTCATAGTTAGGATTTATCACAACCTGGAAAGAAGCAAAAACTAGTCTAAATAAAATAAAATCAACACAACACATGTGTTTGTTGACCTTAATCTGCACCTATTCTCTGACCTGAAGGATATAATTTCCTGGTTTGACATCAGTAATATCGATCCACTGGCAATCAATGTCATGGCGATATAAATCCCAGCATCCCACTGTGATGCCCTGCTCACCAAAGTTAGCACACTCGTATCTCTTAGAAATACCTAGGATATGAAAACAGATATTTACACAATGTGCCTAACTAAACAGAGCTGACTGTAAATGTGTATTTGGTTTGATTTACCCTCGTCACAATCTGTGTCCTCCAGGCAGAAGCTGGCTTTGTGTCCTTCTGCCACTTTAGTGCCATTGGCAGACATCAGGTCATAGTGTGTGAAGATGTCCATACTATGATAATGCCTGTGGGGTCACACACGCATAACACAAGCCCATCATAACTGAGTGAAAAGAAATCAGCTAGAAAAACAGTTTAGACTAAGGGTCTTCAAACTATGGACAATAGATCCAAGAATGCCACAAAACATTAGAGAGAAAAACAGATCTGCTAGTCAAAAGATAAAATTAATATGATTATGTTGCAGGTCCCATTTGACCTACACTTGATATTTAAACCTCTCAAAACACTGGTTCAGAATTGCTTCCCTTTGGTCTATGGAGCGACAGATGGCTCTCTTGATATCATCAAAAATATTGCAAAAATAAATGATGGTCTTACGGGATTGAAATGACATGAGTAATTAATGACAGAATTTAAATTTAATTTAATTAAATTTTTTAAAGAAAAGACAAGAATTTAGCTTCATTTTTCATTTTTTGTTCAGGTGTAGAAAAATAAACAAACAGCTTGAATATACGTATATTTCTACATATGGGCACGAATTAAATACCTCTTTCTGCTGATTGGTTTGAAAAAGTGCTATATTACACCAACTAAATATTGATTTACACTGAGAATAAATAATGTTACATACTACTTACTATACTTAGATGTAGTAGCAGCATGTCAGAGTTCAAATAGGGATATGTGAACAAAAAAATGTTTTTATTTTATTTCTGTGCAGCTAATTTGAAGTTAAGCCTTATAAAAATGAATTGTGATTTAAAAAGTTATCATGTATTTCTTTGGTGTATTAAGTACCTTTTGAAGGAAACATACCTATGAAACAAAGGTAGGAACTATTTTTGTAACACAATAGGAGCTCATTTTTTCTTATTTATGTATATAAGTCTCAGACTTTCTCAGTTTTTTGCATTAGTGTTGATTTTTGGTGAACTGCAGGAAACAAGTGTAACCAGATTTTCAACACAACAGGAATGACAATTATTTAAGTTCTTTGTTACTGTATAGTTACCCGTGACATGCGTGCCAGACCCATGAGTGACGGCCTGCTTTGGGTCTGAAGTCAGCCCGTCCCATGTTGTGTATCTGTGAGGAGAAGCGCAGCAGGCGGCGGTGACCGTAAGGCCAGTTAGCTTTAGCGGCGCTCTTGGACAGACAGTCCTCCTCTGCTGCACAGTACAGCATGTGTAACGGCCGGTCCTCTATATATGTTGTCTGCTGCACTAGCGATGCATTCGGCACTAGATCAGACGCAGCTAGGGAAGTAACACTGAACATTTTAAGATCAAGCTAAAATATGCAAAAACACTGAAAATGTAAGTTCACGGAAAAACACAGCCTTGGTTCAAGAATTTGATTTTTGTTTCTATTTTGGTCACCTAACCTTCACGTCTGAAACAAACAGTTTTGCTCAGTGTACAACAGTCGAGAAAATGATATGTTGTCTCATTTGTATACATAATCTAGACAGGTGTAAGTCATTTGAAGTCAAGTCTTTGCCATGTGAGGTTCACTAATTACAGACCAGTGCTCAGAGAAAGAAAAACAGCAGACTGACCACAGCTCTAGATCTACCATCAGCAGCAGACTGACCGTCTGAGAGGTGAGAATTCCAGCCATCTATAAACATATTATGAATAACTCTTGCAAAACTGACTTGTATACTGTTTGACTGAATTAGCCTCTAAACTACGTCCTGAGTATGATAATGCTTTTATACAGCAGTTCTATAAACTATACTGGGCGACCTTCATTTTAAACACAGTATTGACTATTAGCTGTGTCCCAATTCACAAAGTTATGCAACATTGTATGCCATTTTAGTACAAACAGCATGAGAAGGTAGAGTACATATTGTATAGTTTAAGCAAAATTAATGTGCATGTCTGAGCAATACACATAGAATGAGGATTTCAAAACAGTTAAGTGAAGTCTGATGTGACGGTCTGTCCGACTGATATAATATCAGCTTGATGTCAAACAATCAATATCGAGGTATTCTTTGTGTCTGTGTGTGCAAATTTGATAAGGTTACTCACTTTCGGAGCAGATAACTCCTGCTGAGAACCTCGCTGCTGCTTTCTGGCAGTTGAGCGTTCTGTGGTGTTGGCACTGGCTGAGAGACATCTCGTCTCCTGTACACTTCACTCCACTCATTACCATCTCTGTCACATTACTGCTGTCCCAGTACCATGTTTCCTTAGCAAACACGCAACACAAACAAACACAGACAGACGCTGATTTACAGCTTACTGTGAAGAGATTGTCAGCCACATGCTATTTTGAAATTATATTTTAAATTTACGACTTAAAGATTGTAAAGCATTTAAGCCTCTAACACTGGGGGTCACTCCCCTCCACCAATTTTTTGTTTTATTCATTTATACAAAAAAAAAATTAAAAAGCCAGGCCACTCTTCACCCCAAAATAAAATAACCAAGAGAGATAGAAAAATAAATTATACAAATGATATAGGTATTTATTTTATTGTTTATTTATTTTTTTCAACATGGTAATGATAATTTGTCATTAAACCATAACTGTCATGAGAATAATGTCACAGCGCAAAAACAAAACTGTATAATATATATTTATTCTATAATTGATTACTTCTGGTGTAAAACAGGTCACTACAAAAAAAAAAAAAAAAAAAAAAAAAAAAAAAATATATATATATATATATACACGCTGTATATATAATTTATTTACTTACATTTATTTCTTTATATATATATATCTTGTTCCTACAATAAATTTCATTAAAAAATTTTTTTAGGCTTAAACATGACCAGATATTTGGACCAATTTAAAAAAAATAATTAATGGCTGTTCGACAGATTACAGGGCTACGACAAAAGTGCTCCACTTCTGTTTCTGAAAAGTAATTCAAAACATTTGTGTTGCCTAAAAACCAGCATTCCTGGTGAAAGAAAAGAGCTGCGTCTGCGAGCATGTGTGTATGTCATGTACTCACTGTAAAAGCATGCATGCTGAACCCCAGCCCTAGCTGCCTGCATGCCACCATGGCCTCTTTGGTGGTCCAGCCCTCACTGCATACACTGCCCCACTGCTGCCCCACCCGCACCTCCACTCGCCCTTCATACTGCGAGCGCCCACCCGACAGACGCACCTGCAATCACAACCTACGCCACGTCAAACACACTCACATCTTTCCCTCGCTCACCCATCTGTCTCCTGCCATACGCTGCTTACCCACATACACAGACAGACGACCCTGCTGAAAAGACTCGTTTATAAAACACACACACATGATCCGATTTTACCTGAAATTCCATGAATTTCATCCTACAGGATTATATATATATATATATATATTAGTGCTGTTAAAAGATTAATCGTGATTAATCACATTCAAAATAAAAGTATATATAAATACACAGACATTCAGTATATATTTTACAAATATTACATGTATAAACATTTATATACTACTATTATTATATAGAAATATATTTAATATACAACATAACATTTCTCTGAAATATATTCATGCATGTGTTTGTATTTATATATACCTAATAAATATACATAGTACTCATTCATATATTATGTGAACAAAAATTTTATTTTGGATGTGATTAATCGCGAATATATATATATTCATCATTGCCTAAGCAAAAAAGACTTAATATCTTGTGAAAATATAGATATTTTATGTAGTAAATTTAAACAGTAAATTGATGGTAATTAAATTTGTAACATATAAAACTGCCCTATCATTGTTGTGGGCAACAAATATGGTAATTACCATGTATAAAATGATAAAAATAATAGGTTTAAGTGTTCGTTAACATTTAGGATCATACTATGCATATCTTTATAAACAAGGACCCAGTATAGAACAGCATGACTGGTTAGTCCTAGTTTGATGCTGGTCTAGCTACTGTAACCAAGCTGTTCAATATCCAAACTTGAGCTGACTGATCTTTTCAGCAGGTTTATTTCTGTCTATCCCTGTACTACATGCTCTGACTCATACGGTGCCTTTTCAAAGTTCAAGGCTTTGAATATGTATGTGGGAGTGTGTAAGCCAGCACCATCTGATATTTTCGATGGTAGCAGAAAACTTTGTTAGCATGCAAGTGTGTGTTGCTGTTACTGTTAGCATCCTACTTGTAGGCCATGGTTGGCGTACCCGAGGCCCAGCTGCCTGCACACAACCATGGCCTCCTCAGTTCCCCAGCCTTCTCCACAGATCAGGCCCCAGCGCAGCGTCCCGTTAGTCTCAGTATATAACACCTCCACACGGCCCTCATAGCGAGATCGGCCCCCTAAGATGCGCACCTGAGCAGGGCACAACCAGGGAAGAGGGGTAAGAGGGGGTTCAAACAGAAATATACAGGAGACCGGGGCTAATTGTTACACTTGTTTTGTGATTTTATTTTACTGAGTTTATTTCAAGTCTTTTTTTTTTTTGTGGTTACCAATAATTTTCTTTTTATAAGAAGAAAGTCTCATACCCAGGATGTATTTATGTAATGAAAAATGCAGTAAAAGCAGCAATATTGTGAAATATTATTACAATTTTAAATAACTGTTTTCTGTTTAAATAGGTATTAAATTGTAATTTATTCCTGTAATGGCAGAGATGGATTTTTCAGTGGCCATTACCCTAGTTAGCATTGTCATGCGAATCATGCAGAAATCATTTAATGTGCTGATTTGGTGCTCAAGAAACATTTTTTGTTATTAACGTTTAAAACTGTAGCTGTGCTATTAGTTGTGGAAGAGTTTGTGACAACTAGCCCCGCTGTCTTCTAAATGCATATAAGAGGTTTCTAGCAGTAGGTGCATAGCTAATAGTTACGTGGTGTCGCATCTGTTGAGATTCACTCATAGCAAATCACAACAGATGATTAATTCCAGTAATTGTCTCTTGATACAGACAATGATACCCAAAATTTCCAGTCATCCATTTTGAGAAAAAATGAATACTGAGCACAATATCATGATTAAATGCAATTAATTTGAACATTGCTATGTTCTTCTTGGATTGAGAAACAAGCAATACAAATGAATGCAATATAGATTCACTGGATAGACATGCAACCTGTATGTTAAGTAACAAAATCAACACATAAGAAGAAATGTTTTGAGTGTGGGTATGTGCGCGTTGCTCTGACCGTTTTCTCGTAGCCCATGTATGGAACATTACAGCGGACTGAAGCATCTTCAGAGTGTTTGCAGTCCTCTGCTGTAATGTTTTTATAGCGGCAGCTCCACAGAGAGCGCTCATGACCTGTGCACTGCACCTCATTCATATGGATAGGCCCCAAACCTGAAACAAAACACAAAGCAAAATTCATACTGGCAAAAATACATGCAATTGTGTAACTAACAGCTTATTCGTGCAAAGACATTGGGCCTAAAAAGTAAGGGTTATCTATCCCTTAAAGTGAAGTCTTAAAATTAGAATTAAAGAGCATTAAGTACAAATTTAGAGGTTACAATTTAGCAGACTTAAGTAAAATTGCATGGCATTTTTTTAAATAAATAAATATGAAAATGTATTTGTAGTATCATAAATGTAATTCAAATACCTTTAAGTATATTTAATCTTTACAAGGGAAAATATAAAGTCAAATCCAAAGATTCTTAATCTGAAGCTAAAACGTCTGTTCCCATCATACAGTGATGTCAACTCTGATTAAAATCTGCAGACTGGCAATAACTTTCAGTAACTAGCACAGATCTGAAACTAAAAATCTGGGCAATAAAGGAGGCAATAAATAAGGGGCAGTTAAATTATCTCAGAAAACCTCAGAGATGAGAGTCCAGGTCACTGGTCAGGTAATAAAAGCATTCCATGCATTCCTTTACTGCAGGAAAGACAGTGTCTATATCTGTTCAATTGCATCCCTGATTAGTTTTTGTTTCTCTTTTACAATCTCACCTTGTCCCATGCGGGCACCTGTGAGGGCCTCTTTGGCAGAGCCGAAACCCAGGTCTCTGCATACAACGCTGGCAGAGAGCAGGTTCCAGCGATCATCACAAATCGTCCCCCATTCGCTGCCCTTCAACACCTCAACACGGCCCTCGCCGTACTTCGCTCCACCCTTCAGCCGTACAGTAGACTGATAGAAACAGAGATAGAAACAGTTAACAGAAGTATATAACCTAATCTAAACTTATGTAGCACTAATGAAATACAGTTTACAGGCAACTTGAGTTTCTTCCTTATGGCAGCGCTCTGTGTGTACAGTGGACCGGGCACACAGCTGACCACAGCAGGCATTCCTCCAGGACACGACTCTGTGGCATTGCCATAGTTAAACTCCAGAGGACATGCAGCCAAGTGCACTTCTGTGCCTAAGCATGCCACTGAGTGAACCAGGAAGTGATTCTTCTGCCGTTCAGCATACAGCCTGAGAGAGGAGAAGTGAAAGACACGCAGACCATGTTTGCATTAATGCGTAAAATTAACTTAAACT
>JAUMHP010000063.1:6921050-6969418 GCA_032361065.1 Enteromius trimaculatus
CAAGTTCAAAAGAACAGAATTTATTTGAAAGAGAAACTTTTGTAAAATTTTGCATGTCATTTTTGTTCAATATGTTTCTTGCTGAATATGTTTTTTTTTGTTGAAAAACAAAACAAAAACAACAACATACATATAATAATAAAAATAAAAGACCCCAAACTTTTCAATGGTAGCATATTTCCACATACACATTTTGTTTTAACCAATTTCTATAATCTATCATTTTTGTCTAGGTCCAGAATGACCTGTAACGCAGCATTTCTGACTGACATCATTTAGATTTAGAGAGAACAAAAGAGAAGGTTGGAAAGGTCTGAGCCAAAAAGGTAATGCATGTTCCCCTTTTTTTTTTTTTTTACCAAGGTTACCTTTTAGCTGCAGCTGATTTGCCCGGTTTAGTCTTAGTGCTAGTTTTAGTGATAGCCTTAGCTTTGGGTTCCTGCCTGTAATGCAAACATCCATTAAGCACTCAGAAACACTTAAATGTCCACTGCAACATCCAACATGCACATGCACACATATACATACCAGCTACATAGAAAAGAGGACAATATGATCCAAGTTTTTTTTTTATAACCAATTAAGACTTAAAACTGCCAAGATGCTGTAAGGCTAGCTGTTATATAACAATTATATAACAATAATTATAACAATAACAATAATTACCACAAGTGTCAGTAACAGAAACTACAAAATACCACATTCATTTTAAAGAAAAGATGTTAGTACTGAATTTACTTTCCCATGCCTGTTATATCCATTTTAAACTAGCGCGTTAGAAGCACACATATCTGAGGTGAACATGTAGTAAGCACAAGGAGGGACTTGTGTTAGTATGAGGATTTCTGTTTAAGATATCTCACTCAGAAAGCTTCTACTCTTACACAAGCACGGCCTCATCTGAAAACTATGTGAGTAAAACTAACAGATGGTAATAGGTTCTTCATGGGGAAATGTTTCGTCCAGACACACATCACTGAGGGAGCATATCAACACAATCCCATCACAAAAAAGGATAACTAACTAAAGCTTGGAAACTGCAGTTAGTTGACTATCACTAATAGTGTTGTGTACTAAAGCCACACTATGTGCTTGAGTCCTCTAGGGAAAGAACACTTATGGTTTCTTTCCCTCAGAGAGTACCTGGCCGCTGTTACTTTAACTTTAGATTTTGGCTCAGCAGATCTCTTTCTGAGATGTCTGTTGAAAACAGGGAAATGGGGTCAAGCACACATAAACACATGTACACTGTTTACTGTATCACTCTTTTTTCTTTCTGTCCACTTCTGGACAGTTTAGACTGTTTGAGATGGGAAAGCTTGTGTGGTGTCACCATATTTTCATCTAAAAATGAACATTCTGTCGTTAATTACTCACCCTTATGTTGTTCCAAACCTGTAAGACTTTTGTTCACCATTAGAACACAAATTAAGATATTTTTGGTGAAATCTGAGAGCTCTCTGATCCTGCATTGACAGGAAGGGCACTAGCACAGTCAATGCATGGAAAAGTAGTAAGGACATCATTAAAATAGTCCATGTGATATCAGTAGTTATAAAGCTGGGACTGGCACGACACATGCATGTTCTGCGTCAGCAGAACAACATGCACTTTTAACCCTTGCCAAATAGAAAAAAAATAGTGTACTTTGTACTAAACGTGCACTTGTAGTATACTTCATAGCATATATTGAATTAAAAACTACCTGCAGATAGTATGAATGAAATAAAAGCCAAATTTTATTGTACTAATCAGACTACACTATCATTAATGTTTCTTTTGAAAGTATGACTTTTATATTTTAAATCAATATGTTTTAATAACCATAGTGATGCTTCAAGGAATTACACATATTTTGATATACTAAATAATATACTAAAGCACATGTAAAGTACTTAATTAGAATTTTTTACTGCAGAATGTTATTTAATATTACATTGACGTTAAAGAAAGTTTATGTATTATTTACAGTTGTTGCTGATATAATGTAACAGATGTATCATTGTATTAAATTGTAAAAGTCATCATATTTGGCCATATTTACACTAACGTTTTGTTATTTGATTTTGATTGTATTTTGTGGGTTATTTTGACTTGACCAACTATGACAAAGTCAAAGCTTTGCATAAAGAAACCATCTGGTCAGTAATAAAACAGGCTTCTTTTACTATCCTGGAATCCTAGGTTCCATTTAAATATCCCAAAAACTATAAAAACAACTGAAGTGGGGTTATGGAAACATCACCAGTAACAGTGTGCCACTGTTTCAAGAATGTGGAGTAGGTAATGGTGCATACGTGCCTTATTAGGGACACGGGCTGAGAAATGGAACCGTTATAGTGTATAAAACCACACAGACAGGCATTTAGTAGAGACTTCCTGTCAGCTTTTTCTTATTGTTCAGTGGTTGGTTTGTTTGTTTAAGTGTACGTGTGTAAAGCCATCTGTATTCTGCAAAGGGCTTATTCATGTAAGTGGAACATTCTTGTAACATTCCACTGGATTTTGGGATGAGACCCCTACAGTGTGCATTCTACCAGTTAGTGTGCATGAATGTCCTACGTATATGCAATAGTATCCTTGTCCAGATGTTTGTCTGTAGTTTAAACTGTGTGTATGTTGCTGCATTTCACAGATGACTGAGAAAGTAAACATAATTTCCTTGCACATTGGCTAAACTGCCACAGTAAAGTGAGACGCCACACACAAAGTTTAAATATAGTAATATTAAAAAGTGTTTCCATGGCCAACCACAATGCAATCAATTTCTGGTGATGGATAAAATCGAAATTTTACATATTTTCTACATCCGGGCCTCAAGATGTCAAGAACACTCACTTGTAGAAGTTCTTGTTGACCTTCTTCTCATGGGGGAATCCCATCATGCCACAAACCACACGTGAGTTTTTGGGTGTCCAGCCATTATCGCAAATCTGAGCCCATCCATCCTTTTTCTTGACTTCCACCACCCCCTCAGTGACCGGCATACGCTTAGTGGCTATAGTGAACACAGGCCGCAAACGCACCTCCTCCACTTTATTCTCATCAACCTGCACCTGAGAGACACATGATGCAAAAAATACAAAGCATATGGACAACCAAACACAAACAGAGTGTGAACAGGCTTGTTGTATTTAACCCCTTTAGACAGTGCAGGACAAAAGAAAGGTCAAAGATGCAGAGCTTAGTCATTGAGTGTTTCCTGCATGTCAAAGAGTTGCTGTCCTTAACTAAAACTATAAAAAAAATGTTTGTTATTGAAAATTAAGATGAAATAAAACATAAAAATACAAATATAAAAACTTTAACTAACTTGTCAAACTAACTTAGTTTAAGTTGAAGCCCTAAAATTACTGGAAAACTAGAAGCAAATAAAAATAAAATGGACTAAATTACACTTAAAATTACTATTTAAAAAAGTTAATAAAAATCACAAAAAAACTATATAAAGAAATAACACATATGCTAAAAAATGTAAATAAAAATGAAAACTGAAAACATAAAAATATTTACTGTTTATTTATTTGTTTTATTGTGTCTGTGTAGTGTCCTTTACCTCTATTACATTGGAGTCCATGTATCCCGGCAGTCTCTCATCTTTACAGATCACTCCAGCGTCCTCATCATGAGTGCAGTCACTGTTACCCCAGCCACGAGATTTACACACTGACACGCTCCTCTCACTGCCACTGCACTGCACATTGTCAAGCCAAATCTTACCTGGAACAAGCACAAACTCCCTGAGCACATAGTAACTGCTTTATATGTGTTCTGAATGAGCATGCAGGAACGTTACCTGTGCCCTTGCCATACTTGGCGCTGTGAGTCCAGCCCGTGGCAGACACGAAGCCCAGCTGGCGACAGAGGACATGGGCATTGGCCAGTGAGAAGTCATCATCACAGATGGTTCCCCATTCCCCTTTATAAAACACTTCAATTCGGCCCTCATTGTGTTTTCTGGGGAAACCAGACAGACGGAATTTCAGAGTCTCCGGGCCTTCTGCTGTCTGCGGGGTCGGTGTGGGGCCCGAGCGCATTGGTGGTGTGGTTTGGGCAAAGCATGATGGAGTACAAGCATGAAGTAGGAAGACAAGAATGTGTGGCCACCATTGACACAGCTCCATGTGCAGCTCTGCGGCAGAGAACAGAAACACAGAGGGGAAGGTTTGAAAAATACTGAAAAACACATGCTTACTTTTGTGTAAATGTCATGTGTTCACACAGAACATTTTAAGCACAGTTCTCATAACCGTAATGCAAAATTGTAATTTGTCATTACTGTATTGTAAATAATTACTATACACTAAAACAAATGCATAGGATTTATTTGTTTTTTACTAATAAATGTCAAAAATATTGTGCACATTGCATTAAATGTACATGTTTAAAGTAATTATACATACTGCAGTCATACTCTAAAAAAACCTAATGGTTGGAAGCCTTATGGTAGTTACAATGTGTTTTTCTCAAAATTTACCCACGGATTTGTGCATGTATCCTGTTGACTACTGTACTGCTCACAGGAGACATTTACAGTCATTATACTTTTGGGTGACATTTCACCCCAAACCTGTATACCAGGGTTTCTTAAATCTGGAGGTCCAAGGTACTGCAGAGTTCAGCTCTAACCCTAATCAAACCTGGGAATGCTACTGATTATAAATGAAAAATAATATATATACATTTTTAATTAACTGGGAAAGTTCTTCAAAATCTTGGTTTCTTGAATTATACTGTATATTGATTAACCTACTTAAATTTAACTAATAACTAAATATCAGATAAAATAATGCAATCACTAAATCTTTAATCAGTGTTTTTGGTGATCCAGGTCAGTGGATGGCGCTGTCACAACTCAGGGTCCTGAAACTGCTGCTCCTCCAGTTGTGCAGGAACACCCTTCTCAATCAAACACACCTGGGAATGCTAATCAGTGTTGTGACGACCCTTTCGGGTTGTCCTTGTTGGGTTGTGGATGTGTGTCTGTGTGTTTGCAGGTGTACGGCTGATACGAATGATTGGGAGCATCGATGTACGTGGTTCCTCCTTCATAAAACCTTTCCTTGCTTGACGGATGAGTAGGCTCATGTTGGATCCAGTTACGAGTTTTCGGCCTTCTTTATGTACCCTTCTCCTCGGTCCCAGGAGGGTTCCATAATGATTAATTTGTAGTGATGATTTTTAAATAAATGTCAATGTTGTTTTAATTCCAGATGCACTCGTTTCTCCAGATTTGTAGCGACTCTGTTTAAGGATCGCAACAGTGTCTAAAGGATCTTTAAAAAATCACAGGTAGGTGAATTTTATAAGGGTTTGGGCTAAACTCATGAATTGGACATCCAGGGTAAGTCTTGAGGAACCCTGCTGTATGCTGTTTAAGAAAAATTAAGCCTATTTTTTAGGACCATGAGGAGTTTCTGCCATGTGACAATTCTTAAGCAAGGTGACTGCCATCACCACTTCCCATTACTGTAATACAAAAATAACTTCAATTACTGTAATGTAAAAAACGGCACTAAAAGGAATTTACTCTTTTGCTATTAAATTTCACAAATAGTTTAATTAAAACAGAATTTTCTTGTATGTGCTCCAGTAAAATGAACAAATTTGAAATAAGCATGTTTTACAGTTTACAGTAATAAGAGTCTAATTATTATAATCACCATTGTGACTAATTGTCATTAAAAAATATATAAATAAATAAACATTACAATAATGACTATCATGTTATAGGCCTAATATAATCTGAATGGTCCTGATGTTTTTTTTACCTTTTTATTTGATTTTAGAGAAAGATATGTCTTGGACATGTTTTCTTGAGATTTCCGCACAGATCAAATGTCTGTGCATGTATCCAACACACCCTGGGGCACCCACTGTTAGAGAACCAGTGAGTAGGAAAAACTAACAATGACTGCATTTGACACAGACATGTCATGCATCACTCAAACATCATTTAAACTCAGTACTTTCATGTGCATGCATCTTGATATTTTGAACAGCACGAGCTGTAGCCATCCTAACACCCGCTGACATATTGACTTTAGGGGAAGCAGTAAAACATTTTACTGAGCCACCCACTGACTTTATATTTTTTGAATGACATGAGCTTCATCTCATAATGTTTGTAGACAGAAGTGTTTAGACCCTTTGTATATGTATGACAATTGTGTGGATGATTTAACAGCCCCTCAGTGGTTCGACGATGGGATTTCACTATTGTAACAACAGCTTAACAGACAGGTCACTCTGGTGCCTGTGGGTCACAGAGGAATGTAAATCTTGAGCACCCTCTCCACTGGCTATAAGCGAGTACAGACCCGTTTCCCAAACACATGGCCTTATACCGTCGGTTTATGGACAGATTGGATCAATGAATTGCCTTTATTTGAATGTAAAGTAATAATAAAATCTTTTTAATCCAGATAAAACTGTCGGCAACCCTAAAAACCACACTGTTATTTTCTAATAACAGTGTCCCACACTGGGAGTTCATGCATCCCTTTCATTTCTGTATTTAACATTTACACCACATCTCTAAATATGTATTGTATTGTGAAAATTAGGTGATAGACTTTTTAAATTGGGGGAAAATGGCTCCTTTGTCACCCTACCCTGTTGAAAAAAACAGCATATATTGGTTAGGTAGGTTTTGACGCATGGATGCTGGTTTAAGCTGGTCATGTGCTGCTAATATTTAAATATTCTTATATTTTATAATATATATAGCCTATAAATATATATAATATAAGAGCATGACATTTTTTCCTAAATATATTCATGCATGTGTTTGTATTTATATACATAATAAATATACACAGTATACATATTATGTAAACAAAAACTTTTATTTTGGATGTGATTAATCGAGATTAATCGTTTGACCGCTCTATCAAATACACATTTTTCTAGAATCTCAAATATGCATAATTTGACAAAAAAAAAAAACAGCTTGATTGCAAATGACAAATTATATGTACAAGAGATAGCCTATTTACCTTCACTTTACTTGGTTTTCTTTACAACCAATCTTCTTTCTCATAGACATACACTAATGCATTATATATTAAATACCTAAAGCAGAATAATTGTACAAGACAAATATTTTAAGGTAATTTTAAGAATGTCACATGTGTAAAACTTAAATATGTAAAAATATGTCAAACCCAATAGATCAGTAACTTTTCTTGGATGGATCCAATTATAAAAGGTAGTAAAGAGACTGGCGCGCAATTGAAAACAGATCTCCAGTTGCTCAGGGGCACATTAACCAGCACATATTTCCACAGTAAATATATCTAATTCACACTAGCGATGTAAAATACATGATCAAATCTAGAAATCACATCATCTGTAAACTATATCATGCCTATATAAACAGGCAAAAGAAATCTTGAGGTAAAGGCGCGACGCAGCCAGATCTGGACCCCACAAGATAAATCCACTAATAAACTTTAGGTTAATAAACAAGTTAGGTCAAAAGGCCAACAGATGTTTATTTACTTATTTAAAGAGACTTCAAACTTCTCTGGACAGTTAAACAATGCTGTTTATTTTTAAGAAATACAAGCGACGAAAAAAGAAGAACTTCACAAAACTCTAATAATGTTCTAATACGGTTTTCAGTGTTCTTCAGAACATAAAACTGTTGCATATGCATTGACATCATAACTTCACCGCAAAACTGAGGAATAAAAGGACGTTATAGAGGAAGTGTAGGCTATTTGGCGTCCAGTTGTTTTATCTCAGATCATATCTGTGCAAGTAAATAGTAATATGTATTACTATTTTGCGTAAAGAAAAAAAAAACAATATTATATTCCGACGAATAACAATCATGATTTTTTCCCTCACTTACCTCAAGTTAAGCGGTCTCTCCAGTCTTGGCACACAGTTTCATGCAGTTTATATGTATGTACAGAACCTGAAAAGCGTCCGGAAAAGGCTGAAGTAGCTGCTGCAGAACCCAGACTTTTTACGAGGCAAAGAAAAGCGTCTAATGAGAAGAGATAACGGGCTGCAATGGCAGTGAATTGCCAGCTGGACAGTCGCGCGGGTGGGAGAAAGCGGTGGGAAAGACGGGGCACAAGGAGGAGAGGTGGAGCTGACTCGTGGACGACTTCACACGATTGAAAAGGGGCAGGATTTATTTTAGGAAAAACACATAGCCCTTTCACCGTAAAGGAAAAGATTTTCTTACTTGCATAACGGAACTTTCTTCTGCTCAGGCACGTTTTACGTTTGTAAAAAAAAAAGGTGGATTCTGATCTTCGTGAAATTTGCTTGAATATTAAAAAAATCTAATAACGAGCTGCTGAAATAAATCCGATTTTAATGAATCAGGCCATTGTTTCTGCATGTTAGAAGCAGGAAGAAGCCTTGGTGTATTGATTTATATCTTTTATTACAAAAAAATTTATCATTTTGTTTTTGTTAAAGAACAATACCTGTTTTCCATGTTTTATACACAAAGTCCAAGGCAATGGTGAAGGAAAAAACTCTATTATTTATACAGACTTCAGAAATAAGCAAGTAACAGGCTATAAGGAGAAGGCAATAAAAAAAAAACAGTTCTCAGATTTGAAGAGGAGACTTATCCAAAGTGTAAACGTTTTCACTGAAAATAGGTCAAAGTTTTGCCTGGTCCCTTTCTCTCTCACACAGTTATACAAAAATGATCAAAACAACACTAGTTAGTTTCTCTACAAACATAATATGAGCTACATAACATTCATGTAATTCAGATTCTGACTTCACTGTGACTACAATAAAAATGATATGTAGTAATTTTGCATTTATGTTGCATCTGTTACATACACAACATAGCAAAGTGCTTGACGTATCAGCTTCCTTTTGAGTAAATGACTGTGCCCCCAAAATAGTTCAATATAGTTCATAACCAGTAATCACAGTAGAGTATGACAGCTGACATATTATAAATGATGTCTGAACACCTGATTGTGATTTAACCTGTGTAAAGTATCAGATTTTATTCTCATATCAAGTGGTTGTTTTTCCAAAAGACTGTTCAGGCTCTAAATAGTTCCAATATTTGCAGTAATGCCTTGAACTAGTATAGATGTGGTTAATTCTGATTGTTTAACCTAACTGTATAGCATATCATTAAGAGATGTTATCATAGTAATAGTTTTGTTATTAACATATCAGAGCTGGGTCTGCATAGTTGAGGGCATTGTCTGATATTTGTCTGAAGGCAATTTTGGTATGTTTTGCATAAATTATTTTTGCCTTTTGGTAAACGCTGTGAACTAAGATTGAGCAGCAGATCAGGATGGGTTTGGTAATTCCAAAAGGGCACCAACCGCACCAAAATAACCCTGAAAAACACAAATAAAACAACGTTAAGTGATTTGTTTAGACATTGGTTAGCTTTGAAAAAATAACAAAGACTCACACACACACCTCATGTTGCAGGAAGAGGGCTTTGAGTTGTCCTTTGCTCCAGTAATCCAAAGCATAAGCGAGGAGTTTCATGGATAATGTGTTTACTCGCAGAAAGTTCCCAACAAATACCACTCTTTGAATGTTCTAAATGGAAGAAACTCATAATGAGCACTGATTCTGAAAAGGTCAATCTTTTAAGAAGAGTTTCCAAGGAGCTGATTGGCGCCTGGTCTCTCATAGCCCTGTACAATGCTGCTTGATCCAGATTCCACAAGGCAGCACTGTAAAGAGGCTGACAGACGAGGGCAAGGACAACATACTGGTGATTTATAGTGTGGATGTGCACGTATACCTCATTAAGTGCACACATGCGCGTGATTGAGCCAATGTTGTTGGTGATGGTGACAAGTGTTGCTCTAGCCAGATCCTCCTTGGAGACGGAGTCTCTCTTCTCCTTGCACATCATGTTCCCGAAACTACAAAAGAAAATACATATTGTATTGATTAATCTGGTTCACGTCTATTATGATTTTCTTATGTGATTTAAATATATTATCAAGTATTTTTATGTCTATGATGATACGCAAGTTATCTATTCTATTCATCAACAAATTCTGAAATCATTTGGGAAAATTGAAAACATTACTCCAAACTTATATACCTGGAGGCTACAGCCCATCCTGGCAGACCAAATCTTTCATAGTCACCACCGTAGATTTCTCTGACTAGTTTATCTACATGTGTACTCTCCCCTTCTGTGGCCATTGCCAATGCCTCCTCAAAGGTGGAGCATCCAGTCAAAAGGCAACACAGCCCAAGGAATGTACCACCACCAAGACTAAAGGGTAGACACAACATATTATAATAGCTTTAGAGTAAAATGCCAATTTATTTTGTTAAACTGCTGAAATATTATTAAGTCATGACCAACCTGGTACCAGTGACACGCTTGTAGTTGTCTTTGGAATATACAGCCAGTATGCTGACACCAGAGCCGATGTTGACAAGCAGCAGAGGATAGGGGTTCTCCAGGTTGTATGCCTTTTGCTCACAGCGCTCAGGATCTGTTGGATGCTCAAAATAGTAACATTCAGGTGAACCACTAGAGACCACTGAGTCAATGTACAGAACACCCTTTATCAGGCATTCAAGCTCATCCAGCTTCAATAGCTGCAGATTGGCCATCTAAGAGAGAAAAGACGGGGAAAAAAACAATTACTTTAAGGAATAGTTCACCAAAAATCACCTTCAGACCATTCAAAATGTAGATGAGTTTCTTAAATATGTACAGATGTGGGGAAATGTACCATTTATATCACTTGTTCACAATACCGGGTGGATTAAGAGTCTAACTAGCTGATAAAAACATCACAATTCTGGATTATGGAATCCGATTTTATTTTGCATAGAAGTGTTATAAAGTTCAAAAGCTGGATGTTTTTATAAGCTGTTTGGACTCTCATTTACTTTCAAACAAATAACATAAAATTCTATATATAACTGCAGCAATGTGAGTTGGGACACACCGTACGGAAGTCCTCTTCATATTTAAATGCACCACCTCCAGTGGCACAGAGGGTGGTGTGCAGACTGGAGAAGTGCTTGTTTCTGCCCATCTGCAGGAAGGCAGGCAGTTCATGCGTGGGAAAGCGGATGAAGTGCAGGTTGCCCTTGCGGCCCCAAAGGGTGAGGTCAGAGAGCTCCAGGTGAACATCCCTTATACCCGTTTTGCCATAGGCGGTGTTGGAAGTGAGGTAGCGGCGGATGCTTTTCAGACTCTCCACCTCCTCCTGTTCTTCTTCTGCTGTAATATCTTTTGGCTCAAAGTAGACCAGCTTCACCAATGTGCCACCAATGTCCATGCCAAACCATGGGAAAGCTGGAGACCAAGAACAGTAAAGTGACTTCAATTCCATGCGCATTTTCTAAACATTCTCGAGTAAATATGAATTACCCTCATTATGATTGAGGTTGGCACATTTGCAGCCCAGTAAGTAAAATCTGATTTTTAAAAAGTTTAAAATGATTATTTGTCCTAGTAGCAATTATTGTGACTTTGCATTTATTTTTAAATAAACATCAAACGTTAACTAATACGTATAATGCATTTTAACAGAGTTAATAGTAACAGAGTTATGAATTCAAATACACAACAGGGTTTTAATCAAAAATTATTATTTGGTCCTTATTAACTGCAGTTGCATGATTGCGCTCGTCAAACAATTCAACACGAAATAAATAGAGAAAAATGTATCACATGCTTAATGTTACATTTTTGGTTATTTAATGTTACTACTCTGTAGCGCTGGTTCGCCTTTTGATATTTAAGATCCTAATTAAAATCTTAAGCGCTTACTAGATAAATCCATCAACTGTAAAATAGACAATGTATATAAATGCGATACCATATGTATATATATGAACTGTATTACGTTTAATGTTAATGTTTTCTATCGTCTAAACATTTAAATGTATAATGTATATTCTGTTTTATTAGTCAGTAACGTTAATATGATGCCAACCGAAAGGACAAAAACTGACAAACATAGCTATAAAACGTATGACTACTGGTTTGATTTATTTATATATATCTGACATTTTATCACTGTAATTTAGCTCCGTTAACCCTGTTACCTAGCGCCATAACAAGATGGTTCACCTACGCGGCCTGTTCTTTTTCAGCGAATCGAGCCTCATCATCGCCGGCGTCGATTTTGACATCGGCTGCTCTCGGAGTGCCCTGGCGCCGGCCGCTGCGCTGTCTGCACCCGGTGTAGCAATTATGCTACATGAAGTTTCGGTCTTTGATCGAGGCAGCCCGAGCGCTGTCGGTTCTTCCTCTTGCTCCTCCGCACATCCTTCGCCGTCATAGTGGAAGCCGTTCAGCTCCATTATGTCTTTAGCTAAAAATCTCTAACGTTGCATGGATTATTAAGAAGAAAAATCAAAAAACATATATAAAAGCATAGTCATATTGTCATTCACATCTTCATACAAAATGTTTACGTCCCTGTGTTTACAACACAGGCACAGTTACTCGAACTGCCAATGAATGTTCTTCTCTTGTCAACTGAAATCGCAACGAGCCAATCAGGTTCTCAGTTTGGTTGTTTTCTTCAACAGTAGATGGCGCGCTTCACATTACAACACTACAAGCATCATTTGTTCACAACCTTTACTGCCTGTCATGCTTAGACCGACAAGAAAGACTCAAGGTAGGACATTTTATTTCAGAAACATTTCTGGATATCATTATGGACTGTGTATGATCAAGACTGAGCACTACATAAGAGCAAAACAGTTTAGCACAAGTATAAATATTCCCCTGAAATACAATATCTAGCAAACATACACGCCCAGATAAAATACCTAAAAGATCACACAAAGTACATTTAAAATCAGGTTCAATCATTTCACATCAAAAAGATAAAGTGCAGTTGCTAATTAAAAATGACACGTAATTCATTTAGTCATTTACAATGTTCATGTAGCAGTTTATCCTACATAGATAACCTGATGCTAATAGCATTAATCTTATGTTGTTTCTGCAGCTCAAATGACAGAGCCGTGCCACTAGCAACCCCGAAGAACACAAGTTTGAATCTAATGCGTGAACTTAAAAATACCTATAACACATTATACAACTACATCTCAGTGTATTACTGTTGTTCATTGGACTTGGAGACATCTGCAGCAACAACACTTACATATAAGCAATATTAACAATATAATCTTGGGACATGGGGCACTTGGTTATGTTTGCATTAAGCTTAATCTGTCTTAACAGTTACTTCACTATGGGTACATCTTATAGCAGGCATTAGGAGAGCATTTGATTTTTGGCAAAAGTGGACAGCGTTCTGTGTGTGTGCGCACACTTTGAAGCTCTTATAGGGGTCCAACAGCCCATAAAATATGGGACAGTGATGGAGAAGAGTTTTTGAAGGAGAGGGTTGGAGCAATTGTCCAGTCCATGAAATATGTTCCAAAAATGAGTCTATAATAAATGTCCGATAGGTCATGCAACAGCTTCTTATATTCATGGCCTGAAGCACACAGGATGCATTCTTGCGACGTTTTCACAACTAACATATACATCTAATTGTTGTATAATATAATACCAATCAAACTGGGTTCTCCAAATTACTTTAAAGCTCCTTGGTAATCCATGTTTTAGTGAAACAGATGCAAAGGCAGTCAAATTCATTATTGGCCCTGGCCAATATATGTAAGGCACATGGCAAACATGATTACTTACAGGTCTGTATGTGCACACATGAAATAATACATGAGGATAATACCACTAGAGAATTTGGCGAAAGAGATCATGTTGGACAACTGAAATCTTAGACTGTTCCTCATAGCAAGCTATCAAATGGTTATAGAAGACTCTGTATATAGGACAAACCTCACAGGGACTACTTTTACTGTACATTATGTCCTTTTCTTCAGCACCAGTTAGTATCCACTCTTATTAATGGAAAAGAGCAACCTGGACATTTGTGTTTCATTGAAAACGAAAAATTATTGGGGGTTTTCATTTGTGAGTGAACTTCCAGGCCAGGAATGCAGCACAAAGACCAATCCCTGCAGCAGAAAAAAGGTGGAAGTTGTTTATCCTGAATAACTCTGGACTCTCCTCTCGTCTCTGCTGTGTCCTAGCAGCACTGGATTCTTCCTCTTGAACGTTGATAGTGGTTGACTTCTTACTGTCATGCCCAGATGGCTCAGAAAGATGAACTGCACTTTTTGTGCCAACATCGTTCTGGGTATGCTGGTCCTCAGAGTTGACTCTGCGTTGCAGGATGCTTGGTGGCTGACCATTCAGATTTTCAGCAGATGGCTCTTCAGAATACTGGATTACAACTGGATTACTCTCATAGAAAGATTCATAGTGGTCCTCCTCAGGCTGGTTATGGATCAAGGAAGCAGCATTGTATGGAGGGTCTTGAAAGGACTGAGCAGCAGAATCAAGGGAAGCAAAGGAAGCGGAGTTCTGCTCTGCAAGTCTAGTAGACTGTCTAGGTTCAGTAGAAGCTACAGTTGCGGCGCTGATCTCCAAATCACCTGAAACCACTGAGCAAGGCTCCTCTTGAAAGACAGGGAGAATCTCTGCTCTGTTCTGCTGTGGTTGTGGATGCTGAAGGACACCAGGCTTGCTGAAATATTCCTGGTTGATGGATGAGGGAGAGTGCATACCCACCTCAGCAGGTGCAGAAGACGTTGCCTGAGCTGTTCTGGTTAAATTTGTTGAAGCAGTTTGAACTGGCAATCCAACAGTGTTGTTCCGCTGAACCACCTGCAGAGAAAACATTGGAAAAACATGAAATAGAGTTGACCAGATTATTTTAATAACGAACTTATGTCACAGATTTGCTTAGGAGGAACAGTGAAGTTCTTTGGGTTGAGCATTACCTCATTTAAAGGTAAGTCAGTGACCTCTTCTGGTTCCTGGAACGTTGTTTGCATTCTCAATGGGGGATTAGTGTCTTGGACAGGGAGCCTCTCAGAACTGTCAATATATTTGCCTGCTGTTGGCACTTGGGTCTTCTTTGACTTCGGGGAAGTCTGGGAGGTGGTGTAAGGCTTTGTTATTTGGTTTTGAGAAGTAGATGTGTCTGAGGAGGATGTTTGAGCACTAGAGGTGGAGATGGGAGCTTCACCAGTTGATGAGGAAATGGTGGTTTGGTCCATTAAAGCCAAGAAATCAGAACTATCTAAAGCAGGTGTTTTGTTCTCAGCTGCCCCAGTGATGGTTGGAACAGGTAAAGACACTTTAGAAACTGAGATTTCAGAAGGGGGAGGTGCTTGGGAAGTAGCTACAACTGGAGTTGCTACTTCAGCTTGAGAAGCTGGTTCAGGAGAGGGTGCTAGAACTGCAGTAGGAGGTTTAGCTGGAACAGGAGATGGTCCTGGTTCTGCATTGTTTAAAGGGGTTGTTGAACTTCCTGGGGCTCCCCCTGAGGGTGGAATGAGCAGAGGAGGAGCAGTTGCTGGTACTGCATGAACTGTCACTGTGGTTGTGGTTGTTTTGGAACCAGATGTAGTATAACGAGCAGCTGGAGCAGGTTCTGGTCTAGGTGGAGGAGCAGCAGGAGCACCATTATCTATAGATGAAACAAAAACGCAAACATTAAAAAAAATTTCCCTCCTTTTCATAATATGCTTTGAACACAAGCAGGACAGGTCTTACTTGTGATGCCCCTGATCCTGTCATAAGTAGCGCTCATTTCATCAGCCAGTTCTCTATGTTCACAGTTTCGGAGTGCAGTGATGAACTCATCAGGCCATTTCTCGCGTCTACGTAGATTATCCAGAAGTGTCTGCATAGCAGTGAAGTTTCCAGAAGTGTCTCTTTTGGCTTCGACCTCTTCCTGCAAAAACAAAAATTGAATTAGTAAACAGAACTAATTGAAGCCTTTTACTTTTGCATATCTAGATATGTTATTTGTAGTTAAATGTGGTACTGCTTACCCTATCAGTGATTGTGAGGCATGCCAGGTGAGGTAAGATATCTCTCACTTTTACCGTTGATGAAAAACGAGCCAAATTTGGCCTTATTGCCTCGTTATAAAACTGCTCACGTGTTAATGCCATTTTTCACTTATAAAGAGAGAATGACAGAAAAAGACAGTGTTATTTAGTGCTGTATTGTTATTAATCACACTAAATCTGGGATGTCCAAAGTTTGTCCTGGAGGACTACTGACTGTCTGCAAAGTTTAGATCCAACTTGCCTGAACATACCTGCCTGTTAGTTTCTAGGGCTGAGTTCCAGTAAATTGTTTTTATGCCCTTCACCAGCAAACTTTGTGAATACAACTTGGCCACTGTGGGTGATTGCGGGGTCGAGTATCTTTCCATATAAACCTTCCTTGCCCACTTCACTAATTGGAATGCGCTTTAAAATGTCAGTGGGGATTTCCCCATGGGGAAGTGCTTAGGGAAGTTTGCGAGTGTGTGTCTAAAAGTGGAGTGGAACGCAGCCTTTAATTGGGGTTGAAGCTAAACTATGCATGACAGTTGCCCTCCAGGAGCAGGATTGGACACCCTTACACTAAATAAAAACACATAGGCCTACTTGAAAATTGCTACCTGCTTTAAATTGTACAATTCAGCAGCCTTTTCTTTGTGTCCCTGAATCTGGACTCCAAATCAGACCTGGGAAAAGAATTTGAAGAAAATCATTTTGAGAAAATCATTGAATATAGAATGTAAGATAATCAGCTATGCAGAGTACAGTCTACAGACAATGCTATAAATGAGATTGCATCATCATATAATCCATCCTACTTCAGCATATCTGAATGTGGGAAGCCTTGAAAAGTGAAAGTGAAAACTGGTGTATGAATGAGAATTTGGGGGAAATCCTGCTTCAGCTTTTCTGGACTTGGGAAGCCTTGAAAGTGAAAACTGGTGCATGCATGAGAATTTGGGGGAAATTGTTAAGGTTCCATTTTGCTTTCATTAAAAAACATGTTCAAACAACAGATTAAACAGAAATGAATTTGAGATAACTGTTAGGATATGATGAAATTAAAGCAGATTTTGCATCATTTTTGTAACACTGACTCATCAGTTATGTTTAATGCATTTCTGATTTTTTCCCTAATAATTCACATTCTATCCCAAACTCACAGGAGAACTAGCCTACATTATTCATTAATTACCATAGCTTTGTCCATTTTTTATTAAAAGTATATTTAAATCATGCAATCATGTAAAAACTTTTTTTTTTTCATTTTTCATTTGCATTTTTTATTTGGTAACAGACGGTTCAGAGCTGCTTTCCTGTAGACACATTTGATATAATTCACTTAATATGTATGCTAAGCTTCTGAGTTCATGTGCAGTGTATTTGTAAATATTTGTCTTAAGCAGTTTAACTTGTGAATATATGAACCAAAGTGTACCTAGATCGCAAACCTGCTTTTGTGTCGTCTTCTGGCGTGATTCCTCAACCTGATTTTAATATACGTTTTTCTCACATTGTGCGACATATAAATTCATTCATATTCATAAAAGTTTAAAAATTAACCATACAAGATGACATTGTTGCACATTTAAATAATTTGCACTTTAAATAATCTACAGTAGGCCTATTATCTAACACAGCACATCACAGCTGTAACAAAGTGATTGTGACATTGGTGAATACTTTAATATTTCTGTATGGTACTGAGTACAAAACTGATGTGAACTATTACCCTACTGGTTGAAAAATTAATGATCTCCAAAGATCAAAGCAGAAAACTACTGCTGTTCTGCAACCATTGATCCTCTTTACCTCATGTTCTGTTACACATATATCTGCTGTTGCAGACCCTGAAGCAAACCTACAATGAAACCTATCTATGAGTTGAGACCTTTAAGCAAGGCACCGTTTCCCCAACTGCTCCCCGGAAGCAATGGCCCCACTGGTCCGGGTGTGTGTTCACAGTGTGTGTGTGCATTGTTGTTCACTTCTCACTGCTGTGTGTGTGCACTTGGATGGGTTAAACGCAGAGCACACATTCCTAGTATGGGAAACCATACATGGCCACATGTCATGTCCTTTTCGTTACCTTAAACATGATTGACAAAGCAGACAGTCACAAAAACATCACCTGCATCTGTACCACACACTTCAACACATCTAGTCTTCAATCTCATAGAGAAAAGGAGGACCCAAAAATCCAGAGGCAGTGTTTTTAGTCTGAATCTTAGTCTGTTTTCACTAAAACAGCTCAGAAATTATAATCTGTTGTCAGATTCAATGACAGCACTGCTCTTCTGAACTAAGGCACTGCAGGTTACTCCATAGTTCACGTCCCTTAAAGGTCAAACATGAAATAGTTGAACTGGAGCAGAGTTATTATCTGTCATCTTGAACGATAGCAGACATAAGAGTTCCTTCACTGTCATACGCCACACTAAACTAGACAGGTAGGCAGGTGCGGTCCCTCCTCAGAGCTAATGTGCAGCCAGCCAAGTCCACGACTATTCACAGTTTCTAATAAATTATTATAGGGTTTAAAGCACGAGGTTGAGGTCACAATGACAGACTGCTTAATTGGCTTATATTCAAGGAAACTGGCAAACCTGCTCTCCTGTGGAATGTCCTCTAAACGACCGCACCATTTCCCTGTAAAATCTTGAAGAAGCTTTGTCAAGTACCTCGAGGTGACCAGGAAGCACCTACTTTCCTGTCTTAAAATACAGGCAGCATATACTTTAAAGTGTGCAATCACGTTGTGCCTGGCGTAAATGATAAAGCATTACGACAAAGAGCAACATTTGAATCCCATACCAAAGTGATTACGAGTTTATTATTAGGCTATAATTATTTGAGCATGCTTTTTCGAGACAAAATAAGTCACGGGAAACATAAAACATTATCAACATTTTTGCTTATGTAATAGCCTGCTTATATTCAACAGACACTCCGCCTGTTGGTAATTCAAATCGTTACATTGTTTAACTAGCAATTATGTAAGACCGACATTAAAACACGAAACGTACAGTATAATATACGCTAAATTATACTAACTAACACTGTAGACATGTTAAGGGTAGCCTATTTAAACTTACCCTTTGGAAGAAGGTCAGTCTGAGAGGTCCTTCGCAGACTGAAGCACTAAGTTTCGATATCCACGTCTTCCGTTCAGCGTTTAAAACACAACCCTCCCCTGTCATCACAAGCTGTTTGTCTTTTTCATTGGATCTCAGAGCTGTGTATCAACTTGTTACAATATTACGCCACTGCATTCTCATATTTCCGTGTTGCAAAAATTATTTTGGAATCGTATCGTCTTGCAGTAGGAGAAGTTTAAAAACCGTAACCATTGTTATCTGGATCATTTTGTTGGTAGGTGCAGCGGGACAAACTGTGATGTCGAAATAAAAAAAGATTTATAAAAAGTACAAATATTAAATGCGTATTAATCTGGTTTCTAATTTCAACAGTAATTAATAAATTAATTTTCACATTTCCTGTATAGCTACATGTTGCGTGCATTAGTGCGAGTTCAGCAGTGTGCACAGTGCGCAGACGCGCGTTCGGACATGCGCATTGGCCTGTGTACTTGCACATCTGCAGTAATAACAGAAAAAGTGATGTCTACTCTGCAAAATAAATTTCGTTGGTGATTTGCGTCACTAATCTAAACAAACCTCTAAAGAGAGCGATCATCTGTGAAAGTAAAGGCCGTTTACACCATTAAAATATTGGAAATATTCCGAGCAAATATTTCGTTTTTTCTTGTTTTACTAGTCTAAGTTATTGTATTACGTTAACAGCATGGTTTGCCAACACATCTTAGCCTTATTAACATAAAATAACTACTATAAAATTTACTGTGCAGATTCTACAAAGGGATCCTATTTTTTTAATTTATTTTTTGCCTCCTAAGCATTGAATAGCTCTGGTAAAAATGGAAAAGGAGCTTGTCATGTCATCTAAAGAAAGTAATAACAGATGATAAATAATACATCTGATTGTTTATGTTGCAGAAACTGGTCTTTGGCTATATGCAAGTGCCCTCATGTATGCAATGGCCAAATCAAAGCATGCAATGCTATTTCTATGAAACATTTAACAAATCACATTCAAAATGTTTTGAAATAGTGTGCATTTCTCCAAATGGCCAGTAGATGGCCTTGTATGTACAGAGTGGAGCTGTAATTCCATTTTTTCTCTATCCACCTCAATTCCCAGGGACTGCATCTTTTACTCTCTTTAAGGGTAATGTCTATTATACTATAGAATAAACATAATATGACCATATCTCCTAAGGCTACAGCCAGTCTCTTTTTTTCTGTGTATATATGGGCCACTGATAGCAGAAGACTGCATGAAAACTCACTGGCCTTATGTTTAGCTAAACAGTAAACAAAATACTGTTACTGTACTTTTTAAACCAATCTTTTTCACACTCTCTTAGTAAAAACATAATACATATGTGTGTAAATTTTATAGTTGTAAATACTATAATAATAATGCAAACAAACAAAAAACATTTAATTTTAGTTTACATAATATACATGTGTGTGTACTGTGTATATTTTATGCAAATATAAACAAACACATACAGTATATATATATATATATATTTACATGTATAATAGATAAACACAGTACACACACATTGTCTAAAAAACAACTGATAACTGATGACCCTTATGTACATATGAATTTACTCATTTGTGGATATTATTCATTGCTGGCCTGTATATTGCATGCATATCACAGTATATTCACCCTAAAATGTCAGAGGGTATTTTGTAGTAACCATTAAGGTGGCTTTTAGCTGAAAGAACAGTGATCTTTTAAAAGCACCTCTTGCAAAAGCACCTAAAGCTAATCATTCACTTGGCACTAATAGAGCCTACACTAAAATAGCATCCACTGAGCTCTTGACCAATCATATCATGCTCGTGTGGTTTTATGGGCCATGGTTCTTCTTTCAATCTCTAATCTTTTGATACCACATATAAATAAAAACATTAAATATATAGTATTTTAGTTTGTATCTATAGTAAAAAAAAAACTATAATTCCAAGCATGCAGTGATATTTCCATGAAACATTTAACAAATCACATTCTAAACATTTTGAAATATTAACACCTATTCTGGGTTGCATTGGAAGTCAGACAGAAGGGACTAAACAATACACATTTTAAAGCATATTTTATTGTTGACATGTACTTAAAACATTTCATAGTGAAACTAAGTCAGAACAGACATTAATTAAATATACAAGGACAAAGCAGAATCAGACTAGTGAAAATAAGATTATTTACTTCATAGAAAGAGAAAAGTAACCTTTTTGGCCGTGTGCAACTACGCAGGTCAGTCATAAAAGGTTTTAATATTCAATACATACATTTAGTCAATACATGACTGCACAGTTTATGACAAGCTTGGAGGTTCAGCTATATGATCCCCCAAAGCACAGCTATCATCTTTGATTTTCCCGCACAGGTCATAGGTTAGAGTTCAACGTTGCTTTGATTCAGTCGTTCCCATGGTAACGGGTCGCTATCCTCCGCGACTGTAGTGTTTCGCCGCTCGCTCCAAAAGTGCTCGAGATCCGGGAGAGTTTGGCAGGATGCATCTGAATGCCTCTCTATAATGGTCACACATCCTCGCTCATCCAACACCCTCATAACCACTGTGCGCATCTCATTTCCATTCCCTTCGAGTTTTAGTCTGTGTTTATCATGTCGACAAGCCAACACTGAACACAGATTGCTAAGACTTTTTCTGAGGGGCACATGCATGGTCAGCAGAATGGCGGGAAAGAACATGCTGCTCAAGTAAACGCACACCTGAGCGAAAATCAGCAAACCGACCAACGGGGTGCAGCTTTCTGCAGATCTATGGCGCATCCACACCCAAGACACCCACTCGGGAAGCATCATCAGCGTGTTCAGGGCGATGACGCATAAATACATCAAAGAATTCTCATACTGACGCGCAAGACAAGACTCCTCGTGGGAACTCGGTTTAATTTGGAAGATGGTCCTGATGTGGCACGCGGCAGAGAGGATGATGGGAAGAACGTAGATGCCCAGTGGTAGCATCTTGCTGAAAACTCGCATTGCATCTTGGGAGTGAAAAGTTAATTCGGATACACACAGACTAATATTTCCCTCTTCTTTTAACCTGGAAAAAACGATATCGGGAACCGGAAACACGAGCGCAACCGTCCATATAATCATTAGGGTGATCACGACGTTCTTCTGACGAAAACTTGACTGCTCATTGGGATGACTGGAAAAGTTGTGTCGCGCTTGACTCGTAGCTAACAGTGTAAATGCTTTTACCGCCAGACAGCTGTGTTGAACCCACTCCGTTGTTCTGCAAGCCAGTAGTCCGAGTGTCCACGTGCGCTTGTAGTATGTGACCGCGCGCGCCGGAGCGCACACTGAGAGGATCATCAAGTCAGTCACGCTCAAGTTCGCGAGCATCACATTCGCCTCGGATGCGCTCTGGCTGGCGAAAACGTAGATGAGTACCACAAGCACCAAAACGTTCCCACCGATCCCAAGCCCACTGATGCCGCTGATAATAGCCGGTACGATTAATCTTGTATCTTCCCCTTCTAACTGTTGGATGCCGCCATCAAAGCTCACAAACGTGCTGTTCACTGCCATGTCAAACTCCATGAGATGCAGTCCAGTGGGGACTACTCTGATGTGGACGCACTTTGCTGTGCTGAATTGCCTTAGTTGCGCACGCTTGATTGCAGATATTTTAAAATATGCCATTCAGTGTCGTCAGACATCAACGTCATCGTAGCTGAAGGGAAACTCAAACCCAGATCTGTCTATTTTGCGTTTGAAGCTAGTTATAATGGTGTCTCCCTTTTTCTCCAAGGCAACGCCTAAACAAAGTAAACATAAGCAACAACTACAGTTGGAAAATTCTTCTTCTTGTACTTCTTTTGTGTTGTGCTGTAGTTCTAATGGTGGCATTAATCATAAATAGCCTAAAAAATATGTGAGATAACCTTTCAGATAACTATCAAAACATATCGACTCATTTTGAACCAAGATATAGAGGCGGTGCATTAAAAGGATGGCTTCCATATGGTGTGTCCAAACTCAGGTTGTTGCACTTTTTTATGTGATCTGTTTAAAGGAATAAATGACCCAAATGTGAAATTGCTGCCTCATTTCGTTCAAGATGTAGATGAGTTTGTTTATTCAAAACAGATTTGGAGAAATTTAGCACTACATCACCAATGACTCTTTTGCAATGAATGGGTGCCGTCAGAACTAAAGCCCAAACAACTGAGAAAAAATCACAATAATCCATAAGTAATTGACATGACTCTAATCCATCAGCTAGTGTCTTATAAAGTGAAAAGCTGTGTGTTTTTAATAAACAAATATATCATCAAGGTTTTGTGACTGTGTCAAAATATGCGTTCATAATCCATAGTAATGCCTTCTCCAGGGGAAAAGGCCATTCTCTCTTTTCCTCTAAAATCACCAACATGTTTGAAAAAGTTCTGGGCTGTTTTTGCTTGTAAATGGTGCATGTTATATGTGCACATTTACCTCTAGATTCACATGAGACGACTTTTTCCCCCAGTTTCACAGACAAAGCTTAAGCTAGTCCCATGTTTGAGCTGTCTCAGATGAAAATATCTTGTTCTGACATATCTTAAAACATGTCAGTGTCATTGTTCTGTGTTAAGATGCACACCTGTAATATTTTCTTATTAGGCATTTTTGTAAAAGTTGCTTAAATATCTTAATTTAACTAATGCCTAGTCCTGGCTTAAGCTAAGCCCTGTTTTTGAAACCGGGCCTTTATGTGCTAAACGCAATATTATGAATAAAATAATCGTATTTTTTTAGCAGTAAGCAACAGTTACATGTTAAAAACATATTGTTAATGTTTCTTACGAACGTGCAGTGCATTGTTTCACAACAAGACATAAATGATTGATTACTTTTTAATTATTGTGATGTTTTATCAGCTGTTTGGACTCTCATTCTGACGGCACCCATTCACTGCAGAGGATCCATTGGTGAGCATCCAGTGTAAATTTCTTTGAATCTGATGAAGGCATGAGGATGAGTAAATGTTCAACAAAAGTAATTTTTGGGTGAACTATTTCTTAATAAATAAACTGATTAATAAATAATTATTTGTAAATATTTATACTGTCAATTTAGGGAAAACTATCTATACAGAAGGTTGATAAGAAAACTATTTAATTTAAAGATTAAATTACAAAGTACACCTATATGTTTATTTTATTATTACATTAATATGTTTATTCTGTGTATTCAAGCACCTCATGGCTCAGAGACCCTGTAGTCACTCTCAGACCTGCTTTTTTTCTGGGCCAGTGTGTATATGTGCTTTCTTCTTGTTGTGACATAGTGCCCTTGGCTCGGCTCTTGCAATTTCTAACAAAGAAAGCTTAAAAAAAATGTATGCTTAATGTGCGCAGGTCAGTCAAAGCGGTTATTTTTATTTCTCTTGGACAATTTCCCGGACGGGCAAAGTAATGTTTTTACTTGAGGGATCAACTTTGCAGAAGATGTGCCATTCACACACACAGTCTTGTTTTCTCTCTCTGCTGTCAGCCAGTGCTTTTAGACACATGTATTGCATGCCCCTGGGTCATTAGAACTCTCTTAATAACACTCTTTGACATAAACAATGTGAAAAATCAGGGCAGCATATTCGATGGAGTGAAATCTCTGCAGGAAATCATTGAGAATTTTCTTATTCATTTGGAAAACATCAAAATATGATCTCTGACTGAGACAAACGTACAGATAAACAAATCTTTCATATCCATACATTCTGCAAACTGCTATCTGGGGTCACAGGGATGTTGGAATCTATCCCTGCATGGATGGCCAGTCCATTCCAGGGCTTAAATGAACTTTCTTTCCCATGCAAAATATCATTTGATAGTTCCCATGGAGCATTGTAATCTTAACTGATTTTGATGGCACTTTTCTCACTTGTCTTACATTAAAGGTGATGTACTGTATAACCATAGACTGATCCTCCAGAACCTCCTTCTGCAACAGAATGCTACCATCCCAAAATTAAATCAGTAGTAATATTTACAACAACTAAAATGGTTCAGTATTTGAATAAAACACACCTGGAAACTGCAAATGACCCTGCCTTTTAGTTTCATCTTTAGAATTTAGTTTTAGAATATAGTATAGTTAGTATTACCATGCTATTTTTTATTTGTATTGTCATATAGAATCTCAAATTTAATGAACATAAACAATAACTCGGACTGAAATATTATTATTGTTATTATTAGCATTCATATTTTGTAATTCTGTAATGTGTTAGATTTTATAATGTGTTTGGTAGTTCTACAATTAAATGTTTTATTATTTTAATAAACATAATTAAGAAATAAACAGGTATGTCTTTTTTATATAAACATGAATAAACGAATTATTTTGCCGTTTGAAAATTAGCATTATTATGTATCATTTTCAGTTCAATAAATTTCAAATTATACAAATGCCAATACATCAGTAACAAATTAAATGACACAAAAATATACATTAATTTGCCCATGTAAAATCTTTCAATGGTCTGAAAATAATACATATGTTTATCCGAAAGAGGGCAGCAAAGTCCATAAAGCTACATACCACAAAAAAAGAAGAAAATACTTATTACTATAATAGAGTAATTATAAGAGAGATTATACACCTATATTAGAATAATTCTTATAGTGAAATTATTTGGCTAGTTAAATGAAGGGGTCATCGTCTTCTGACAGGCATAACCAGTTTTTATGTTAATATGATTACATGAGTCAAGCTGTTTTACACATAACTGAATTTGTTCAATAATATTCAGTCCAGAAGTAGCTAGCTATAAACTCGCGGCGTTTCCCCCCATATTCTAACGTTATTCTCTGTCAACAATGTGAACACTTAAAGCTACTTAAAAGACACTTTTAATAAAATTGTGTCAAACTCCGCTCCAAAGAATTGTTGCAAGTCTGGCCCAATAAACCTGACATATAGTTATTTTTCAAGCAATTCTGAAAGGCTCTAGATTAAAGTATGTTTAATTACAGTGTAATTTGATTTCATTAGAGAGCTAAATTCACCTTGGATATGTGTTTAACACCCCTGCTTTAAAAACTTTACACACGCGCAGAGTAGTGCGCGCGGAAATAGCATTATTTTGATCTTCATTCACGCGCATACTTTTATGCATAGCATTCGCGCGCTAATCTCGCCGGTTATCTGCGCGGTGTATAATAAAAAAGCGCTTATCCCGCGCGCTGGCCGCCGGGCGGGATTTCTCCCACAAATAAACTACTCAACACATAACCCGGACGTTAGGTTGAAAAAACGGAAATCGACTGAAATTAAAAAGGAGAAAAGTTAAATGAAATGAAGAGTTCAATTGGGAAGCGAGGAAGAATAAATAGAAGTCATTGTAGATAACGCATACACTATTTGCTCATCTATTTAACATTCATTGAATTGAATAAACCGACCTTATTATCGTAAATAGCCTGCATATTTACTATGAATATGCTAATGCATGTTTGCTGCAAGCAGTCTATGGCGTAATATTTTTTTCCCATCAATATATGCATATAGATTCACGACATCGTCTGCAGCTCTATAGAGAGGAACTGATTTGCAAGGAAGCGGAGTATCCTTTGTCTTCAGCCATCTTCTGATTGCCTCTGTTCTAGCCATTTCTAGCTGCTCGCCCGAGGCCAGGCAAGTTACATTTCAATCAGTAGATTCATTGGAAAGTCATTACCCCAAACTAGACGCTGAAAGGCATGACGTCATTAGCCCAACTCGCGCTCATTAATTGGCTGTCACTTTGCATACGAACGGAGCTTGGGCCCTAGGCCAAACACCCGTTTTATCTTTCTCTTTTAAGGAAAAATAATAGACAATTTATCATTAATCTAAAGCTAGAAATATTAACAAGTTAAATGTCATTTCCTGCGCTCCGTTGTGTTAATCCTCTCCTGTTGCTTTCTTGCCCTTAAGCTCTCTGCAAGCGTTTCCTGAAACTCTTTCCATGCTCTCTGATTGTTGCTTTACACGTCCCCTACATAAAACCGAGACTTTTCTGTGAACCATGAAGCTTGACGATTTACGCTGATATTTATATTTTTCCCTTCCATACGCATCCTCACACTGGACGTCGAGAAATATGCTATAAAGCACAGGCACTGTGAACAAAATGAACAGGATGCCAAACAGTGTGGAACCTAAAAGTATATAAATAGATCTTAGGTTTGACTGTTATTTTTTGTGTTTACAGGTGTCTGTGTGAAATCATTAGACATTTTAAAGGAATGGAATGTTTTGGAATGAGGCAAACCACCTTCATAACATCAGTACTGCGAATACTTGATTGTGCTGGACCTGTAAATTTCCCAACAAAAATGTTGAGTGAGGCCTGGACAAATTCTAAATGTTGTTTGGAATTTGGAAAGGAGAAGCCACGAGAAGGGTCATTCCAGAATGACATTGTTTTTCATTATTTCATTATTCGCCAAGTGTGTAGACTTCTACATTATGAGGCACAATTGCCCCCTTCTCATCAGAGTTCCCCCATCAATGGCTCTGGCCTTCAGAGTGAATGCTCACTTCTGAAAGGAATTGCAGAGGAACTTTTGTTTATTAAAATTATGTTAAATGGAGCACACAGGAAAAGTCTATAATATAATTACTAATTAAAACAAGAAAATACTTCCTTTGAAATATTTTGATTAGAGAATGGGAAAAAAATAATATATTTCTTAATAAGTTGTTAGTTTTTCATGTTGCAGATTACATTTTATGCAACATTTAAAAATCCCTGCACTTAAACCAAAGTAGTGAAACAATTCAAAATGTAATTTCATTGTGCTAAAATCAAACTTTTTTACTTAATAACTGAGATATTTTATCCTATATAATATCCACAATAAAAGCGCATTTTTTTAATAGGCCTATATCTTAATAACAGTAACATTTTCTCTGTGGTCATCAGATTATGTTCAGTTAAAAATCGAAGGCTGTGGGTAGATAGGTTAATGACGTTTAGCTTTCATACCGCTAGCAGATGCACCGCTAGCACAAATCAATCAGCAGTCAAGGGCAAAGACCAAAACATCGTCCGACACACAATTCTTTCAGATTAAGAGAGCAGAGTTTAAAACAGTGATGCCAGACGAGCATGTTCACAAATGAACTCAAATCCTTTTGATTAATGCACAGAGATATTCGCCTTTAGCTTTGACATGGTGTGGGGGCTCGCGGAGATGATGGCCTTCCACTAGACAAATAAACAAATGACACACCTAAACCTGCAGACGCTCTTCGATTAGCTTTAATCCAGGGTCACACAGAAATGAAGCATGTCTGTGGGCCAATATGATCATGGGAAGAATACTTCTGATGAAAAGTAAAAGCTAGCAAATGTTAGTTTATATAGGAAGCGTTGCTGTAGTGGTGATTATATATCTCCATTTATCAGTTAACCAAATATTTTTCCTTGGCTCAAGGGCAATGAATCTTTAACAGTTTCATAATCAATACTTTTTTGCTGATGTTCATCTCCCTTGACCTTGCAGTGACCTTGACAATAGACTTTGAAACAGAGACGAGGAGGAAGGTTGATGTGTGCTTTGCATTTCCAATGATCTCCTGTTATACTCAGTCGTCTTACACATAAATGCACACAGATGGCCTGGAGGATCACGATTTATGATGTTTGTGGGGATATGCCACCCATGATCATGACCACAGACCCGGCGACCTTTGACCTGTCACCTCTAACCTGCTCAAATGTGTCTGCTCATTGCCGTGTCCAATCACAATAGACCTCAAGATCAAACCCAAGTGTCTATTTGCCTTGTCTAAGCTGATAGATAAACATTGAAGATCACTGACAGATTGGGCTATTATGATTCAAACACAGACCCTCAGCACAGACCGCAGCACAGTTAGCTCAAAAACCTAAAGCAAATTCAGTCACTAATCTGAAAAGATCATTCGTGATTGAAATTAAGTGAGCTATTCTAAAGAGACATCTGTTGTAAAATGATACAGAGATACTTGGAAAATTGTGCATAAATATACCTCATGCATATTTGTTGCTTTTTCTTTCCTTAATTTTGAAGGGAATTACTTACATTAAATGACTTTTTTTCTTGGTGTTTACAATCTGCTATTGTTGTATCATCTGCTATGTGATTTTGAGACTTTGAACACTGTAGTGGGTCACAGGTGGCCTGTAAGGTGTAACTTGTAATTTATTTGTATGTAACATTTTAGTTCAGATTAAATTTCAGATTAAAACACCTTTTTTATTATTGATAATCTTGTTTTAAGTTACTGTTTAAATAATGCAAATAATGTGTTTAAGGTTACACTTGTATTGTTATTTTTATTTTATTTTCATTTAAATTGTTTTATTGTTTTCATAATGCAAAGTGTCCTTATGTTTTGGTAAAATATTATTTTTTATTTATTTATTTAATTTATTTATTTATTTATTTTCAATGCTGAACCAGATCTGGAGTCTATATCTTTGATTTGAAAGCCTACCAGTGGAGGGCAATGTGACTGACTAACATATTTTAATATTGATAGAGGAAGCGCTCAGCATCTAACTGACAAACCGAGTAAGGGTCTGACCAGATAATATGATTTAAATTCATTTAAACAGAACTCATTTGTTGTATATGGTGCATGCAAATAAATAAATGCAAAACATTAATTAAGTCAGAAGAAAAAAAGTGGACATGCTGAGAGATTTTTATCTTTAGTCATGGGCAAAACGACCATGTAAACTCTTTTTCAAAATGTTTCAAAATTGCTCTCTTTCAATGCGACTAGTAGTAACACATTAGAATGTAGGCCCATTGTAAATTCTCCTATAGGCCCATGTATGATATTGAAAACTCTTTTAATTTGCAAAAGACCATGAAAGTTTAAGAAGCCTCCTTTTCTGATCTGCAACTAATAATCCCCCTTAAAATACAGTTAATGCCAACAAAAAACTAGTCCAACACTCATAGCTTCTGTTTCTGAGTGGATTGCACAAGCCTACAATAAAATGAAAATTGTGATCAAATGTATTGAATTGTGCTGCTAAACCAGACACTGTATGTGAGTGACAAGCAAAAAATGCTAAAAATGGTTTATTGTTTTAAAAGTTTTAAAAGACATCTAGTCTTTTATGTCTAATTTTATGTTAAGTTGCCTTTTTTATGGGTCCACTGGCCCATAATATATATATAAAATAGAAGTTTAAAAAGTGGGTAACGTGATCGCTTGATTTGTGTTCCCTCTTTAACGGTTGATTGACATGAGAGGTTGTGAAGTGCCGCTTGTTCCCACAAAACGCTTCCGCGCGCAGTTTAGCGGATAATTAAATTCTAAATCGAGTTAAACCGCTCAAAGAAAATCTTGATGCCTCTAGTTTGTAAGACGACACCTCGGGCAAAGCCCTAGAACAGAGAAAAGCGCAGTGTGCGGCCAGCTGCGTCAAACAAGTGTGCGCTTATCGAGCACCGAGCACGACGCCAGTCTGGTGCAGCACAACGCCGCGAGACGCGAACTGTTTTGACAGGGTAAAATCCGTCTGACCGAGCGGAAACGCCGCATATTATGAATCCACTCGCTTGTGGGTATCAAAATTCGGGTTGTTCCCCTGTGACTCCCCGTCCATACGCAAATAGCAGAGTCAGCAAAACAATGACACTTAGCTTACATTTCCTTCAGCAAGGTTTTTGCAAGCCCACGTTGCCTACTTCTGAGGCAGGCTTTTAAGTCAGGTTTTCACAAAATATTAAGCAGCACATTGGTTTTAAACAATAACAATAAAGAATTTTAGAATGTTTTCAGAAGGAAAAATGTTCATGAAAACTTATGATGCTGAAAATATTTGCTAAACTTTACTGTAGAAAATCTATTTTGAATATATGAGAAATTCTCATATAGATGGAGATGATCAGTGTGTACGTGCAAGTTTATTTACACGCCTGATTGAGTGACAGGAAGTGTGTTAGTCACAGCTGCTCATGTCAGTGTGCTTAAAAGTAGATTGGGTTAGGTTGTGTATGAGTTTAGATGAATGAGGAATTTCATTACGTTGAAGCCTCTCTGTGGTTCTGATCCCTGATTAAGGATCTAATTACCCAGTTTAGACTGTAAGTGGTCTATTTGCACTTTGGTGCTGGAATTGAACCCTTTCCAGATTAGTATGTGTGAGTGTCCGTGTGTAAGAGTGTGTGCGGTGTTTCTCTTGGCCCAGATAGTGTGCTTATGAATGTCAGCTGCACCTCTATGTCTCCACTGTCATTAAGAAAGCGTGCACAAGTGTTTAGTGAGTATGTCTGATCAAACTGAGGACAATACTGAGGGATTCTTAGACTGAGAATTGGCTCCAGAAGCTCATAGGATGTGATTGACATCTTACCTCTAAGAATAGCATAGTTAATTAGGTCTAAAGTAAGACATAGTCATTAGGGAGGAAGCTTATTCTCTTTTTAATTGTCATTAATGTGAAACTAATAATGTAACATTGGTGTTATCAATTACGTTTTTTTATCTGATTGATTGAAGTGAAACTATGTGAAGGAATTAAGTATCCCATGTTTGTTCAGTCATGTAAATTATCATTAAACATGAAAGGCCTGACAAATATAAATACGATGAATATGGCAATAAACAGAAATATTCACAGAAGAGGCACGTCCTCATCAAAAGTAAATAAGTCAAAAAAATAAGTACACCTTGTAATAATACTATTCCAGAAAAAATAGAAAAGCTAAACCTATTCATTTGATCCATTCAGAGATGCACATGTACAAATAAATACATTAATTAAATAATAAAATTATTTAATAATGTATGACTGTCATATATTTTCACCATAATTTACTGACTAAAAATGCCATTTAGTTTAACAATATATTAAAGAGAGAGTTTACCCAAAAATGAGAATTCTGTCATTAATTGCCCTCATGACGTCCTCAACACGTGAGACCTCTCTATTCAGCTTCCGAACACAAATTAAGTTATTTATTATGAGCTCTCGGACCCTGCATAGACAGCATTGCAAATTAAATGTTCCCAGGCCCAGAAATATAGTAAGAACACATATAAACTTAAAAATTTGTGAAGCTACGATAACATTTTCATAACAGATTATGTTATGTTCATTCTTCCAAAATGGCAGAAAGTAGTCAAGGAGAAAAATTGTTGAACAAGTAATTTTTTTTTCTTGGTGCATAGAAAGTATTTTAGTAGCTTCACAAAATTGAGTCAATGATGTCACATGGACTGTTTTACCGATCTGGATCTGGGATCATTACAGTTGTGTTGCAGTGTATGCAGGTTCAGAGAGCCCTCAGATTTCATCAAAATATCTTGTGTTCCGAAGTCGACATTTTCACAAAAATTATTTGAAACATTAAAGTAGACACTTTACTTGCTTTTCTATGTATATAAAATTAATTCTATATGTTTAATTTGATGCAGACACCAAAATGGGTCGTCTTGTCTTTGACCCTTGTGCATTTGGCAGCCTTTTATTCAAAGCATCTTTGCATTCAGTGTACACATTTTTACACTTTATCTGTTCTTGCATTTAGGAAACAAACCCATGACCTTGCCATTGCTAGTGTAATGCACTACTATTTGAGCTAGAGAAAAGTAAAAAACATGAGATAGAGTTGTTAAAGCTGTGGTTGATATGGCAGACCTCTCTCCACACATCATAGGCAGGTGCTATTTTAGTGTATTGCTTCGAACTCTTTACAGACTCCCTGTGTCAGAGGCCCTGACTACTTCAGGTTTTCAGTTCATGACTGGCCATTGAATAACTCTATAAAGCCTTTTGCTTTAATGTCCATTAAGTGCACACAGAGCTTACCGGCAAAGGATATTTTCATAAACTCCACCTACTAGTTCTCAGACTATGTAACCTTAGTACAAATAGCATGCTACTTCTGTTTAGACATTGCGTGAATATCATCTATCAAGATACTTACTGTAAACATGATTCTGCTTGGTGCTTTTTTTATGCAAACAGGACCTACCACAGTTTACACTGTAAATAGCATCTGTTTTGTGTACTAAGTGTAAACGGATGCTTTGTTTTTCATTTTATTCTTTAATAAATTTTGGTATGTGGACATTGTCTTGTCTGAGACCCGGTCTGTTTTTTTCTCTTAGTGCGTGGCATCCTTTTTGTGAACTATTAAAATATGGCAGCATAAAAAGAATAACAACGTGGATAGAAATATTAATAACATATATTGCCATTATCTATTTGGCGTCTAATTTGAAAAATGACTGGTCATAAATGTACATTTCACCATTATATCTAATTTTATGCATTCAATGTAAAAAGTGAATTATCACAAATTATTGAGTCTTGTCGAAAGCCTTGAAAAACACATTTTTAAATGGGCAATCTCTTGGGTATCCTTGATGCTGCAAATCAGGACCCCAACAGGAAGTAAGATGTTTTCAAACTTGCATTAAGCTAGGAAGAAAGAGAGTAGGCCTAATGTTTATGTGGAATGCTTAGTGTAAGAATCAATGTGTCAAAGCATGTCCAGCAGAGTGACAGTCTGTGGTATTATACACTACACTCCATCTATCTCGAAGTTATGGCCTTATACCTATATGTAACGTTTAACATAAAATCTCAGCTGTGCTAAACCTATAAATAAAAGTGTCAGCTACCTAAGCATTAACGCTCTCATTCAGGCTCAAGCAGTAGCTTTCTATTTACCAGGTAGTGGATTATTTTTCATCTTTTTAGCTAGATATATCCTTGGGATAAAAAAAAAAAGTATGAAATTAGACAAGATGATAAGGAGAGTAAATACAATAGTCTAGCAATCAGAAATTCTGAAGACTAAAAGGGACTGGGCTAAAAAGCCCTTGGATTTGTAGTGATATGTGTGAAGTGGATCTATATTACAGATTTATTTCTAAAGTTTGCACATCATTCATGAATTTAAAGCAAAATAATGCATGCATTGGGATTAAATGCACGTGACCTGAAACCAGAAAGTGACCAAGTTGAGCCTAACATTTCTTTGCATTAAGATTCGATGCTTTATCTCCTTAACAAAATTTAACATCAATATGGCAAACACTTTTTTCTTAAAGACGGGTAAAGGCAATTGCCCCCTATAATGCACCTCATTCAATTTTGGCCCACACTGAAAACTATTAAATTCATGAATTTTTAATGCTTTTCTCTGTCGGCCATAATTGACAAGTTCTAAAGGACAACACGAGGGAGAACCCCTGCCCTGTAAAAGCAGCTTCCCCGTTTAAACTCCGCGCATCGCGGTATCTGCAACATTATGTCATCATAAGGCAGTATTCGGATTCTCACGCGGGGAAGCTCGACTACGGTGCAAGTTTAGCGATTATCATCGGTAGTCCGACAACCAACGGCTGTTTATTTAATCGAAAGCTGCTTAGTGAAGCTGTTTTTCTCAATTGCACACGACAGAGCGCGTATTTTAGAGCAGCACGAATGCAGTATGCTGTAATCTGGGTACCGCTAACAGTCACTTCCTTGTCCTGCGGAGAGGAGAAAGCAGTGACGTCGCTGGACCGGTCTGCAAGGCGGCTGTACCGCCGCAGAGAGAAACGACCCACGCCGGCGCGCGAACACAGACGTCTCGCGCGTGCCGAAATGTTTTGCCGTGGACCACGACGATAGGCTGGCGGTTACTAAGCGACGCTCGACCGGGAGAACAGCCGTTACCAGCGGCCCCACTGTCGCTGCAACGGTGACCATGTCCTTCGTGAAGAGTGACGAGGAGCAGCGATGGGTGCCGACGCACGTGCAGGTAACTGTGCTACGGGCCCGAGGGCTGCGCGCGAAGGGTAAACACGGCACCAGCGACGTTTATACCATCATCCAGCTGGGCAAAGAGAAATACTCCACCTGCGTGATGGAGAAGACCACGGACCCGGAATGGGGCGAGGAATGCTCTTTCGAGCTGCAGCCGGGGATCCTGGAGGAGGGAGGGCGAGACGCGTATCCACCCGGTGCCGGCGACCTGACCCTCACCGTGATGCACCGAGCTCTCATAGGACTGGATGTGTTTCTGGGCCAGGCTGTCTTACCTCTGGATGAAGCATTTCAGGAACGGAAATACATGAAAAATGAGTAAGTTTGTGCTTGTATTCATTGTTTTTATTGTTATTAGTGTCAGTCTGAAGAAGCAGGCGTGCTTCTTTTACTCTGGATACAGGAATAAGAATTAAACTATGTCATTAGCACAGTCTGATATGTCTTACTCAGTGCAGCAATCTGTTCCTCTGCAGTCACGCCCTCTTAAACGAGCCTGGATGTTGACAGAGGAAAGTAGGGGAATTTTTCTTAACTATTTCCCATATCTGGGCCTTTCAGTAATATCTTTCTCATGAAACACTTTTGAGCTGATTAGTTGAGGCTGCAAAACTTGAAATGGGTGTGTCCCATGTGGGAGACTGCAAAATATGTAGTGCTAGGGGGCCTCTAGTATCTGTGATGATAGTCTGCATATCAGAAGTTGCAGGAAAAGTGTGAAATGCTTGGTTGTTTATGCATATGAACAGTTAAGCTTTGCTCTGTCACCTTTCTAATTATGTAAGACTAGAGCACAAGCAGGAAAACGAAGGCTTGGATAATGTGCTTTCTCTTTAAATGTCATTTTCTTTGTGCTTCACCAGCACAGTTTCTTGGATCTTCATGCAAACGTTTTTCTAGAAATTGCATGTTTTCATGTACAAAATCGCTGCCAAAATAGCTGTTTTCTTGTGAAAAGAGGTTGAATTTATAGCTATCTATAACAAAACAAAGCTTATACAAATGTTTTCAAAGAACCTCTTCTTTAGGTTATACTAGAATCTTAGTAACTCAAAATGGTTAACATAGAAGTTTACTAATAAAATAAAAGTATGTTTGTGTTACCACTGCACCTGTAATAATTAGGGAGTCATAATTTGACAGCAGTGTCCTGCGTTGTAATGCGTGACTTAAACTGCAGGCCAATTAAAATAAATAAAGTAAAATGTGCTTTAAAATGGTAAAAAAATGTGTACAGTATGTTTTTTTGAATCTACCCATTTTCAGGTTCACTGTATAAATGTTGGACATTCATAGTCCCTAGCTCATTGCTTTCGAGCGACACCAGAAGCAGCTGTAGAGCTAGATAACAGATATCAGAAGCTCAGAATAGCTCAAGATGGGTGATCAGACCAGTGGAGAATGACTTCTTCATTTCTCATTCATCCCCAGGGAAAAAAACACCACATTTGTATCTGCTTTATTGTAGCATGCAAAAAGTGCTTCAGTATGTACTTTAGTGTTTTAGTTGAGTGTTTGTGCATATATTTATAGATCCGATTCTGAGAAAATTGAGTTGTGGGTGTGAGAGGTTCTGTATCAAGACTCTAACACTACAGCTGTGAGATGGTATACGCCCCACTTCCTGTAACAAGCAAACAAATAAAAAATCATTTATTGGTATTATATAGAGGCTTTTCAGGACTGCTCTCTAGCTCTTCTGGTGTCACTTCTGTAGAGAGAGAACTGGAATTGATGTGTTCAAGAAGTTCCTTTTTATGAGACAAGAAAGACTGACAGGGTCGAGAGTAGATGTTGTGACACATAATGCTCCCAATTAGAGGTATACACTGTACAAACAGGCAGTAAATGGTTGCTTAAATGAGTCTCTGTAACTCAACTCAACTGGCACTATCAAATGTTAGGATAAATCGCTATAAATATATTAAATAGCTCACCCTTCATATGTCCTCTTTGTGTACACTAGTAATGAATCGCACCATTTGTTCTTAAAGGAATAGTTCACCCATAAATAAAAATGTGCTGAAAATTTTGAAGATGGATGAATTAGATTCTTTTTCAGTACAGATTTGGAGAAATGTATTATTTGTTTATTACAAACACAGCTTTTTGCTTCACAAGCCACTAATTTATGGGCTGGACTTGTATGGATTACTTGTGGGTTATTGTGAGTTTTTGATTCTCACGGCACCCATTCACTGCAGAGTGATCCACTAGTGAGATAGTAATGTAATGCTACATTTCTCCAAATGTGATCCAAATCAGCAAATTTAAATTTTAGGGTGAACTATGCCTTTGAGGCAGAACTTATATAGCTAGTAGGCCATATGCTCTCTGTAAAATAATGCGTATTAGCATAATATCATATGCATTCAATATAATCCGTTAATCCTTGATTTGAATTTACTTAAAATAGAATGTAAAAACTTAAAAACATTTTTTTTTCAAAAGATAAATACGGTCATGGATATTTACAGAGCAGAGGTCACTTTTTTAAATTCCAGTATGAGATTTGGACTTTTGTTTATTATTATTTTGTGCTGTATTAAAGGTTACTGTGTTATTTCTGTTTTAAAAGCCAGTGCCAGTTTAATATCTAAAGAGCGTTAATGTGATTTCATACATTAGTAATGTTATGAAATGAATAATTTTTGAATCGTTGCATGCCTAGTTGCCCCTGATATACTAAGTACACTAAAAATTGACTCTACGAGTTTCATATTTGCCAAATGTGCTGCTCACTTCTTGGTACCTGGTGATTTCCAGATTGCGTGTTGGTATATCCCCTTGTTTGTGTAGGTGGGGTGAATCGGGTAGACAGATGAATCATGTAGTTAGTGTGTGGGTTGGCAAATTACCATTGTAAGACAAAAAGATTATATCTTGACTCTGCACTTTAGCATTTAGCATTTAGTCAGATGGGAAACTGTCAGAGTTTTCTATACCTGGCACGAAATGGATGTTTCCATCTATTTACTGCATTTTTGAAAGGACCACACTGACCAAAGTGCTTGTTCTTCTGGATGCTAAGTACAGCCCACATCTAACCACACTGGGCAGGAGTCTGCTGCTCAGTTCGCAGAGAGGTGAAACGATTGTAGTGCTGAATCTGGGTTATTTCGATTGATACTGGAACTAGTGGGTGTTTTGGGCTCATTGGTTTGATGTGTTGATTTTAAAAGATGCTACAAAGAAAACAGTGAAAGTGAAAATTACTCATTTGACTTGCTGACTAATTGCTGACTAAAAGTTCTTCAACGACACATAAAGTCGTGTTTCACCATGTTAATGGTTTTTACCCACACACAGTTTACTAGGCCCATGTTGCCTTTTTGTTTCTTAAAAGTCCAGGCATTGCTTGAGCGCACCAAGTGATTAATGACGGAATATTAAATTAATTAATGAAAAAATGAATTTGTCATCTGCAGATATTTTTAAACATCACATTTGATACATCAGATTTTTATCAGACTATATTTTGATTTAATGAGAATATGAGATTTATGGAGAAAAAAACTGCTGAAACTGGGCAAAAATAAGCAATGCTGTGCTGCTATCTAACTCAATATGATATGTAACTCAATATAAAACTACTTTCATAGAATGTATAAAAATATTAGTTGTCACCATGTATCGCCCAAATGTATTTCTTAATACAATAATATTTAAATGCTTTTTTTTGCGTTTTATTGGGGGGAGACTAAACATAATGCAGTATTTGCTACCCACATTTTAACATGATTATATGAAAACGGACAATTGCTTCAGTCCAGTAAGCACTTTTCATAAAATAAAGATTTCCATGTTTACGCTAAGAAGCCTTTTACATGCTAAAAGCATAAACTATTAGATGAGAGAAGGCATGTAGTAAATGGTATACAGCAGTTTGTTTATCATAAGTTTTGATCATGCCGATCATTTAGAGGTCTTTTTGCACCTTGTGGGCATAATGGTATTCATCACTTGTGATTGGTCAATGGAACTATGCATGAATTTAATAAAAGTACAGTGAAATATATGGCTTTTAAAGACTCTGAAATGACATCAGCAGTGATTAGACATTTAAAAGATAAGAACTAAGAATTAAGGTACTTAATTATGGGTGCGCATCTATAATTGATGAAGGTGATCATTTTTGGATGAAGTGACTCCGGGCTTTGTTTGGGGCTGTAGATTTACCTGAAAGGAGAATGTTTGATTTCCTGAGAGAGATTGTGATGATGCTGGTAGTCTTTGATACTTTGCCATGCAGATCACAAGGCTGATATATTTTTGTGTTTGTGTTTCTCAGACGGACTGATTGCTTTTTAATCTGATTTGGAACATAAACTACCACCATTTCATCCCATAGTCCAAGTAAAACTGAAGCAATAGCCGTTCACCAAATATATAGTTCTGCATATTGAACAGGAGGAACTATTTTAATGTTAAAAATTCATGCATCACCTTTACTAATTGCAATATGAAACGACATATCCCAGTGTCACATTAATGCGATGCTACCATAGCAACAAAACAGTGCTATGGAATAATGCCAAATGTGTTTATTAGTAAATGTGAATAATTAATAGACATTCCTGTGTGGGTGGGTGTAATTGGTTAATTGTTTTCTTTTAATGTGTTGTCAAAGGGCTGTTTAAACAGCCAAGTTTTTAACGATAAGAAAATTGCATTATTAGTGTGTGCATGTGCGTGAGAGCCTTGCTGTCGTGTGAAGTGTCTCGAAAAAGCAATAATGCTGATGGAAGAAAGCTGACCTCCTTGTCCCAGCTCTGCCTTTGTCAGCATGTGTGAGGTTGTGTGTGTAGCTATTTGTGTGTGTTCACATGAAGAAGAAAAAACTGAACATCAGGAAATCCTCGTTTTAATGTAGCAGGAAGCCCATACGAATTGTGATCAAAGTTCAAACATAAGTTTTTGTATTTGTGTTTGAAAATGAGAGCTGTATGTGAGTGTGAATGTAAAGGAGAGTGCACTTGGCAAACCCTAGCAGCGTCTGATCAATAAATTTATCCTTTATCCTTACTGACTGCTAGAGATAAAAAGGTTCACTCAAAATTCCACCAATCCAAAGAACACATATTTTTTATGTAAGAAGTGAAAAATGGCCGATATAAAAATTCTGTGTATTTTGTATAAATTATAATATTTATTTATATATTTTAAGTGTATGTTATTTTTACCATAAAGCCCAGGCACTGTTGTTTGTTAGGTTTGAGCATTTTGAAGATGTTTTTATGATTAGATTATTTGTGTTTTTAAAGATGAAATTTGTGACCATTAGATGATGGCCAAGTTGATCTAAATGTTAGAAATAGAGGAAATAAAAATCAATTAAAAATCAAATCTAATATCATAAATGTAAAAAATCTAATATCTGGCTTGTGCATTGCTACAAAATATAAAAAAGAGAATATGTTTATTTAATTTTGGTGTAGATACCCTGAGGCTCTTCTTTGAACCAAACCTCCAATTCCAGTTCCAATATTCATACTTTAATCTAGATATGCATCTTCCTAAGTTTAGTTTTGGTTTCAAGCGAAGTTGATTAGGAAGTTTGGTGACCTCTGCCATAAAGATTTAGATGATGTAGTTCGGCTTCCTTTCATTTGTGCATTCCTTTAACAAACAAACAGATAATAAACTCATTATTGTTCGTAGGTGGTACCGGCTGCATTCGAAAACTGGCAAAAAGGAGAAAGAACGAGGGGAGCTTCAGCTGACCGTGCAGTTCACTCGGCACAACCTGACGGCCAGCATGTACGACCTTTCCATGAAAGACAAACCTCGTTCTGCTTTCGACAAGCTCAGAGAACGCATGAGAGCTAAGAAGCGCTCGAGCGAAGAAGATTCCTCTTCCGCCATCGTCCCTGGTGGATACGGAGCACTGGCACGCATGCGGGGGCGGCTGCCGAGTGATGGGGGCGGCGAGGAAGACTACGAGGATGATGAAGGCGGGGAGGCCCGCAGGAGTAAGATGCGAAGTTTTTTCCTGCGTGGGAGGTTGAGGAAGTCTTCAGACACGCGCTCAAGCACGTCACTGGGCTCGGAGAGCAGCGAGTCTTCATCACGGGGCGGCAGCCTCAGCCCGACGGCAGGTATCAGCGTGGTGGTCTCAGATCTGTCCAACTCTCCGAGTAACAGCAGCAACCTGACTGCAGACAACAGTCCAGGTATGCACAGCAGAATCAGTAACATTTACGTGATTGGCTCTTTCATTTAGAAGGAGTGACTATCCCGCCATATTGCCCATTGCACTTTCTCCCATTCAGAAGTATAGGAGTAAACTATATTTGTATTTCTATATACATACTGGACTCTGTAGTTGTTTAGCCTGCATAAACTCCAACCCTTACCTACAAGTTCAAATTTAGATCTGCCTCAAGAATTTTCTTTGTAGGGTGAACTGTTCCTTTAAGGCCACATAATGTAAAGTGGGACCAGCATCTGTTGTTTCCTTTATTACATCACAGATTTAATAAAACAACAATGCTCTTTCTCTTTCAGAACACACAGTGGCTCCCTCACCACAGGTGTCTCCTGTCAGACATGTGATGTACGACATCAGCTTACCAGTGCCTCATTCTGTTACGTTAGAGAGCGACACCCCTATTCTGCTTCCTTCAGTGTGGGTGAACGGGAATCCAGTGGAAACGTCTCCGCTCACTCACCATCCACCATCACTCGTTCTACAACAACCTCAACCAGAGTCAACCAAACCAATAACTCAGTCAGGTCAACCACAGGCATCCACGCTGCCAGCCAAGCCCCAGAAAAGCCAGTCATCTCAGCCGAAATCTCAAGAGACACAGCTACCCACGTCCAAGTCAAAGCCAAGGCCTGAGCCCCTGCTCCCAGCCCTGGGGGTGCTTCAGAAGGGCTCTCTCTCCCTCTCCCTGCAGAACCTCTCTCGCCGTGGGGAAGACAAGCAGAGCGGGGGCCCTGTGGATGGCCGTCGCTGGTCCTTCGATAAACCCGGAGAGGAAGAAAAAGCCGCCATCGTAGCAGCATTAGAGCAAGCTGGAAGAGTTACAGATGAGGTGGAGATGGAAACAGTGATACCTGCTGGAGACACAGAGACTCAGAGCAAAAAAAGGAGGGGCCTGTTCTCACATGGGAAGGGTGATTCGGCTGGGAAAGGACCAATCGCGAGCAAAGAGGAAGCAGAACGTGCTCAACCACTTGTAGAAGTCAAACATAAAGGATGGTTCAGCTCCAAGGACTCGCACAGTAAACCCAGGTAAACTTATCTTAGCTGTTTTTTTGACAGAAATGCTAAATAGAAGCGTGTGCATGTGTATTTGTGGTTCAGTGAGAGTTAACAGCGTGACATGCAGCTATAGATCTGGTTTCAGCATCTGCATTGCAGAGGGAGGCGTTGCCTGGAAACCTGAACTGTTGAGTTGCTTCCTTTAAGTTTCTCTTTCTTATACTCTCTCTCTCTCTTTAACACTCGTTCTCTCCCAATACAGAGATATGATTTCTCCATTTTAATCAGCAAGTGCTATTTTTGCATTGCAGACAGATGGATCTGAATGTGTGTGGGAGTGTTTGTGTTCGCTATGAATGGGAGGAGTCACTCAGTTTAATTCTGTCACTGACCTAAACCAGTATAACTGCATTCTTGTTTCTGTTGTAGGTGTGTATGCTGTCCATTGTTTGGTAAATATTTTCTTTTTTTCATGGGTGATGGTAGATCACACTCCGTTTTCTTTTTTCAGAGCTTTGGTTTGAGTTTTTGTAAAGCGGGGAAACACCTTTTCATGTTACGTCAGCTGATACGTGCGCACACATGATCATAAATGGATGCATGACTGTCTAGGATTTTGCAAATTCAACAAATCCCTGTGCTAATTGGGGGAGTTTGCATTTATGTCACATCTTCAATTTTTCTGCAAAAACTTAAACGTGAAAGGGAGGAAGAAAGCGATATTAGCTAATTAAAATCTGTGAATTCCATGCGTATCGTATTAATCTAATGTTGAAAGTTTCCTGCTGATGTCTTGGAGCAAATTCCACAGTTAGCATCATTATGCTGTACGCACTCTGTAGGGCACTTGAAGTGAGATTACTCAGAAGAGAGCAGCATTACAGCTTATATCTGCACATTTGGTACACGAAGACGTCACTGACACTTTATTTTAAATCCTATTAGTCAAAAAGCAAGAGAATACAATCTTGCTTCTAGTATTGTCTTGGGCTTTGAAATTTCTTAGCCTTTTAAATGACCCTACTAGGGCTGTGTCGTCATAAACTGCAAAAGCTTTTATTCAAATAACCGTCTTCTGCACACTTTGTAAATGGCATTTAAGAAATCTTAATGATCATACAAAATGCACCATATGTGCTCATAGTCTGTCAAAAATGCCTTTTGGAATATGCTTCTTGATAGCTTTAAGATCAAAATTAAAGGTCATGACCATGATTTATGGTAGGATTACACGGCAAAACACAACAATTCTGCAAATAGCCCTGAGATGCAGTCATTTGCGTCCCTTGAAATCCTGATGGAAGTGAGATAAATGTGTTTATATAAATAGATCTCAAAGAGAATATAATCTATACAGATTGAGTTATTATTCACCCATGAAATGTTCCATAACAGGCTAAATCTTTATGACTAATGACCTATTAAATGGATACAGATTAAGCCTTGGCCTAACATAAAAACAGTTTTATTTTGACAATCGCCATTTACAATGCTGTTTAGCTCACAACTGTTGTTAATCTTTTCCCAAGCAACTGGCTTCTAGCATGTTTTTATTATGTCTGCGGCATCCAACTTAAATGATTTCATAGAAATGTCACTGAAATTCAGCTACTGTAACATGTCAAATACCCCGTCCAATCACATGCTTTCATGTTTACTTGCCTAAGGCAAGAAGTGATTTTGTTTGTGAACTTAACTATATGGGCCTAGATGTCACTTGTTTGCTCAGTCTTTCTTTTTTCTGCCTCTCACCTCTCCCTCTGATATAGTTGGGTGATTATGACCTTTCAAACATTTCTACGTTTCTCCGAGTAGAGCAGGTCTAGCCAGATACTGTGTTTGAAATATTATGCCACATGACAAGGCAATACTCCAGAGGTATTTCTTTGAACAGCAAAAGATACAGTACACAAAATTTATTGAACTGTATTATATAGAGGAGTTATTATGGTCTATGCACTCTGGGAAATCTACCTGATGCTCTAATTTAAACTTCACATTTCACCATAGATGCCATCAATCTATCACATATGCATACATAAAAAGCCTATCTAGAGTATGTATGCTGCTAGATATGATAATATAGTATTTCGACCACAGCATGGCCTGTATTTACAAGATCTAGTTTTTAGTTGTCTTTTTGTGGTGTTTTTTTCTTATTTTGGTTGTTGGTTATATTTTGTTTAAAATAGATTTGTGCACAATTAGTACTCGTGCAGTGCTGTGGGACATTAGTCTCTCTTGTCTAAATGATTTCAAATTTTGGACGGTGAAGGTCATTGCTTTTGGTTATCAGTGTTTCTCGCCGTTATTATGGGTTTAGTGGAGGCCACAGTCACTAATGGTGCTCACTTTATATACCTTCCTTTCACAGCTCACTGGTATCTCCTCAGTCAGACTCAAGTGCCTGTACAATCTGTCCCATTGTACCCTTGACCTTTAATGACCCTTCACAGAGTATGGCTGAAAAAAACACTAATCTCTTCACTTCTCCCCCACCCTTTTTTGATGGCAATCCGTTCCTTCCCAACGCACAGCAGAATCCATTCATTCAAGCGCTTCCTTCTGTTGCTCCTGTAACTGATGTGCCCTCTCTGTTTAGCTCAGCACACTTGCAGTCTGACAGTAACGCCACCCCAGATTTGCTACGGACTGGAAACCAAAAAGAGCCTTCCCAAATAGATATCTTATTTGATCCATTAATTTCTCACTTCGAGGGGCTGACAGAAAAGGATGACTTTGAACATTTTGCTAAGGATAGACTGAAGTCAGAGGAGGTGAATGAAACAACGAAGTTGGAAACGCCAACTGCTCTCTTCATGAAAACAAATAATCAAGAGCCCTCAGGTGAATTGGGTGGTTTAATGGTGTTGAATACAAATTACCCAACTGATTTAGGGCAAACTGCTTCAGCAAGTACAGTAGAGCCAACTAAGGAAACGGCTACCGACACACCTCAAGTTTCAGGTGATGTTAATTATATTCACTCTAGTTCTAACAAGCCTGACATGGCTGCTCATGAGCTGCATGTCTTCACAGAATTTGATTTAAATTCATCTGAAATTTCCTTGACTGAAAATTCCAGTGTAGAGTTTTCTGAACTGAATATGCTTGCATGCCCTTATCCTGCACTGTCATCTCACTCCAAGAATGAAGACTGTGCTGACGATACAGCTCTTGAAGACCACCCAAAGACCAAACAAAATGCCAAATTAGATGACACACAGCCATCAACATCAAAAGCAAACACTATAGAACTTCCTCTGAGTATCTCCTTTGAGTTGAATCCCGAAATGTCAGAGAGGCCTGAAATGTTAGTGTTTGCTGAAGATATTGAGTCAGTGACTGTCCGTGAAGTTCCTACACCACTCTGTGGAGACAACAGCTCAGGTGATTTCCTGGATCAGTCATCAGTGAAATCGGATTCCTTAGGTGGAGTCCTAGACCACCAGTCTATTGAGCACCATTTTTCTCCAAAGTCTGACATCATTGAAAGTAATATAATACAATCCGATGAAGAATTTGGGGGATCAAATGCCTCACTCTTTCAAAATATGGCGGTAAGTGGAAAGTCCCTAGTTGAAGCCACTGAACCTTCAGTATTCAATGTTCAGTCAGGACAGAGTTCCCTTGTATCATCTGCTCTGCCTGTGAAGAATGGAGAGAAAACAAATGCAATCATAGACACCTTGCTACAGAATGAACATGGAAATGGTATCTTAGAGGGTGTCAGTAGTAAAGATATCTGTTCTGAAATTGGAGACTTTGTTCCAGAGAACCTAATTGATGGCCCTTTCTTTCCAGTACTCCCAAAATCTAATGACATGCAGGAGGACAAACAAGAGGAAGTCAGTGAATTGCCAGATAGTCCATTTAAGAAAGATAACCTGGTAAGTCAACTCAGTACCATCAGTGAAGAGGAAGAAATAATGCCTTCTAATAGATCGACACTTCCTGTAGAATATCTCCATCCCACCACTGGAATTAGATCAGGGACAGAGGAGGATGCATCAGATCTGAACTCAGTGCTCTCACCTGGTAGCGTGCTTCTCCACAGCGTGTACAAGAGTGCAGATTCAGACCAGTATCTTACTTGTGTATCTAAACAGGATTTCCCAGTTTCCCCTAGCTTAGAGCTCACACAGGAAGTGAAACCAAGACATGATCTTTCTGAGGAAGACACTTCAAAATTTGAATCGTTGCCAAACCATATACCTAATGTTATGCTACAAGATGACACATCTGCAAGTGGCATACCAGAAACATTCATAGCAGGAAACATTAATCCTTCTCCAGAAGCCTTACCAAAAGAAAAATCTCTGGATGTTCTACCAAATAATTCCTTATTGGACCTCCTGCCTGAAACTCGTACCTTTTCTCTCAAATCAGCCCCCTCACTCAATACTTCTGAAAACATGAGGAACTCAAATTTTGATGAAAAAGTGCTACAGTGCAACCCTTCAGGAGACGTTGGTCAGAAATCCGACTTACCCAAAGATATGTCGCCAATTGTTGTGACCTCAGAAATGATAGCCGAACTTGAGGCTCAGCTTGCACCATTGGATACAGATACAAGTCTGGTAGATGAGAGTAAAACCTGCCCAAAAGATGGATCCTTTAATATAGAACCTTTGGGAATTGTATCAGAGGACAACTTGCATTCAGTTCAGTTGACTGATTCTAATGCATTTGTCTCTAATTGTTCATCAGAACAAACCTCCAGTATTACTCAGGACATTGTCATAACTCATTCTGACCTGAAAAACATCTTTTCACCCCAGACAACTGAAATGCACCTCGTTAGTACTAGCAAAGGTGTGGTTGCAAACTCTAAATCAGCAAACACTCACAAAGACCCACAACCAAATGCTAAACAAACAGAGAGTCTAGACGTAAATATAGATTTCTGGACAACTCCAGCTGTTCAACAATCTGTGACACCTGACTTATTTCCAGTGAACTGGCCCACTGTTTCCCGGCCATCAGCCCCTTCACCCTTCGACCAGCCAAATCTGGCTTCAAGACATGATCGTAGCCTTAACTTTACATCATCTTTGTTCGACCTTTCACCTGTAGCTTCCTCAACACCACATGTAGCAGAAGACACTAATGCGCTGCCCCAGCTATTTCCCTTCCCCACAATTCCCCGTACCTCAGAGGTGCCACGTCCAGAACCTGGAGCTCTTCCTACTGAGCAGGCTGTAAATTCTACAGCACACAATCCTTTTCTCCAGGATAAAACACAGACATCTGATCATCAGAGCAGGTGAGCTCTCCAGCTTTGTTGTGGTCGACTGAGGTTGATTCCTCAAGGTCTTGATCTTGCACTGGTATTTATTAAATTCCTTGGGCTCACCGGTCACTTTCACTCTTTGCAATGGTCTTCATTGATGTTTAAAAGTAAAATCAGTAATTATTGAAATCTCCTTGAAATTAGTGCTGAACCAAAGTGGAAATTTTGGCCAATGCTGTAATAATATTGCACAGATACCATTACAAAATACCATTTATTGGCTGAAATACTTAAGACCACCAATATATGGTTCATCCATGCTATAAATAATTAACATTATAAAGATTACAGCATCTCAAACTAAGGTTCTGCATGCTTCTACCATTGATATCTTGGCCATATCAATAACTACAGATTTCCTGCTATTGCAAATAAAAGGTGTGAGTTATGTTTCTTGTGAAAATGGTGTTATGGGGTTGGGCAAGGTGTCTTTTGGGATGTCTTATTATATGCAGCCGTCAATGCACTCCACTTTCTCGGGTTGCAGGGTGATTCTTCCTCTTCATCCACATCTTCTCTCTTGTGTTAATTTGTTTGTGGTAGCAGCAAGTCTCCTGATTTCTCCATGGACAGTCACACATAGGCTCACACTCTCTTGTGGATCCTACAGTAGAGATAGGGGAGCCTCGCTTCAATTAGCAGGTGTTAGCTGTAAGCTGTGTGTTGTTGCGTCCACAGGAAGCTTGCCTAAGTAAATTTTAGTTTATATGATTTTCGGTACTTGGCTTGGTTTCTTGCATATTCTTTTTATACCCTTACTTTATCTGTTCTGAGAGGTTGTAGGATGGTGACCGAAGATAGCATTTATTGCTTTCTAGAGATCTCCTTTCTATCAAAAATAAGGACCTTTTTAATGGAAACGTCTTAATTGGTGTGCTGTTGTGAATAAATTCATTATACGAAGCTGTCACCATTGTTTATAGCACTCTTTCCCATCTAATCTTGCTGTGTCATTATGTCTTTTAGTCCACACCCAGTGAAGCCATTGACACCTCCTGATGAGAAAAGGTCAGAGGGTCGCTCAGTACTAGAGAAGCTTAAATCCACCATTCACTCAGGACGAACAGGCCAGGATGCTGACAAGAAGGTACTGCATGAATATAAAGCAGTCTGCT
>JAUMHP010000063.1:6978055-6989721 GCA_032361065.1 Enteromius trimaculatus
TCTTTATATATATATATATATATATATATATATATATATATATATGACAGACCCAACTTTGTTACAGAAACATTATTCTATAAATGTTTTGCATAGGTCAGTATTAACTCAAATTGATCAGACTTCATCTACAATGACCTTTTTTTTTTGACATTGGTTTTCTTTTTATTAGCACACAGCCGAAAGCACACACTCAAACATACGATAAAATCAATTGCTTATTCTCTTTTGCTTTGTTCAAGAAAATACACAAAAATGATTATCATGGTTAATGAACAGAAACAATGTACACATTTGTGCAATATCTGCTTTCTTCTTTTTCCACCCATTTGCTCTATATTGTTTACAGATGATTGTATCTCTGCTTTTATTTGGATGTGTTTGAGTTCCTTTGGCAGGACTGTAAAATGATTCCTGTAAACTTCTATTTTATCGTTAGATCCATCACTAGAATGAGGGAGTGGACCTGTGTGTTTTTCTACCTGGTTGTCACGGGAACAGATCACAGTGGGCAGTAGTGAGGAGAGACATGACATGAAGCCGCATGTAGAATCATTAACCGTGCAGGACTGCCATACACAGTTGCACAACATGCACATGACCGCATTTATAAGGGTAACATTACTGCTTATACCTCTCTTTTTGTCAGCTTTTGCTTTAGTTTCCACATCGAGAGAAATATTGTTAAATAAGTTGAATTTTATATGAAGTTCTTATGAGCGCAAAACAGTATGGACTATAACTATTCTCATATTAAAATGTAGACAAAAATTTTAGTAGCACATGCACTGCTCAGTGTTATACACTTGTAATGACACACAAGTAGTTTGTTATAAGACTGTTTCCACTGCAAAAGATTCAGTTTGCATCAAAAATGGCTGATGACATGGTATATAATAGTTCTTTAACCCAGAAGTCATTGAGGTTCCTTTCAAAACAAGCAGCCAAGTACGTTCCACTAGAGTGCCATTCTACATCAACAAGCTTCTGTTTATCTTCCATAGCTTCTCCATTACACAATTACATGCTTAAAGCAGTTCACACTGCAAAATAAATTGCTGTAAGACGTGGTTGTGAGAATTTTATCCTAAAAATTTGATTTGATCTTAAAGCAACAGTAAAAATTTACATTGCTTTTACTGTAATAATGTTAATGTACCAAATTGCTAAAATCTGTGTACAATAAACTAAAAAAACATCTTAAAAACATAAGGAATCAAAGTAGCTTTTCCATAAGCTGAGTTCAAATCTAATACATCTAACTCGTGCACAACGCTTAAATAACACAATAAATATGAATTTAACAGCATATGTCAAATAAAACCTGATAACTCATGTATGGTTCTTTGTTCAACAAACATTTTATTTTAAATGGAAAACCTTCAGATGTAAACCGAGAATTCTGGGAAGGCGAATTCATCTTTTTTTCCATTAAATTATAAGATGACTTTTTTTTTTTTTACTGTTGGTCTCTTTGACGTATTTCACTTTAAAATCAAATGAAATCTCTCATTTGCTCATGTATAGCGAAGTTATTTACTATTAACCATTTAACAGGTTTTTGTTGCAGTTTTAGTCGTTAAAATTGCAATCACTGTGCATTCACACAGTTCTTACTCTTTCACATGCATCAACGAACACCCATCTATTTCTCAATCTCTTTCCTTTCTCAAAGAGGAAAGAGTGCTTTTAGGGAATGCGTGGAATGTGTGATGTAAAGCTGCGGAGGATGTGATGTGTGCACCTGCGCACAGGATTGGGTATCTGATGGCCTCAAAACAAACTCCCCAAAACAATCTTTCTCTCCCTCTGTCTCAATACACTCTTGTCGTACTTGACAGTGATACTCAGTCTGTGCGTTTCACTCTCACAACCCTTGCTCACGATGCAGGCTCAGGGTCAAATGTTGAGGTGAAAGGTCAGCTACGGGTTCGTTTAACACAATCTTTCTCGGTTTCTTTTGACAGGAAGTTAGCACGGTGAGATGAGAGGAAAATAGCCGGCAGGCGTTATCCCTTTGTCTGAGTGTGTGTGTGTGTGTGTGTGCGCGTGTGAAAACATTTTAAACAAGTAAACTTTTACGTAGCATAAAAAAACCCATTTACAATCCGTTTTTGTGATATCTTTCTTAGGGGACAATAAGGTGTAAGCTGCTAATAAGGTTTGTCTCTGAAACATGTTTATTAATTATGGACATTTTTGATCATGTTTTGCTTGAAAATGGGATGAATGAACACTATAAAGAAGCTAATGTGTAAATTGGCAAACATTCGCTTTAGTTTATGACTGTTACAGAGAAACCTGCATACATCAGTCTGTATTTACTGGTAGGCCTACTGAATGACATCACGCAAAGCACTCACACACACACACACACACACACACACACTCATGCACTCATCCTGTTACACTCGAACACTCTAACACCAATTCCTACACTCCTTTAGATACAGAGACCATTATTTACACAGACACATACACTCTTGCCTCTATGCTGTGGGTACAGGATGGCTCATGTTAAAACTGGCTGGTAAACTGATTCCTCACACCACTTAACTTATTTCAATCTAGTTGCTATAATTACCAAAAGCTGCCACCAGTTTCATCAGCCTGTCTTAAAGCATTTGGAGCTTCATTTTCATTTGATAAATGAAGGCAACGTCATGTTGAAATGAATAAAAATGTCAATTTTAGTAAGCCACTAAACATAGAAACAACAAAATAATCAGAAGTTAAAATATTGACTTGTGAAAATTAACTTCATTGTTAGTTTTACATACAATTTCTTCCAAAGAAAAAGAAAAGAAAAACCAAGAGAAGGACAGTCATATATAATATGATTTCTTCTTACAGGTGATGCATGTCTGAAACATTGGATAATTCCAGCAGAGGTATGTTAAACAACTATAGTGCTCAGTCCTGGGTGTAGACCTGTTTAATTCATCCTTAACTCACAGGTTCTCTGCACTTCGGTTTAGAATCTGAGATATCATGACTAATAACATTAAATAAATAGTGCTTTTCTTGGTCTTGTGTGTTCATTTGGGCAGTGTTTAGGTTGGTCTTAGGCGTCAGACATGACATCTATGTCCTCAGATCCGCTCTGTTTGGTGGCAATCCTCCAGCGGTTAATGTGGTGGTTTCCCTTCTTCTTCTGTGTGCACTCTGGGCCCTCTTCCTCCAGCTTCTGTCGCTTATACTTGGTCCTGCGGTTCTGGAACCACACTTTCACCTGAGGGGAGCAGAAGACCAGGACATCAGTGCTATAAAGACTTTGGTGAGTACGGATGACAGTTTAGCATGTCACTACTACTCATAAACCGAGACAGATCGTGACTGATGCCTAGCAACACAGTTCGAACGCATTTGTGTTCTAATCGAATGGTTTTAACGCCACAGACACGCGGTCCAGTTCAACTGATGCTGTTTTTTGGTCCATTTTTAAATTGTTTCAGAACTTTGTTGCGTATGAAATCTAAACAAACACGAATAGGTTACATTTTAAATTAATTTAAAAACATTTACTAAAAGATCTTGCAAATATAAAGTAACTATATCCATTTAATGTATTTATCCTACTAAATAAAAGGTTTTTTTTTTTCAACTGTACATTGTACACACTTTTCAAGAAAGCAATATATGCTTATCGCCAAAAATAGCCGCGTTTAGGGAACATACGGATAGCCAAAAAACCACCCCGCAGAAGGTGAAGAAGGGAAAAAAACGATGATTTACCTTTATTTTTTGTTTTAATTATTTCTGAAGGGGTCTCCTGAACAAATTTACGAGATGCACGTATCAATCGGAAATCATGTTCCACAAAACATAAATAAATAAATCACATATGGCTACATGCGTTGGCCATATTGTACCAAATAATTAATAAGCTATATAAAGCGAATTTAATAGTCATATAAACTACTACTATTTTTACGCTTTAAGCTAGGCTATAGCTTAGAAGATTTAGATTACAAATTAGGCTTGTACGCTTATTTAGCCATAATTTGGAGAAACACTGGAAAGCTCCCTTTTCCAGGGTATGAATGAAATACAAATGAGATATATTCTCTTTTATATGACAGTTAAAAATAAAACGTTTCAAAAGTGAGCTTTGCATCATATCATTTGATGTGGTGTATGAGTTTATTCTTACTATCTGAGCAAAAAAGCAAGTCGGCTAGAGCTCATTCTTGGCCTAAGATAAAATAATATGACAGAGCGCAGTTAACAAGTGACACATGGCCAGCCAGCGTCCTTTCAGACTCGGAATGATTCTGCTATTGGCCCGTTTCTGGATTCAGCAAGCAGCCCAAGTGTTGTTTACATTATCGTGTAGGCCAACAGCAACAGCTTGTCAGTACAACATTAATCACTCAAAATAAAGAAACGTCTCATTATTATAGTCGTCAGTTTCCACTCATTGCACAATTTCATCTCAAAAACATTTATCATCGTCATTATCATTCTAGGTTTATTTACTTATTTATCCATTGTTTCCTGTCTCCACAGAAATCATTTGAACTAGTTAAAGCCTGTAATATAATAAAATAAAAATAAAATAATATATATATATTATATTTTATAGCAAGCGAAACAGACCATTTTACTTTTGCACCTTAGATTTCCGATATGCAGAATGTGTTGTTGTATTCAAGCACTAGTTTAGTGATGTTTACCTGGGTCTCAGACAGACTGAGGCTGTTAGCGAGCTGTTTCCGTTCGGCTCCGACTACATAGTGGTTCTTCTCGAAGGCTCGCTCCAGGCGCAGCAGCTGAGAGGGAGAGAACGCGGTGCGGATCCGCTTGGGCTTCCTCGCGAACGGTCCGTGTAATAACAGCGTGTCCTGTGAGACGTCGCTGCCTGAAATAATCAATAATACAAATAATTATGACAACAGGTTGTATAAATTGCGTAGACGACACGGGACAGATTCATTAAACCCATTAATTTTAACTGTAGCCTGTGGATCATTTGTCGTTTAGCCTGGATTTCAACAAATGTCAACGTGTTAAAAATGTATTTTATGATATTTTAATTGTTATATCTGTTGGAGCAGTATAGGCTATTTTTTGCTTTATAATTTTAGAATATTTTAGAGGCTTTTAACGCACTCCAGCTTGTTTCTTTAAACGTTTGAACTTGATTTTTGGAAGAAATTCTGTAAGAAAAGGCTGAATGATTGAACATTTTATGGCTGCACTTATAACTTACTGCGAAATTATGAATACATACAGAATATTTTTAAACTATTTCTATATGACCCTTTCATGATAGGCCTATTTTTGAATGTATTCGTCTATTGAATATAAATTCCGAACAGTAAGAATTAATTCATTAGGGTAATTTATTTAATTAGTCAATAGTCATGCCACTTATTTACATCTCTCTCTCTTTTTTTACTATCATTAATGGCTGTGTAAGTTGCCATTAACACTCATTACACATAAGTAGCGACACTAACCTTTAACCTGAAGATTGACAAGGCTCTAAAATAATAATAAATAAATAAATAAAAAGGTCTGTCAATGAGTCAGTCGATTTAAAATGTTCTTAATTAAAAATGTTGCAGCAAACAAAATCTGGCATTATTAGGCTAATACTTTTAATTAAAAGGAATTGTCTAAATAGCCTATACTTCCCTCATAAATTTAGACTTTGCTTTATAGGTCATTATCACTGTTAGCTAATTAATAATTTTTGACCTTTGACCATTTTCAGTTTATATTTGTTTAATTATCTTTAGACAGTTTCACCACCCGAAGAGAACAAATCTTCCAATAAGATAGAAAAAAGTTATAACGAGCTGTAACGAGTTCATCAGAGTAGATTAATTATCTGTCATTAGCTCGACGGTGATTAGTGTGCAATAATATATTAGTAAGCAATAACAGAATAATTTATTAAGAAGTAGCTGTCAACTAGCCTAATACCATTTTTAAACAATTAAATGCCATCTTGGACACTCGGGGGAAAAAAAGAGGTAGCCTAATCTTACGTTAGGCTATATAAAATAACTCGCACGCGGCATTAAGACTGAATACATTTAAACTGCGTGTTGCCGTAGGCTGCACGAAACTGGTGGAAATCCTGAATTGAAGATCAAGCAATTACTGTTATCAGAACTATTCTCCAATCCTGCTATTATAAGCTTATAGGAGAATAATGCATTCATTTTGGGAGGTATGACATTGTGCTTTTGTGCGTGGACAGCCTGGTTTAAATCTGTGTGTTCCGCTTTAAGTATCGCCTCAGGGCACGGCCGGAGCTGTAAGCATATCATTTGTGATTTTCATTTGCAGCTTATCCGGCGTTACTTCCCAACACAAACTCCAGCTATCGGTGTTATCCCGCTCCACAGCAGTAAGTAACCTGTAGCCGCAAGCGTGCATTTACTACAAGTCAGATAAGTTCAGAGAAACACGCCATGCCTTTTAATTCGCAGCGCGCGCGGGGTACTTTTATTTAACACTACGCAAATAAAAATATGTTATTGTACTATATTTATTTATTTGAAAAAGTGTTTTAATGCACGGTGGAGGCAAATTTCGTGTTAGATGCTTACCTTGAAACCGATGGCCAAAAAATCTGTTCCTTAAGACCCACGGATAGAAATTCAGTGGTTCCCGGTGCTGCGTGCCAAAGAAGTGCGGGTGCTGCAGGTGTGTGCTGCCGAGCTGGTGTGGGTGCATGCTGAGAGGTGCATGGTTTACAGTCTCGGAAAACACCAGCTCGGGGTTTGGATAGAGCGCGCGGCCTGCGGGGCTTTGATACCCGTTAAGAAAACTGTCAGCAGGGGCCGTGTAGCTTAGGGCGGTAGGGCGAATAGGGTCTTCTGGTGTTAAGGGGCTTTCCTTCGCCACCAAAGACTCAATGGTAAAACAGCGCTTCCCCGTTGCAGAGAACATTGTCCGTGACGTTAGCGGTACAGTCCAGCAGATGATGTTCACCTTCACGTCCTTTCACAACTCCTTTTAGTGACCTCTGTCAGCAGCGCTATTTTAGAAAGACATTGCAGAGAAGTCGGATAGAAATTAAATATGAAACACCTAATATTTCCTACTTTGCCCGATTGCTCTATAATCCATCGATCCACGTGTGTTCATAAATCATGAAAGGAAAAGTGAGAATATAAGCTCGAGACCCATGGATCTGGATTTGAGGGACGCCACACAGTGTCGTCTGAGACTTGCACTCATTGGATGAAAGCCCTTGGCGCATAGAGCTCCGGCGGTGGGCGGGTCCTTCGTTCATTTGGGTCAGATAATGAACTCTATTAGTTTGATCATTCACTCCAATAGGGCTGCCTCCAACAGGTCAGTTCCTACGCTGTAGATAATCAAAAACTATTTTCCTTGTCACACGTCCAATAGTGCCCAAGCCTTCAGGGTGTAGGCTACTACAATCCGCGGTATATTCCAGCCTTAATAAGCTATTGAAAGAGGGTTTGCTTTTTAACTTTTCTTCATTAAATTTCTCATTTAAATAAGACGTTTCTTCAGCTAGGATTTTCATAAATGCTGCAAAGATAAATAAATACAAGAAAACAAACATTGAGTAACACAAAACCATATCCGTTCTGTATTAAATATGAAATCTTAATCATTTTAGGGTCTTAGAGTTGAGTAGGCCACACTCACAGCAATGCAATAAAAAAAACAGTTTTGGTTCCTTAAAAACCTTTTAGTGAACAGTTCTTATATACACACATATATATATATATATAAAACAATTTGAAGAACATTTTAATTTTCTTAAGAACCTTGTTCCACTATAAAGAACCTTCTGTGGAATTAAAGGGTTCCATGGACGGAAAAGATTCTTTGTGGAACCGCTGATGCCAATTAAGAACCTTTTGTTTTAAGAGTGTATAGAGCAAGTATTTGGTTGATTCTCCGATAATTATTCCTGCAGTGAGTTATAGTATTTATTTTTATTTTTACCCACCTTTAATATAACCTATAATTTTCTAGAGGATGAGCTAGTGTTAGATAATATTAGGATGTTGTTTATTTTTACTGGTCGATTAACAACAGCAGCAAATACAACAACAAAAATAACAATGATAATGACAGCAACAATAATAATAATAATAATAATAGGCCTAATGATAATAACAATAGGCCTAATAACAACAACAACAATAAAAATCTGCCAGATAGCATGAGAGCATAACTAATTTATTTTTGTTGTTAGCTGCTGCTGTTGTCATTTTTACTTCTTATTAGAGTTACCATTCACTTAATTTTCACAAAATAAATAAAAAAAATAAAATTTAGCAGAACATATTAAAACGGTCACTGAGTCCAAGCAAAGTCATCAAAGTGGTGAATTTTTATTTTTGGCTATCCAAGCTCTAGTCCTCTTTTAGTCTTTAACCAGTGCCTGTGGATTATAACGAGAGTCGCTGACCCGTTTACGCAGTAACGTATTAACTTGTTTGACTGCGTGATTTCCAGAACTGCAGCTCGATAACATCTCGCGGCGGGCCAGACTGCACCTGTTTCCGATCACTCACCGGTCAGCAACACGGCATTACGAGGTCTAGCCTACACGACTGAGCGGGTAAATTATTGAAAATATTCCGTCTGTTTGTTTAATAAGAGTTTTATGTGTAGGCATTGCGAAGAAGGCTTCGAGCTACGCAGCTCAAGAACTCCTGGCTCGCTATTAATTTACAGACTGATGTATATTTATCTTGAGGGGCTGTTCAGCAACCGTTTCATGTTGTGTTTTAAAGCTAATGATTAGGCTAAATGTTTGACAGGCTCGTTAACTCCAGTGCGCATTAGAAAATCATTACAGTTGGCAGAACAACATGTTGAGCGCCTATTTAGAAAGCAAAAAACCGTGAATGCGCACAGGCATGCTTTAATTTAGGACGGATCTTTTGTTGCTGCGCCAAGATCATAAATACAGTTTGCTTTTTTGTTTTTATTTAGGTTGCCCAAAATCGTGCATACCATTATTCTGCGGTTCATATTTAAATCACATAGCATTTTTATTTCGGTATAAGCTAACACAATTTTCTTGCAAATTGTGTGTTTGTGTGTGCGCGCGCCACCGTCTTGATCGTATTGGATGCATATAAACAAATTATTACTAATAATCATCTTCTAGTATTATCAAATACACTTTTTGTTTTCAAGGCAGAAATACAATTTATTTATTTTAATCTAATTGTTTCAATTTATTTATTTCGCTAGCACTTAATTACACTTGACAATGTGATAATGGGCCGCAGCATTTTTTATTGTTATACTGTAGCTTAACATAAAATGTAAGCTATACAATATTAGTGTAATGATGTACACAGCATCTAAAAATGAAGTGGTAGCATTCGTATTCACATTTATAACAATTACTACAGTGTTAGTTATTATTATTATAATACTTGAGTAGTCCAATACCTGCTGAGTTTGTACTGTACCAGCGTTTTCATGGCATTACATAAAATGAGCAGCAAATCATAATTTGCACTGTCACACAAATTACATTTTGTATTTATTATCTATATATTTTCTCATGAACATAAGGAATATGGCACATTTTTGTTCATACAAGCATTCAGAGATTTTTTTTCCGTGGATAATATCTGTGGCATACATGAACCTAAAGGGGCACTGAAGTGACAGAGAATGAGAGCGAGAGAGAGAGACTCCTCAATGTTTCCGTCTGCCACTCTTCTCTCTTGTTCCATAATTAAGTGCTCAAGGAATCTGTAATGAATGCTAATGGGGCAACCAGCCATCTGCACAAACACAGAATTAAAAACTACCATGCTGAGAGAGAGAGAGATAGAGAGAGAGAGAGATGGGAGGACTGAAGACAGATTTAAACCTTTAACCAAAAGGAATCGTTTTAGGAGAGGCAAACACTTCCTGTCTCCCATTCCCTGATTTGTTAACTGGGATTTCTGAAGTGAAGCAAGACACTGTCATAGATTCAAAGAGCACATCCAAAAACCATGAGATCCTAACCACTATGACACGCAGGGATGGAACCCTTATGTACGTGAGCTGCATTTGCACAGATTTTGGACGTGTTGATGAGCTTCTTTATCATCCAAAACTGGATTCCTAGGTTGACTAAACTTAAAATATGTGTCATATATTATAAAATATAGCCTACTATTTAATATACGGTTATAATAATATAATATGGCTCACAATCTCCATTCCAGGTCATCCCAAAGGTGTTGAGGTCAGGGCTCTGTGTGGGTCAGTGTCTCTGGCACAGTGCAGTCAGGCAGGTAATGTTCTCCTGGCATCTGCCAAACCCAGACTCGCTCCTCAGACTGACAGACAGAGAAGCATAACTCCACTGAACACTTTGAGTCCAGTGGTTGCATGCTTTACACCACTCTATCTAAAGCTAGGCATTGTACACGGTGATGTGAAGCTTGCATGCTCAACCATGGAAACCTATTCCTTAAAGCTCTTGTCACAGTTTTTGTGCTGATATTAATGCCAGTGGAAGTGGAGAAATCAGAAAAAGCATTGGCATCTTTCACACACCAGCTGCCTCAGCACTCGATGACCCCACTCTGTCACGTTATGTGGTCTTGGAGTTGCTGCTGTTTTTAGATGCTTCCATTTTCCAACTTCACAGCTGATCATTGAAGGGATGAGATTTCTTTAACCAACTTATTGTAAAGGTTGGCATCCTTGTACCTTGCTTAAATTCACCGAGCTCTTCAGAACCCTGCATTTTTCAGAAATCTTTGTAAACGCAAACTGCTTGGTTTTATACACCTGTGGCAATGGGTTGCACATGCAATTAACATAAATATAAATAACAATAACAATAACAAATATGTTATATATATATATATGTAAATATAAATATACATCATATAATATTGTATTTATGTATGTTTACATTTAAATACAAATAGAAATGTATATGTAAATACAAATGTATAGATTTTTTTAATTTTATTTTTATTTATATTTTTGTATATTTAAAAAATATATAAATATACTTAATTTCGTATTATATATACGTTTATAATTTAAAATAAGTAATATGTTATTAATGTTTTGCCAGTTGTTTTATAGCCATATTTTTGTAGCAATAGATTCTGTTTATAATATAGTTTGGACTGACCAAATATATATATATATATATATATTTTTTTTACAATTTTAACATTACTTTCTAAATAGGTTTAAGATGTTCCCTAATTCATTAAACATGAGCACTGCTGGAGTTTGCTTTACGTCTGTCCTACTGTCCGATGCTGCCCTCTAGTGGTTAAAACCCTGTATTTGCATTGCGTTTTGTAGAAGAAGTCACAAAAAGGACATGCTTTCGAATTATTGCATTAAGACAAAAACGTTTTGTCTTTTGCTGCTATATTCAGAAGAGCAATTCAGAAGAGCAAGCATTTTACTGGAATATTATAATATTATATTAGCCTATATAGTTTATTTAAATACCCATATATCAAATTGACACTATCAGTAGTTTGCATTCTGCGTGGTGTAGTATGTATGCTTGTATGTATGTATGTATCAGTGGCGGCTGCTGGTCTGTCAAATAGGGGAAGCTCATTTTCGGCCTACATCATAAAATTGTCTATTTATTTTAAAGTAAATTCTGCCCTACGTTCCTTTTCAAGAAAATGGTCTGTGACCCTGTCGTACCAACTAGGCGTCTTTTCCAG
>JAUMHP010000063.1:7010972-7024827 GCA_032361065.1 Enteromius trimaculatus
GGGAGAGGGGCTTCTTTAAACCAGGAAATCATTAGTGTGTTTTTAGGAGAAGGGACAGAGCATGTAGAATAAAGATCTTTTTTTTTAAATGACACATAGACTGCACCCCATAAATACAGCAAACAAAATACAACAAAAATCTAGCTCCCTTTAAGGACAGAAGTATACACATTCTTCTTATAAATGTTAAAATAGTTGTGCTGTGTAATATTTCTGTGGAAACTAATACATTTAATTTTCTGTGTTATTTGATAGATCGAAAGTTCAAAAAAACAACCAAACAAAAAAATAACATTTATTTGAAACTTTATGTTTGTGTGTGTGTGTGTCGCTTTTAATCAACTTAATACCTTTCTTAATAAAAGTATTACTTCATGGACACCTACAGGTAATGACTTCTTTGGTCTTTTATTGATAGTGCAGTTATTTAGGAAGACAGCAGACTATTGGAGAGGAGAGAGGGGAAGAGTATCAGGAAATGACCTTGAGCTGGAGCTGGACTTGGGTTTGCATGAAGTGCTGTTGCCCCACATGCTATTGCACATCTCACAAGACTATAGCTTAGATTTACAGCTTTTTTTTTGCATCTTTGTTTAAAAAAAAGTCACGTTGCATTGATGTGTTAGATAAGTAGAATGATTTGATTATTTGCTGTAATGATAGTATTAGTCACTAAACACTCAGTTAAATAAAAACGACCAAATACTTTATTCAGTCATTTAAATGTTTTTCAGTCAGTTTTACTAAATTGATCTAATCCTTTAATGTCTTTTCATGAATTTATTAGTATTTATTCTCCCACCATTTACTCACAAAAGATGTCCAAGCAGCACCTTCCCCTACTGCAAACGCATGATACAATAATAATAATAATAATAATAAGCTCCAAACAAGGCCAAATGCACCCATAGCTACTGTAATTAGTAAGATATGCTATAGAAATGCTTTTTTTGGCCGGAAATTGTCCCTAAATTCTAATCACTACCACACATTCAAATTGTCAACGCACGATTTGAGTAAATGATGAGAGTAACTCATTTTTGTGTGAACCATCCCTTTAATCCTGTCTATTAATGCCTGTAACCCATATTAAGCTTTGTAAACTTCTTTTGTCGAATTTGCTGCATAGTCACACTATGGGTTAAGCTGCGTGTTCACTGGATAGGATAGTCTTTGTAATCCCACTTGTGTGTATGTGTGTGGCAGTTTGCCGTGTTGGCCGGGCAGCCGTAACAGCCTTAGGGGAGGTGTGTCGTGGCCATCGGTGGAGTGAAGAGAAGCCTTGAAAAACAAAATCTGGCAACGAGACGTGCCGTTACTGTATGTATGCAATCGAGAGAAAGAGGATGACAGAAGACTAAAGAACAGAAGGGCGTGTGCACCAGGATGCAAGGACATGGCGGTGACAGAAGTGTGAGGTGAAACAAGTTCATTGTGTCTCGTTAAAGGACATGTTTGATCCTTGTCTATCTATCCAACGTGAATGCAGCCCTGTGCCTCGTGCATTTGTGCATATGTAGAGTTGTTGACTGGCTGCACATCTGTTGTAACAGGATGAAATCCAAACTGCACTGGAGGGTTGGACTGCATCAAGAGTCTCACATATAGAAGCATCATCATCATCAAACATCAGCGCGGCTGAGAGGCATGACAGACTTGCGCTTCCGCTCTAGTCTCTGATATGAGAGTGAATCGCTTCTGACAGCCTTGCCTTCTGCTTCCCAGCACCTAGCAACACGCACAGGACTGTCTGTATCTGTGTCTATACATCTCTATCCAGGTACTGACTCAGAACTGTATATTAGTCGCTCACGCCCCACAGCTTGTGTATTATTAAAAGTCTTTAAAATAGATCACTATCGTTCCATGTTGTAATGCATTCCTTGGTGCGGTTTTGATGACAGGATGCATTAATTTTTCGTATATAAAATTAATGAAACACTGATAGTTAAATTGTTATTGTTCTATGTCGTTAGGCACTCCCGAGTCCGGTTTACATGGCAGGATGAGCACTGGCAAGACACACACATAGTAATGAAGAGACAGGAGATAACAAATGTGTAAGAACCCACCTGAAAGATAATCACCTTGCACCTTGAACTGTTTTCTACTGTGCCTGACATGCAACCAGAGGACTGACACCTAAAGGGCCTGCACCACAACTGCATAAATATTACATTGACTCAGGAACCCTTTAATTGTCACTCAGTGCAGTTGGAAACAGACACCAGGACCTGCATGAAATTAATGTGCTCTCACGATGCATTATTCATGTGCAACATTGTTCTCTTGACGTATGTGTCTTGCCGGTGCTCATGGCCAATGCCAGTGAATTAAAGATTAATGCGAGTTCCTCGTTTCCTCTTGCTCATGGACGATTAACCACAATACAGTCATAGTCGTGGTATTTTCATTTCCCTCTAGCTCGCTTTGCTTTGGCAGTCGCTTACCATATCGGCTGGAACTCTTTAACCAACTCAAGTGAAAGTTGCAGAAACACATAATCCTCTCAGAGGCTTCATGAGATTTGACGGTTTGCATGAAGTTTAATGCAGTATAACATCTTTTTCTGGCCAAGAGCTGCCTGCTTAAAGTGTCAGATGTAAACGGACCAGTCACAGGTAATTTTTTTGTGCTTTCTATCACCTTTGTAAATAAACAGCATTCTCAGTACTGAACGAGAAGAACAAAATCCATGATGTAAACATTAAATCCAAACCCCTTTCAGCTCAATAGCAGTGTTGATTGTTGCAGAATTTATAATTTATAATTTAATACAGTTTAGCTATGAAGCAGCACTGTAAAGGTTTTGGTAAAGTCATCCAGTTGTGTCAATGCTGTCAAATTAATATGAATAAATATATAACTGAGAAATTAAGGATTGATTGATCTTTTGACATATAAAAGATCATTGTACTATAAAGACATCATGAAAGTTGCAGAACTCAGAACGTTCTTGTTAGACTTAAAACAGCTTACATTAAAGTCTGTCTACCATTAAAACATCTTGTGGAATGTTCTACACTGTAAAAAAAAATCTGTAAAATTTACGGTATAAACAGACAGTTGTTGTTGCTTGAATTCGGCTGTAAAAAATAGGGTAAAACATTCTAGATTTAACAGTTTTACATTAAATCTACAGTTAAATACACTGTATTCAACTGATATAATACCAACCTATTTAAGTATGGCAATCTGGTTTGTACCTTTGAAATACACTGATAAGCACCAAATGCCGGTGGTGATGAGAAGTCACATGATGAACCAAAGTCCATCAAAAGAAGCTTTTAAATATGGATATATATATATAAAAGGCGCTCAGTGTCATTCACATAAACACTAAACACCATCATGGTGAGACTCATTTTCAGAAAGATGGTAACTAAAAGACCATGCTGTGCTGACTATATTGGAACTGACAGTAATGTCGCAACACACAAGTCTTTTTATTACACAGCCTTTATTGCTTTGTGTGTTATTACAGATCACTTGATATGAACAAATTATTTATGAGTTTTTAACGTAAATCACAGCAGTCTCAATGTATTAAGTGTATAGTCAAACAAACACAATTATTGGCCAATCATAGCAGTAGGCATTTGAGGCTACTGTCCATCATGCTTGTTCAAACAGCGCATTTTGATGAAGGGGTTATAAACAGGACAGAAAATATGATGTTTTTTTTAAAAACATTACAAGTAAACCTAAGAGAACAGCACAAAATATTAGAAAAAGTAGTTCATGACCCCTGTAAGTGTCTTTTAAACTAACTGAGCAAGCCAGAGGCAACAGTGGTAACAGAAAGGCTGGTTTTAGGTTGGGTCTTTCTAAAATATTTGATACTGCAGTAACAGGCCAGCATATGAAACAAATGCATATGGGAAAAACACTGAAGAAATTGACATGAATGTATAGACCTTGTACATTAGAATTTCCAACATGATCAGATTTGTAATTATTGGTATCCAACGTGTGTGTATTTGTCTTTGTTTGCTTACATTTGCTATGAGATTCATTAAGTTTAACACAGTTATATCTGACATTGTAATGGTTTCAATCTCTTCTGAGTAACTTCTGGTTCTATACTTGTTGTGAAAGATTTAATCACTTTATCCAAGCCAACACTTTAAAATGTTAAATGAATGCAAATTCTTTCAGATAATTATGGAAATTGTATCTTACCCACCAATCAGATTCAATCAGGCGATTTTAGTACGCTCTTGCTATTTTTACTTTTTTTTTTGTAGTATGTAACACTAGACTTTGTGTTTTGTCTGAGACTAGGACATCATCTGTTTGTATGCTTCAAGATCCATTTAGTATTGACTCTAATAACTATTCTTCTCACATCTTGTAGCAAAGAAAACATGTCAAAAATCTGGAGAGCACGAAGGCACTGCAGACAGGAACTTAAAAAACCTTCTGTTAATCCATCAGAAGCTCTTTACCATTATTCCAAGGGGAAAAAGAAGATCATCAGAAGGCATTCATTTCCATGTTAAATATTCCACACACTTAACAAGCCACTGAGTTTATCAAATTAATTTCCAACATTCAACACTGATAATTGGTACCATTCTGTTTTGATTTCACCCCACCACAAAGATTTTCCCACGGAGGGGTGTTTATGGATTCGGTGGAGTGTCTAGATTGAAGAGATCTGTGGTAGTATCATTGAGTCGTACAGTGTTTCTTAGATCAAACTGGTCAATGTTACACACAAGTTAAAAGATCCTTAAAGTAAAAGGAATTTGTGATTGATTCTAAGCTGCACACTGAAAAATCTTTAGTCTACAAATCATTGATGAACATACTGGTTCTTGTGTGTTACGTGACTTAACATCATGACACAAGCACCACTCAGGCTGAAACGCTACTGCTTTAGAAGACTTGGTTAAAACCATTGGATTTTTACAATATGGATTACTTTTTTGTTAACTTTATGTTCTTTAAATCGCTGGACCTCACCTCATTGACTTTCTTCAAATGGAGAGAACCTGCTGAAACATTCTTTAAATGTGTGCGTTTGTGTTCTGTAGAACATTTAGCATTTTAAACATGATTCATTTATGTTTCTCATTAAATATTTTAGTCTTGTGCCATTAATTTTAAAGGATGTTCAACGTTTTTGAATTATTCATGTCGAAATTTAATAAATAAGTTATGTTTTTTTCTGGAAACCCCGCCCTTGGAACCACAAGAAAAACTAATTAACTGCTCAGTCCGCCATTTTTTCTCTTGCCTTGGTGCTGGAAGCTGGTGGAACTCGGTGGTTTTTAACAGTGCGAAAAGGTGACTAAAACTTTGAACTGAAGTGTCATTTGAGAAACATTTATTAACGTTAGAAATCAACATTAAAAGCTTAAACCCTACCAGGCCTTTCCATGTTCATAAAAATGCAGAAAACTCAATGAAACTCTGCACAAAGGCACCAGTCTGTACAGCAACAGCAATGGTTGGGTCAACAAGAGTGAATTATGTTTAGGGAACATTCACAGAACAAGTCAAATGAAATTGGTTTGATCTCATTGGATTAGCATGAATTTGAGTCATCAGTACAATTAACTTACTTTAAGTTCAAATAAATCAGTTCAAATGAATGGAAATGTCTGTCAAGTTAGATCAACAAGCTAGTGCTTTTTAAAACGAAATCAAAATTGTAAAGGGAAGCTTTGACTACTTCGTGCTTTTCATCACTGTTCACATTTTCCACTGCACCTGTTTGACGGCATCCCGTTTTGCACTTCTGACCATATGTTACTGTTCATGAAATGTATGCTATTTTTATTTTCACACAGAGAAGGCTGTATTTCTGTAACCAGAACTCTGAGAAATTGTACTGTGAGAAATACATTAATTTACTGCAAGGAACGTTTTTCATTGTTTTATTTCTTTTTTTATTTCTTCCGAATATATTTGAGGAAAGTCAGCTTATAGTATTAATAAAATATAAAAATATAGTCTAATAAAAAATTAGAACCAGGTGAGTTTTATTGAAACCATTGCATATAAATAAAAAACAAAATCATGGTTGTATAACAAATGATGTAGCTTTAACATGTATGGATCATGTTCCTTTAACAAATATAAATTATGTGGCTTGAATATATATAAATCATGTTCATTTAGCATATATAAATCATGTTAAGTAAACATAACTTTTAAAATGTGCAACCGATGTACATATTTTTTTATGTTAATCCAACAATGTTTTTTTCAGTGAAGAAAGAAAATCATACAGGTCTGAAACAGCATGAGGATGAGTAAATGATGACAGACCTAGCATTTTGGGTGAACTAAACTTTTAAGTGGAAGGTGTAAAACTTGTGGCGAAAACGTAGTGTCGGCTTTTACCTCAAAATAGGATTTATTTTATTTTTTTTAATTACAGGAGTTCACTTGTACTTAGAAATACTCAAACATTTTATATGAAAGCACAGTAGATTTTACACAGATTGATGAGAACTGTGTGTGGTTTAAAAACAGTGTGCTTTATGTGGCTGCAGTATGGAATAACTAATATTACAGACACTTGTGTATTTAAAGTGTGGGGGGTGGGAGGGGTTATATCTGCAAGCACAAGAAAGCCTGGAGGAGAAAAAATTCTCAACATGTTTCGTGTGTGTGCGGTATTTGAATCAGACTGTGGTGGTGATCATAAACTCTGCAGTATCACTAATTATCATTACTTATACCTTAATAATAGTTATGTATGCTGAATAATGTTACTGTCATGCAGGAGATAATGCAGGAACACACCTGGGTGCATGTGGATCAGTTTTTAGGTAATGCATTACAAAATTACTTTCCTTTTTTTGCTTAAATGAGTATGTAGAGTAACAAATAGGCTTATTAGACATACTTTTACCTACATTTTTTGTCTATAAACTGTAAAACCTTGCCTATACATAAAATTCACTGCAGTGTCCTGTGGCAGTAAAACACCAACAACATTTATTACCACATATTATCATTACAGGGGAAGATTATTGATTGATAACACCCTTTTTCTGTAAGTTGCCCCTCCCCCACCCCGTGTGGAATACTGTGTTGCTATCTCAAAACACTTTCATCATAGTGCATGATTTTAAAGCAACATATTTTGACTTTGCATTAACTAACCAGCTCTGTATATATGACTTTTCTGTACTGTAACACTTCAGTTAAGGGACCAATTCTCACTACTTGATCAGTATTCTTATCAATAACCTATTTGCTGTTTGTTAATACTTATAAAGCACATATTCTTCATTACAACCACTTTACATCCCTAACCCTATACATAAATTTATTTACCACACTAACAATTAATAACCAACAAATTAGGAGCTTTTTGAGGCAAATGTTGTAGTTAATGGTTTGTTAATGGTGAGAATTAGTCCCTAAAATGAAGCAAAACACATTTTTCTCACTTGTTGGCCTGTAATAAAAGAGCTCAAATACTTTGGAGCAAGCTAAATTGGCATGGTTGCTTTAGCAAATGCATTTTTATCTCCCATTTGCTTTTTGTTTTAACTGTAATTTTAGCACCACTCACTGGACACAGATCATTTTCAGACTACCACGGTATACTTACAACACCAGTGTAATAAAAAATAGACAGATGTGGACATACTTGCAGCCAATATCTGGACATTTCAGTTTGAAAGTGTTGTAAAATATGAAATATGATGAACCAATAAGGTTTGATGTTAGTTGGCATGTTAGGCATATTAGTCATTAGAGTGATTAAACAAGCCGGTTGCATAGACAGGGCTTAGGTTAAGACCAATTAGAGCATTTAAATAGTTATTATAAATATGCTTTAGATAAAAAGTCCTATTGGTGTGCATCTTAAGATGAAACAATGGCACTGACATATTTTAAGATCAGTTGGTGTAAGTTTCTTTTAGTTTTAAACAGCCCATACATGCATTTTAGTCTATGACTATCTTGACTATCTTATTTAAAGGTGAAATATTTATTGCTTTTGGCACTTTTTCTAGTTGCATGCATGCCAGGAGTAAAAACTCTTTCACTTTTAAAATAAAAACAAACAGTTTGTAAGCCAAGTAGTTAGAATGCAGTAGTGTCTCAGTCAGCTGACAGTGTGATAAAGTAACTTTCTACTTCCTGTAACGTAATTAGTTCCATTGAAATGTCAAGGAAATGTCAAGTAATGAATACCATGTCAGCATTACATCTTCATATTACATCTAGCTGCATAAATAAATTATGCATCTGAACATGGCGTGATCATCAAGTGGCGGAAAATGTGAACGCTGTATGTTCTCCTCTATACCGATGCACACACTTATCCAGTGCCTTTCTGCCCCGAGTGCAGAAGAGAAGCTAATCCAATCACCTCGGCTGAACTTTCTCATCTTCTGGCACTAAAGCGCGTTTCCTCCTCCCTTCTATTGAACGTGCCTCAGCTATTAATGCATCACGCTCACACACACAAGACAGCGTGTGTGGTTCTATTGGTGCACCGTGTTGGCCGTTTCCACACTGGGTCCACCCGCTCTGTGAGCGAGACCCTGACTCCGCTCGGTTAAAAACATCTGCCTGAGAGGGTCTAAATGAAGACAGGATGATTTAGAGCAGGAGAGGGAGAAAGATGTAGTCCATTAACCCTGCGGAGTGTGTGTTCAGACAGATTAAGAGAGAGAGCAGAGGGGAAAGAGATGGAGAGAGAGAAAAAGCATGGTGTTGCTGTTGGTAGAGGGATTAGACTGGACTGACACTGCCTCTTGTCCCTGCAGTAAACACTTCACGCTCCCCCAATAAATAACAGTTACGTACACATCAGCCCTCTCCCATGGACACTCACAATCCTTCTATACACACTGCCTGCATTTATGGGATACACAATGTTGTCGTGTTACTGTCATCGAGAGAGAACAAATACACACATACACACGGGGACACCAGCCTTTTAAATTCACTGACATCTGCTTCCTTTGGAAACCAAGCACTCAAAAAAGCACTCTAGAGGAACATTTACCATCTGGGAGTGGACGGTGTTTTGGGTCAAGAGAATGTCTGGGTCAGGAATGGTGTACATCATGGTTACAGTTCTTTCAAGACTTTCTTGCCTAAAGGTGGGTATCAGATGTAATAACAGTATCATGCTGTATAATGTTATCATGTGATTCTTAACTGATGTACTGCGGGTACTTGTGTCTGTTTCAGTTGCTTTGAACTTTGGTGCTTTAATATTTTGTCTTTGTCAGTCTGGGTTTTAAAGGGGACATATATGTGACTTCATGTTTTCCTTTCCTCAGTTCAACACAAATATTAGCTTGTGTTCAGCGCATTTACAGAGGACTATTTCCTGAACCTGAGAGTATGTAGTCTATACTGGCTGTGGACAGACTATAAAGTGGGGCAATTCCAACTTTTCAATCACAGCGCACTGGATAGCTGGCCAAATCAGAGCACACCTTGCTTTTTTAGAACGATGAGCTTTGTGCAAATTGACCCATTTCAACAAGGTGGGGTTTAGAGGAGAAACAGTACAGTATGTGGAAAATGTGTTTTTTGAAACTTTAACCGCATAAACACACTGCGTTACACCAAATACACCAAATAATGGGTCTCATTAACTAAATACGCGTACACACAAATTTGTGTGTGAAATGTGCATATGGACGTTTACATTAAGAAATCATGATTCAACAAAAACTAAACTTTATTCTAAATGTACAAAAAAAAGAACAACTCTTTTTTTCATGTACATAACGTAATAATTATGTACATGATAAGCATGTATAAAGAACCCTACAAATAATTAGATATGTTATTTGCAGGGTGGGAGAAAAGTAACTAGACATTAAAAATGGATAATACATAATTAGTAAGCATTTAAAAATAAATGCATCACAGATCCACAAAAATTTTAAGCAGCGCAACTGTTTTCAAGGAGAAGAAACTATTCTTGAGCCGCAAATTGGCATATTTAAACTGACCAGTTCAGCTCCATAGGCTGTCTATTTCATTGGAGAAGCTGGACTTTTTTTTTCATTATTATTATTAGTTATTTTCTACAGTGTTTCCCAACTGGACAAAGAGATTAATTTTAAAACGGACCACAGAACCCAAGTTGCAGTCAGGATGATTGCAGTTTGTGAACGAGTCCAAAGCTCATCAAAACTGGGTTTGTTGTGAGACACATAGAAAAGCACACCCACTGATGCCAGGCCGACACTTTCTAATTAAACCTGCTGTGTGTCGTGCAGTGGAGATGAAAGAGCTCTTTTTTCCTTTTCTGTGGGATTCTCGTTCACAGTCCTCACATGCTCTGCAGCAAGGCTATAGAGTTGAGCGCACTGTATGAAGCCAACGGTTGTGAATGTCACTCTGAGATAGCCGCTCACATCTGAATTATACCACAAACAACGCAGCAAGCAGTAGAGAACAGAGCGTCTCATTACGCAGCTTTACGTTGGACGTTATATTGCGCTGTGTAAATATATGCATGTGGTTCGTGCTAAAACAGCCTTCATCTCTCTGCTGTGATATTACCTCTGTAACTACCATCGCAGGAGATGAAAAAGGAGAAAATTACAGAGGTTGAGGTGAAGGAGGGAGAGAGATCGAGGAAGAAAGAAAGCGTTTGAGAGAAATTAAATGGATTTGGACCCAACCCAAGATTGAACTTGTGCCTTACTCAACACTGAAAAGAGGAAAGTGGACACAGAGTGATAGAGTGGAGAAGTTATTCAAAGTCTGGGTGTTCAGGCTTGCAGTTCATCTCTATTCAGATGGTGCTGACGATTGAACTGTGGTTTACATTTCTGCCTTTTATTCATGCTGACCCTTGGCCCCCCACCATGTGTCCTGTTCTCTTTTTCTTTTGTGAATGTGTGTATGTGTCCTGTTCTCTTTTTCTTTTGTGAATGTGTGTTAGAAGCACGCTGTGAGGCAGTTTTACCCATCAAATGACATCTGTGAGTTTTCCACGCTGAGGGAAACAGGCTCTGAAATGTGTGTCCTTCAGTTATGTGAGTTTAAATAGCTGTAAATGCTTTTGTGTTTGACAGAGATATGAATTATATCTTTGTTTGTATCAGGAAAAGCAACAGCAGAATCAAAGGAGGATAGTTCTGGATAATTCAGCAGGAGCACACGCACTGTGGGAAATTCAACAGCGATGAATATCACCCGCTGATAGCACCGTTTATCTGCATGAGATGTCACCTCATTCGCTCAAGGAATTATGCAAATTAGTTAATGGTGCAAACATGACAACGAATTTAGCACTAAATTAAATTTTTAGATTGGCTTGGTTTTGGATAATGCAGTGGATTATCGGTGCCTGGGACACTTTACTGGGACTCTGCATCATCTCTACGTCTTCATGGAATTTTATAAAATATTGTGTGATTTCAAAGTTTCAAAGACTAAAGTCACCAAAAAAATTGATGTATTCTTTATAAAAGGTATGACTTGCACACACACCCCTAAAAAGGTTAATTTAAACATGCCCCCACTTGATATCACAGTGCACTGGATAACTGGCCAATCAGAGCACACCTTGCTTTTTGTACAAATTGACCCATTTCAGGAGGCAAGACTTAGAGGACATATATATATAATTTTTTTTTAAAGTCACAATTGGGAAATATACAGTCGCCAAATCTGAGAACATGTCAGTCTTTTTTGCCCTCAAACTGGACTTGTGAATTGTAAAATTAAAAGTCACAATAACCTTTATTGACACTTTTGTCATAGAATTAAATATGTCACTAACACTAACAGGCTACTAATAGCCCTATAATAAGAAAAACAACAATATACAGTAGTCACCATTTGAAGTTTGTGTAAAAAATATTCACAAAGTCGTCCTAAAACATAAAATCAAAATGTGCTCTTGACTTTATCCTCTTTAAAATGTTGACTATTGTATACTACTGTTCAAATGTTTTGAGCCAGTAATATATTTTTAATAAATATTCAGCTTGCATTTAGAAACATTTTAAAAGATGTAAAAGATATTAAAATTAAAAACTATTATTTTAATTAGATAAATATAAATAGTTCACATTATTACTATTTTTGATCAAATAAATGCAATAAATTCTTTTAAAAACATCAAATATTAAGAAATATTTCCCAAAATTCTGAATGTTGTGTTACTTTATATAGTAAACATAAAGCTAAAGAGTTAAAAGAACAAAATTTAAGCTAAACAGCTATGCTGTAATTTCTCAGCAGTTAAAGAGTTAAAGAAACTTCATGCACCCAGGCCAGTAGGTGTCAGTACCGAGTCCAAAACCACTGGTTTTTACATACTCACAGAGCAGTATAGATAACACCCAGCTAAATGTAATATGTGTTAGTATCATTTTATGCTACACTGCCACACTCTAAAGTGGTGCAAATGTTTATTGAATTCACCTCGCTCCTGTGAACCGTTTGACGTCCATTCCCCCTAGTATTGGCCCATGTTTGAGAAGTATTCATTCTCCTCAGAGAACATAAAACGATTGTTAGTGTGTGTGTGTGTGTGTGTGTGTGTGAAATATCTCATCCAAGCAGAATAGAGGTGTTAGATGATTTGAATATTGTCAGAACAGAAGGAGGGTGTGAATTTAGATATAAACCCTTTTCCAGAGGTTTCACCCTCAATGGGCGTGTGTGACAATGACTAAATGTGTGTTTGTTTGCGTGTGTGTATGTGGGAGCAAATTAATTTGCTGACAACACCACATCACTGGGAGTGAAATCATTTGCATACAACACTGCAACACATTAGTTTTCAACAAATGTTATTCAGAGTGTAGACAATGACAGACATACAGAGAGAAATTTTAAATTAATCAATAGTGTCAGACATCAAAGACCTGTCAGTCTGAGAGAAAAGAAATGGAGAGAGAGCAACAGTGTCCTGTTCAATCCTGACTTTCCTGTAGTTACCTTTTCCTTAATTCATCAAATTATCATCAGAGGTTGTTTTTCATTATCGTTTTTACTCTGTCATTTTGTTTTTAACCAGAAGATAGTTAACAATGAGCAAAAGAAGAAGCCTGTGCTCTAATGACCTGTTTCACACATTGTGCACTGTGCCTTCACCCATATCAAGAGGTTACAGCATTCACATGACTTCTGAATCCTAAATACGAAGCTAAATATAAACACTGAGCGGAAAGCATGCTGAAAATTCTCTATAAAGCTTTATCAACACAATCTTTTGCAATTTAATAAAGCAGCATGAAACATCTGCTGAGCTTGATTCAAGTTCAACTTGAATTGACAGGCGCACAAACAGCACTTTATCTATTCACTAAATCTGACTAATTGATTTAAGCTGTTTATACCCGCATGTTGGGAATTGGGTTCAGTGTAAACTAATTCATTGTGAATGTAAATTTGCTTTCCCCTCCTCATGTAAATGAGATACGAGGATCAACTTGCCAATAATTCTCAATAGCGCATTCCTGATAACCATTTTATAGTTTATGCTTGTTATTAACTAAAAATCAGTTTAGCTAGAAGTCACTTTATTTTTACGCAGCTGTGTGTCAGAGCACAATGTAAGTGAGCTGCTGCAGTAACTCTCACACACCGCTGTCGCAGGATGGGCGAAACAGGGCTAAGTTTGAGAGACTTAAAGAGTGTGTCTTACCCATAAAATATCAGTCTAGAGTCCATGCACAAATCATGATTATAGCATCACAAAGAATAATAAAACCGTTGGAGAAGAGTGAATATGAAATTATATAAAATATGATGTAATTCCCCAAAGTTCTAAAACACTTCAGCCAGACATTTTCAAAGGTTCATTTCCATGTAACAGATAACGTCTAGGTTACCTATTGTAACCCCCGTTCCCTGATGGAGGGAACGGAGACGTTATGTCGTGACGACAGAC
>JAUMHP010000063.1:7026525-7039563 GCA_032361065.1 Enteromius trimaculatus
TGTAGGTTTCAGGTAATTTTTTTGTATATTCTCAGCTATGTTACACTTTAGTTTGATAGTCCAAGGAACTACATATCAACTAATTCACATTGATTGGCAACTACTGCATTGCAACTTTGTCAAAATATAAATCAAAATATATGACACGAAGTTACAAAGTTACTTACTGTTAGTAGATTATCTAAAGTGGACTATCAAAATAAATTGTTACCATGTTATTAATTATTTGACTTACTATACTGTATATTAATATTTCTTGGTATTCTCATTCTATATAATGTATCAATACACTACCTAATTTATATTTAAATGTGTTCTTGAGGCAACATGTAATGAAAAAAGAGCAATAAAGGGTGAAATATAAACTGTGTTGCAGTCTCTGAGAAATTTCTACGCTGTACAAAAGTCATGAGGATATACATCTCAGCAGACAATAAAAATGTTTCAAATTTCCATTTCATGTCGCCTTTGATAAATTCATTTGAGATCCACTGATTTAGAAAAATATTTTTGGTGACCGTTTCATCCTGCTTTTGTCACACACAATAAAACGTCTGGCTAATAATGATTGACAGAGAGGGTAATGCTTGCTTTTTCTGAGAAGCTGCCTCGATGAGTCGCAGAGAGTTTAGGGCAACGGGGCAAAGGTCGAAACATTGCGCTAAATCTACGCCACAAAATATCACAAATCAGACACAGTGATGACAACATGATACTTCATTACAGTTCCCATGATCCTTTACTGCTCCCTGGGTCTCTGGGTTGTGTTTGCTGAACGGAAAGTAAACTCTCTAAAAACAATGTTCTGATGTTCTCAGAATCCAAAATATGTTACGTTGTTGTGGTATCACACTTTACTTTTTTGTCTCGTCTGAGTTTGTGTTTTTTCATGTTGTGTTTAGGAATAATATTTAAATTGAGCACATGTCAGCCTCCAGGGAAACATAAGCTCTGACAAATGTCAAAGCACAGAGGGGAAACGAGAGTGAGAGAGGAGGAAGAAAGGCAGGAATGAGTAAAATATATCGTATGTTATGTTTAGGTTTATTTGAATCTATGTGTGTGTTTGTTTAGTGCTGCTGTTGTAAATCACATCTCCTTCACTGCACAGTGTTTAAATCAGATCCCGTGCACACAAGAATCAAAAAGAAGGAGAGAAACGAGAGAGAAGCTGATTAATTGTGAACATTATGTAATTGGTCTCTGAATGGACATTACACACAGAATCACATTAGCTCTAAGTACAACAGAACTGATCCACACATGCATAATGTATGAACCCCTGCCCGACTGCATAGAGCACTTCCATCTACTACTTTATCTCTCTGTTTGCTCTCGTCTGATCTGTTGTTACTGGCTCAAGATTCGCTTCGCTATTTATGAGATGCTTCGAAAGCATGTCTAAAATAACACTGCTCCTTAGACTCAAATGTGAAATTACATTTCATGAAGAGCATGCTTTCCTCAAATTGAGAAATCCTGTAAGGGCCTCGGTTGAGTGGTTTATAGCAAGATCAACTAAGAAACGTTTAACTGAAGAATAATGGAATAATAGTTTGGACAAGTACTTCAGGTATATTCGCTATTTTCCGCTAGGGGAACATGAGTCTATAGATGTATTTGATAAAGTAGATAAAAAGTGCTTTTTAATTGCCTCATGAATATTGCTTTAAAAAGAGAAAGTGTAAGAGAGCGAGAAACACTTTTTGTCTTTAGCTAAACTTTGATTGTTTGACCTCCTGCCGTTACATACACACTGAACTAAAGGCTTTTCAAAAAACGCTGAAGAACTGCATTTTTAAAAAAAAAAAAAAAAAAAAAAAAAAGCTCTGATATTCGATTTCTTTTTATCTTAGGTCATGTGAAAATTATTCCATCTTCTGAAAGAGTTTCTGCGTATATTATCAAAGCACAGAACAAGAAAGAAACATTTGCTCAATAGTTTTTTCTTGCCTGCCCGAGCCCTTAGGTACAAAAGTGCGTCAAAGCCACGATCATTTGCCATCTTTTGTTTCCTGATTATATGAATTTTTGCTGGACTTAATGGAAAATTCTATTTTCTTCCCTTTATTACGGTATAAGAGCTTTCAAACGAAAGGCACATTAGAAAAAGATGTAACAAACATTGCCTGCAAAGTGCTGTGTTAGAACAAAATATTCACATCTAAAAGCACAATGAAACATTGTCTGTCTGGTATTATAGAAAGAGTAATCATCCAGTCCTTTTGTTCTGGATTTTGTACCCAGTACATTTGGGTCCCACGAAACAACGGCATTATGTTGTAGAAGATATGTCACTGAATGCATCTGACACCCATCAGCCAATCAGCATTGTCAGGAGTTCCAAAGTGATTATCTGCACGACTGCTCCAAATGTCTTAATAATTGCAGATCTTGCAGGGGCCTTATGCATAAACTTCTTATGCTAGTACTAATCTAGGGCAAGTAAAAAGCTACTGTCAGGATCTAATAAAGACACACAAAACATGCAGATAATTTTTTTGGGGGCTAACCTTATTGCATATGAAATTATAGTAGTTTCCCTTTCAGATGCAAAAGGAGAGTATTTAAATGAATCATGCAACGGACTGCAAAGGTTTAATGTAGTCAGATTACTGGTATTTGTGCCATTATTTAACACCCCAAAAAAGCCCATCTTAACCCATTTTTTGGCTGCGTTGTTAGTAGATTTCAAGCATCTGATTATCACCGGCTCCTATTTGCACTACTCTTGTTATGTGTTGGCCGTTTTAGAAATGATCTGGCTATGTGTACGGTGTGCATTTTAGGACATCCTCAGACCTCAGTCATAAAATGAAAATGCGTCATGCCTCAGACTAAACGGCCTTTGACAATGGACCAAACGGAATAGGATAACATGCATTTTGTGCATGCTCAAAAAGTTAGTAATAGTGCCATCACACGGTAATGTGACATCACACAGGGCGGGGCAACGTAACACGTCACACTCCACCTGAGTCTGTTTCGCCCTTAGGACTTTTTGTCTGATGCCTTTTAATCGGAGTCTATTTCGCCCTATGCCTGATTGTACGAGACCTGACAACGGACATCGTTTTTCCGGAGACCGGAAGCCTTTCAGTCTAAGTCACGATGCTGTTTGGTCCATTGACAAAGGCCGTTTAGTCTGAGGCATGACTCATTTTATCACTGAGGTCTGAGGATGTCCTAAAATGCACACCGTGTATGTGTGTTTCATTTGCACATTGCCAGTGGATTATCTGCAGAACTTTTTACTCCTGTCTGCATTTTATGGGATTGTACTCTCATGCTAATTTGCCCTGTTTAGCATCTAGCATAATTTCTTTATTTATGGCTGATCGTTGACTGTTTCGAGTTGCATAAATGCTTAAATTGTTTGCCTTACCAGCTAACAAAAAATATGCTCTAAGAATGATTTAGCACCGTTCCCATTAAATTCTTAATGTATTGTTATTAAAAACCAATTAAAAACATCCAACTGAAATGCTTCAGAAATAAAACATTCAGTAACACTTTAGTAAAAGTAGTTCCAGTTCTTACTAGGTGCTTATTTCCATGCCAATTATTAACATTTGCTGTTTTTTAATGCTTATAAAGCTGATGTGACCATATTATACATCTCAATCTTAGCAACTTAGCAAATACTTTAATAACTATTGATAAGCAGCAAATAGGAGTTTATTGAGGAAAAAGTCATAGTTAATGACAAGAATTGGACTTAAAAAATAAATTGCTACACAACATGGCAACACTTCATGATAACTACACACTATGAATGATTAGTTAAGCATTAGTAAGCATTTATTTCATCCTTTTAAAATCATTGTTCCAACCTTATTATGCAGTATTAAACAGTTTACAAGTGCATCTTCAAATACCTTGTTCTTGAGCATATATATAATGTTTAATAATTTTCATACTTTTTAAATTATTACTTAATTATTTAATTTTAATTATTTACAAAACAGTTATTTAGGAGTTCTCAGTGTTTAGAAAGTCTAAGTAAATGATTAATAAATAATTTAAATTTACATTAATAAATCTTATTTAGACACATGATAATAGTTGTTCAGTGTGTTCATAAATTATTATTAACACATGTTCCTGCTGTAATTCATGATTAAGTCAGGTAGTTATAAAGCATTTAGATGTTGCCAGTCGTCTGCTTTTGTGAGCTCATCTAAAGTATACCTTGTTAAGCATTTATAAAGCAGATGTAAAGGCTCATTTATATTCTAAACAGCAAAGTTAAACACACAACACAGAGGGATACAGAACACAGACATATTTTTTCAAGATGTAAAAAATGTAATTGTACAACTGTTCACTTGATGAATGAAAAACAAACCTTCAGTTAAAAAAAATTAAGTGTACAGTTGTAAAGTTTTATTTAATAAAATTAATAGTTCTGTATCCCTCTGTGTTATTTGTTTATTTGTTCTGTTAGGAAGATAACTGACCATTTAAATCTCCTTTGTACATTTAGATATGCTTATAAATCAAGAACAAGGCCTTTATAGCGATATTTATAACTGCTTACTAATGATTATTAAGGTTGGAACAATGCTTTATAAAGGATGAACTGACTGTTTACTAATGCGTAACTAATGATTCATAGCGTGTAGTTATTATAAAGTGTTACCGAACACTGTTCAAGGATGTTCAGTCCTTTGGTCTACGTAGCATAAAGGGCTATATCAATAAACGAGACTTGAGACTTGAGACTAAAGGCCAGACAACTTTGTATGGAAATTGTGTTAATGTTACAGGAACAGTGTGTTTGTTGACGTTTCTACTTGAAGTTCTGAGAACATTCCCTAATAGCTGGGTTTGAGAATGAAAGGTAAGACTGATTATTGCTTAGTCAGACTAGATGTTAATAAGAGACATATTAAGACTGTGTTTATTTGATCGGTTTTGACAGGTATAGTAGATCTCCTGGTTTAAACCGCTTAAGAATGAAGTTGTTTCATCACCATTTTGTATCACTTAACTTCAGTTTACAGCAGGGAACTTATCCTAATAATATGAAGTCGTTCTAGAAAATGCTGTCTGCTGAATGACTTTTAATATTTATGAGATGTGTGTGTGTGTGTGTGGTCTAGAGAGAGATTTTAGTATTTAAACAAAGCTCTGGCATGTTTCCTTTTGGTAAAATAATGAGATATCTGTGATATTCCGGTTTCAAACGTTGGTGCCAGTCCTTTAGTCTCCACAGCACATACAGCTCTGAGCTCCAGGGAGGCTGGCAGAATGCTGGCCCAAACCAGAGTGGGGAAAAAAGGCCTTTGGTTTACTGGGGTTTGATGGAACCCTGGCTGTTAGGGAAATGGACCACGTCCCAGATGGCTGTTGGTTTGATCCCTTGTGAGAATGGTAAGCTTGTCAGACGTGCTAGCACCTTCCTCTGCCGACTGTGTCTGTGTCCTTGAACGAGGCACTTAAATCCCATTTTGCCCTGAGAGTAATGTTGCATGGCTGACCCTCTGCTCTGATCCCCTCTTGAAATGTACCTGTGCAAGAAAAGAACAAGAATTCCCTGTACTCCATTATACTTTTAAACCAGATGCATCTCAGTTCAGCAACTCTTCAAATCATTTAATTCACAGAAGCTGAAAAACAGCCAGTGTCTCGCAATTTTAAATGCTGGATGGTGACAGTGATGTTATTTTGGTTAATGTCATCCTCTTGCTTAAAAAAAAGATCAGCATAGGTGGTCACATGTAAATGTTACAGAGGCAGGTTCTCAGATTTGTTCTCCCATATGGCTTTTTTTTGCCAGACCAGTGTGTAACCAGTGTAGCAAGTATGAAAAGTATGCAGTATTATTCATATTATTCATGTAGAGTTACAGTGATGTGTCTGTCTGCTCGTTTCATTTCCTGCCTTGACATTGTGTCTGTATGTAAAACAGGTTTATATAAAGCTCCAATTAATTTGTTTTGTACTGGAGCTATAAAAAAACAATACAGTAATTTATGACATGATTTTTTCCCCTCGTTGATTTATTATTTTCATGTTTTCAGTTTTCTTTTAAAGGAATTATTGGTTTTCTTTCTTGTCAGCAAATTTGAAGCACATGCTGATTACATTGCACATGACATTTATTTTCCAGAAAGGAAAAGGCAAACTCTCACAGTATAAAGGACGGCTTTATTTCTTTTGTCAGGTATGTTGCTGTTTGACATTCCTGTGGTTAAATCTTTGTCATTTCATTGCTTGTATGCTTCACCACTTCCCTATTGGTATGGTGTTTGGTTACACTAAATATATGTTGTAATCAGTGCTGCTTAAGGAAATTATTTTTGCAGTTTGAGAATTCATATTCTTTTCAAGCCTTTAAATGCAAAAATATATTACAAAGAACACTTTTTTTGATATAAAAAGTATTGTTTAAAACGTATATACATTTATTTATTTAATTTATCTATAAAATATAATAATATAAGCATATGTATGTAGCTGTAGTCACAAGTTAAAGACTACCTTGACGAACTAGACGTTCTGGCTTAAGTTTTTATTTTTGCCTTTTAGCTGCAGAGTTATTTTCTGTCCTTTTTCAGAAATAGATGTTTGTTATTTAATAAAGTGTTTGATGTACTCCAGCAAGTCTACAGCAGGTTAGTGCTGGAGATTTATAATTTGAACCAATCAGTGACAAAAAATGAGAGGGAGGTAATTCCTGCAGCACAAGTTCTAGAATGGAGCTGGAAGCTGTTGACCTGGCAAAATCTGCTCCTGCAGCGTCTTTACGCTGATGAACTGCAGCAGTTCTGTCATGCCAATCAGTGCTCGCCTTATATTCTGCCTGCGGTGAAACAACAAACGTTCGTGCGTGATCCACTGTTTCCAACGTATTTTAGTTGGAGCTTAGATGTGGCTTCCGTGTGGGCTTTAAGTGGGCTAATTTAACCATAATATTGGTTCATAACTGCGTGAGGGGTGCCGCAGGGTCAGGACCCCTCCCAGTCCCAGACCTCATCGTAATGCAGAGCAGTGAATACACAATTGACTGATTTTTCATCTCTGACCTGCGTGTATCTATACGTGTCTGCTGTTTCTGTGCACATGTTCATCCTAGGCCATCTAATGGAAAAGGTTTGTTCGAGTTTGTGGCCGTGATCTTGAAGGAGTCCAGTCTTGTAACTGTGGGAAATGAGAGAGACCACTCAGCCAACCAAGCGTTCATCATCATGGCAGGTACTCAACTCTCCAGCCAATCAGAGATAATTAACCGCCATGTTCTATCTCAAGTGCACACCAAAACATTGCACGGAGTGAGGGATGGAAAAAGGGAGAGAGAGAAGGGAGAACAGCAGGTCAGACACACAGACAGCATCTTTTGAGACCACAGTCTAAAATCTCTCTTAACTGTCAGGGGCCTCACAACATTTTGCACACGGTAGCTGCTTGCACTCATCATACTCGCGTAGAAGTCAATAAACCAATTTTCTACTTCTAAAGTACCTGCTGAAAAGTTACAATATCTTATAGAAGCATATGAAAGGCATGATAAAGCAAGACCACAAATCTTTTTATGCATTGTTTAAGGGTCACTCCAGTAAGATGCCTTGGGTTTGTTTTATATTTTTAAGACAAGCTAGTTTCACAGGAAAAAGTTGTTTAAGAAGTTCTGATAGTGTTTGAATGATGACAGAATTAAAAGCTAATGTTAAATTTGTCAACCCAGGCTCATTGGAAATATGTACCTCTACATACATTTTTGCAACCAAGTAATTATGCACCTTACAGCACGTTTCGCTGAAGTTTCAAAGTAAAATGTTCATAGAGTAGCACTAAAACACATGTTTAATATGTAACTGTGGCACATTTGTATAAGTTGGTACACGTATGTATTGCAGTGTATTGCTAGTAAGTCTGGCCGAATTCAGATGACCAATGAGTGTCGCTAAAGATTAATGCTATATCATGTTGAAAATATCCCCCACGCCAAACCAAAGCCTACCCGATAGTGTTAACAAATGTCATTTAGAAATGTATTCGCTGCTGCGCTATTTTTACTTTCGTACGCTGATTTGAGCTGTTTTGTTGAACTGTTTTACATGGGATTTGAACCAGTGCTTTTCACCACCAAAGTGCAGCGCCGTATCACATGAGCTACCAAGTAAACCTATTAAACTAGAAAACTCATACATATGAAGCTGTATATGTGACAACGACGTTCAAATGTATCAGTTTTAAAATGTGCAGGATGTTAAAAATGTCATAACAAGTCAAATCAAATAAAAACAGTAATACCGTAAAATATTACTGCAATTTAAAATGACTGTTTAAAGTTCAGAATTGTAAAATGAAATGGATTTCTGTGATTGCAAAGTCTTTAGTCTTCAGTGTCACACGTTCCTTCAGAAATCTTTGTAATATGCTGATTTGAGGCTGAAGAAATATTTGCGAGCATACTTTATCAGACAGATTAGTAACAGTAACAAATAAACAGTTTATTAAAGGATTGTTTATTTATTCATGGAAACTGTGATCCCACCCCCTGAGTTTTTGATAAATATAAAGTTCAAAAGAACGGTATTTATTTGAAGCTTTTGTAATTTTATTTCCTTATCTCTTTTGATCAATGAAATGAATCCTTGCTAATTCAAAATATTATTTCTTTAAAAGAAAACCCCAAACATTTGTCTTTATAATATCAGAGTTAGGTCTGTCAATATGATGTGTAATTTAATTCATGTATCTGGCAGGTCATCTTGTTTGAAAACAAGCACGTTTTGCCTGTATATTGTTTACCTTATCAAAGGAACAAATGCTTTTCTGTTATTGTTGCATTTTTCGAAATGCATAATAATCAAAATGTCAGTTTTGAAAAGGCATGATGCTTCTGGACGTGTGCAAACTGAAAGCAGAGTTTCAAAGAGAAGATGAGTAAGTGTATGACAGGAAGAATAAAAAAGGTTGAAAGAACAATTGAGACAGAGAAAAAAGAGGGACAAAGACGGAGTGTGCATGAAAGAGTCGTATATATGGGGAGATGAAAGTGGGCAAAAATCCACCCCTCTAACTCTCGCGGTGCCCTCAGCGGCCTGCCAAGCTTCTTGCCACACTGCCATTAATAATGCAGTCCCAGTTCAATAGCTCCAAACTCAGGCATACATGCGTCAATCTCACCCCCCACCAGGAGATGGAGATCTGCAGAGGAGCGGAGGTGAACAGATTAAAGAGGCACAAGCAAGTGAAAGAACGCCACAGAAGTGAGGGGCCTTAATTGGCAACGATTTTGCCCTGGTCGCAGAGTTCAAGTGCTGCTTTAAAGAGTTTCCCCAGGGCATGGAAATCACAGTTTAAACTCATACCACATTTTAGATCAGTGATTGTACTGATCTCATTTTAAGCATGTCTGCCAGAAGCAAACATCTGCATTTCAACATGTTTGAGCAGTATGTGTGTGTTTCTCGAGGAACATACTGTGTCTAAGTGGCCACTGATGTAAAGCCAAGTGATCATCCTTAGCTCTTGGGCCTACTTAATCTTCCATCTTCTCGGCACAAACTCTTTGAGAGGAAACACAGACACACACACACAGACACAGAGAGGGTTATGAGTAGATATCTGTAGGTTTTAAATAAAGCGTAATGCCATTGCTTAACCCTAGATTTCCCCAGGGGAAGGCTTTGTCAGATCTTGCTTACTGAAGACAGTTTTGTCCCCAAACTATAGTCAAGCTCATATACAAAATTCTTATTTAGGTCGACTTTTTCTCCTTGGATTCTCACCTTGTGTTCTTCTAAATATAGCATGTGTATCTGTGCATGTTTATGTGATCATGTTGCTCTTTTCATAAATAATTCTCAGAGAAATGAAAGTTGTAAACACTTAAATTTTAATAGTGATTGCATATCTTCAAACGTACACATGAGCAAATATTTACACACACATGCACAGAGGCCCTCTTCTTTATTTCTCTGTTTTAAATTGTAAGTAAATATTTGAATGATTACTTTTCTTTAGCGAGGATGCATTAAAGTTAGAATATTACAATACATTTCTATTTCAAGTAATGGCTGTTATAAATTCATATATTTTTAAAATATATAAAACACTGAAATTATTGAAACAATTATAATAGAAATCATTTTAAATAAGATAATTTCAGGAATATTATTTAATGTATTTTTGATTAAATAAATGCACTTTATAATGACTTCTTACCAAAATATTTAAACATCCTTACCAACTCTATCCCAATTCTATTTTTTATTAGGAAAGGGGAAGGGTTACAAATTTTCCCCTAAGAAATGGTACACCACTACTACACTGTTTTACGTCATCATCCATTGTCACTAGCTACTAACGTTACGTCAGAGGACATCCGGTGATGTAAGCACAGTTTATTTACATGTACACATATGGCCAAAAGTGAAACAAAACAATGCATTATAGGGTATATGACATAAAAATGTATTTCCTAATATTGTGCAATTGGTGCTATCCGCTAGCAAACCTTAGCATTTTTTTTGCAAACGTTTCTTTACAGAACATCACCGTAAACACAAACACAAGACCGATGGTAATATACTGTACATATAGTGAAAAACTGTAACAAAAATCCTTATTAATGGCAAAAATTACTTATCTTTATGGGTCTGCAGCCATGTTGGAAATTTCTCTCCCTTCATTTGAAGTGAGGTCCCGAAAAATCTTCGGGCTATCTATCCCTTCCCCTTCCCCCTAGTCCTCCAGCCAAAAGAGAATTGAGACACCCCTACCCCTACACGTGAACACGCCAAACGGAGGGGTAGGGGAAAGTGTGAGGTAAAGGGTAGAATTGGAATTGGGCCTAAGTGTTCTCTATTCTAAAGTGTTACCATTCTCAATGCTGTTTATTTGAATGCAGGTTATGTAGTAATGAAGTCCGTTATGCCATTGTTCAGCTCAGTGAAAATGCCCCAGTTCTGAGAGAGAGAGAGAGAGAGAGAGAGAGAGAGAAAATATACAAATACACGGAGTAACTTTATTAAGTCACAGAGGGTGTATTGAAACATGGTGAGAAAAAAAGTGATGAAGAAATACAGAGCAGATGTGATGAGTTCTGCTTCAGTAAAGGCCTCTTTTTGACCTCAGTGAACTGGAAGAAATAGTAATATCATGAAAGCTAGCCACAATATAAAATCTTCTCTGCTTGGATCAACTCTGAGCAGGTAGCACACACAAACAAACTCTCTTTCTCTCTCTCACACACACACAGAGATGTTCTGGTTCACCGGCTCTATGATTCCCAGAGCTGCTCAGGAACTTATGGTACCCCTGATATTCAAACACATTCCCATAGCAACCTATGACTCGCACCCCATAAATCAAACTGCAGGAGCAAACACCCAATTTAATAAAATGCTTTTGGGTTGGTGTATGTATGTGTGTGTGGTCCCCTCAGTTTTGATCTTTTGAGATTTGGTCTTTCCTTGGAAGGGTAGAAGATATTTGTGCAGTAAACCTTTTGAGCCATATTATATCCTGTTTCAGCAGGGCCGTTCTTTCTCCCGGCTATAGATTTAATACAGCGTGATAAAAACTAGATAGAAGTCAAAATGCATGTCAACCTGTCTGATTATGAACACGCATCAGCGGAAAATCATGCTCCTGTCAGACCACAGCCACTGAAGCTTTATGAAGACTGGAGAGCATGTCTGATTGCATCCATCTCTGACATTTGTTACAGCCTCCGCATTAAAAGTTTAGAAACTGTATAACCACTCCCTTTCTGATAATTCTGAAATACATTTCCCCACAAATGTATGCAATATTAAGATTCATCCATGGATATTAATCTAGGATTGACTGCTTCACTTAGTCCTGAATAAATTCACTTCCTGCTATGAAATGTTTTTGCTAGTGTTGGAGTGTGCGTTTAATGTTTGTGCATTTCTGTGATTCCAGTGAGTCAGACGAACGGTTTACATCCCCTTCAGTAAGACATCATTGACATCAAACCAGAAATATGTCTTATTTTGTACTGGATATCATTAATGCATTCATTCTATTAAATGTCCATTACTGTAGTGATTCACTTTTTAACTGAAAGTAATCAATGCTGTGGGTGGAGAGCAGGCTCTCTAAGTAGCTTCCTTTCACACTGAAGAAGTAAAATATGCTATTTTTAATAACTGCATTAAAGGCGCACCCCGTTAATTTTTTTGTTTGTGTTGCACTGGTTGATATGGCTATCATTTTGGACTTATGCTGATGTTTAGTATTGTGGATGCAGCATCTTGCAACAAGAAGATGTCACGTGATTACAGATTATTGTATTATTCTTTTTAAAGTAATACGTGATCCATTTTATGCTGAAAACGTTTTAATGAGGAAAGAAAAATGGTGGACTGTTTGATTGACTACATTTTATGTGGGGAAGACACCTGTAAGTGAACATGCAACAATCTTTTTACAGAAATCTAGCGTGCACATATGTCAGACTTGAGGAGTGGTACTTTTTATAATGCCTTTAAAAGAACATTTATGCCCATATCGCAAATTATTTTTGCAATTCATCTGTATTACTAACTCTTCAGTGTCACATAAAACAGGGATACATAGAACAGGGATATTTTTTTCAGGATTATTTGATTAATCAAACATTCAAAAGAACAGCAATTATTTGAAATAAAAAATCTTTGTAACAATGTAAAAATCTTTACTGTCAATTTAATTTATCCTTTACATAAATAATAATGTTGGGCATCCAAAATATTTTTATGCACATAATATATGAATGTATATATTTAAGATATATGTATAAAAAATATGTTGATTTATTAAATTATTAAATTACTTAGATTAAATTACTTAGATTGATTTATTAAATTACTTAGATTAGATTTATAATATATAATTTATATAATATAATATAATATATAACATATAATTTTTTAATTATATGAATATAAATTTAAATATTTTTTATATACTGTATGTGTTTGCCTTTATATATACATAATACATATACACAAATCAAAAACTTAAATAAAATAAATAAATAAACAAACAAGCAAGGAAGAAACAAACAAATTGAAT
>JAUMHP010000063.1:7039663-7071315 GCA_032361065.1 Enteromius trimaculatus
TACATATACACAAATCAAAAACTTAAATAAAATAAATAAATAAACAAACAAGCAAGGAAGAAACAAACAAATTGAATGGTATATGTACCTGCTTATATTTTATGGTACAGTGTCATCCTCACAAATGTATTATAATTTCTTTTCTTTCCTTGAAAGTTATTGAATATGTAAAGATTGTTAATGTTTTGACAGCCCCAATATATTTTTAGTCATTTTCTATAAATAAATATACCAGGCTAAACAAAACTGTCATCTTTTCAAGTATAGTCTATACCTCTGTGTATAAATGATTGTGTTATACAGTGGTGTGCATACAGTACGTATGAGAGAAAGAGTGCTGAGTAGGTTTAAGTAGGAGATTTGTCTGGCAGTTAAAAAAGATAGGATGTCAGAAGTGAAATGTTGCAAATAAACAATTGGTTTCACTGTCACACACCCTCCATAAATATCTTCATTGACAGGATAATCCATCACCTCAAAAGCTCTACTGAGAAAAATACATTCTCACTCTCTTATGCTCTCTCTCTCTCTCTGCCTGCCTGTCTGGCTCTAATAGAATAAGTTAGTAAAGTAAAAGTGCCTTTCCCCTCGGTGGAAAAGATTCTCTTTGTAAAGCTCGGAGCCTCATATTGAAGAGTTTAACGAGTGTCATGAACAGACGGAGGCAGCTGCGCACACCTCTCAGACTTCTGGAGAAAAGCTCATTTCTTCACTCCCCGAAAAGAGCTAAGAAGCAGAGCCAATCCACATCTGACAACATGCCACTCAGTTTAGTCTCATCTTGTTTCATCTTGTCTCATTTCATAAAGAGGACAGTGACAGACAATATTACTCTCACTTTCATTTTAATTTTCCGTTTAGTCCTTTGTTCATCTGCGACATGCTTTCCTACCTCCTTTTTTCTTCTTTCCTCATCCCTTATTTGTCTCTCGAGCTCCTGCCATTTCTTCCTGTTTTCTCTGTAATCAAATAGTAAAAGCAGATGTGCGTCTTTTTGTGTCTCTGATGGGTCGAGGACTGATTGAAGGGAAATTACTGTTATAATCAGGGTTATTAGCCCCCACTTCTTCTTCTCAAGTCTGCTCAGACGTACATTTACTTAGCTATCTAAATAGGGACATTCCATAGACCGCTGTTGTTTTGTAAGGTTATTTTTTGCTCTTTTGATGAAAATATCTTTTAAAGGAGCAGTTCACCCAAAAGTGGAATTTAAAAAATAAATAAAATATTAAAATGTACTCATCCTCAGGCCATCCAAAACATAATTGAGTTTGTTTCTTTATCTGCATAATTTTGGAAAAATATGATATTACGTTACATTAGCTTTGCTCACCAATGGATACTTTGCAGAGAATGGGTGCCGTCAGAATGAGAATATATTAACAGCTAATAATAACATCATATCATCTGTTGCACACTTTCGGCACACCCTGTAGTCGATTATGAAAATTTTTTTTTGAAGTGAAATATTTCTCTAAATGTTGTCAATACTGTCTCTTTAATTTCTTTTTAGCTAGTTCTATCATTAGTAAAAGTGCCACAAAGACCACGAGACGATACAAAAAAAGTGCAATGAAAGTTATAGGGGTATAATATTGTTTAGACTCCAATTCTTTAGAATAAAATTTTGGTATCTGCAAAAAAAGAAATGCATAAAAGTCTGGAACAGCACATAATATATGCAGCATACATTAGTGATAGTTCACCTAAAAGTTTTAATTCATGAATTACTTACTCTCAGGTTGTTTCGTGAGGGTGTGTAATTAATTTGATGTGCGTTCATGAGGGTACAATAACACATATGTGTGCATTCCTCTGCTTGTGAAAAAGGCACAGCACATCTGGCTTCTCTCGCGAACACACGCCGACTGACAGAGAAGAAACAGTTGTTAAAAAAAGTTTTCTTTAGACACAAAAAGTAATCTCGTAATGCCATAAAATTTAAGTTAAACCACTGATTTCTCATGGACTACTTTGTCCTTACTACCCACTCTTGGCCATGATCGTTTCAGTTACATGTTATAGTTGCTGTCTATGCAGGGTCAGAAAGCTCTCGGATGTCATCAAAACTTAAATCTTAATTTGTGTTCCTAAGATGAACAAAGGGCTTACAAATTTTAAACACACATGTGCTTGAATTACTCAGTTTATTTAACGCAGTTGTAATCTTTCAATCATTAGCAATGTTTAAGGTTTGGCTGGTTAGTATAATCCTAGCTATTTAGTATTTAATGAAAGACAAAAAACAGAAAATATGAATAGTTTCAATAGTTTCAAACTATTAAAAAAAAGTAATTTGGAGAGTGCAATACCTTTTGTTCATCCATAATAAACATGTTAGGTGATCCATGTTTTTTTTTTCTCTGGATGTCTCTCACTGTATCTGTAAGGTTTAGAAAGTAAATGACATTTTTCATTTTATACCCACAAACTTTAAGCTGGGTGTAAAGAATACGTAGATTCCATTATTACACCATCACCAACTCATCAGTCTTTTTTATTTTTTTCACCGTCGGCGAGTGTTTACGTCATCATTTGATAACACATCCTAACCAGTTCTTTATGGAAAGCTCTTAAATGCAAGGAATGTATCCATATGACCTCCGCTTGGATAACACCAAGTTATCAGCTGAGCGATTGAGATAAACTGGAAAGCTGAAGAATATATCTAGATGATCACTCGTTGGAGTAATCGCAACATTTTTCAATTAATTTGGCAAAAGGTATAACGAAAACCTGCCAAAAATGCATCTGCCACTCACTCCTCATTCTCCAGTGATACGTCTGATGCTCCAAATATAACAAGTCCCGTCCTCTATCAGGGAGCTTAGCAAAGAGAGTGAACAACACTCTGCACCGCCGTGAGGAAAGGCACAACTTCAAACACAAGGACAGAGCACATCCATCTGTTTTCTTGCTCACACTTCGCTCTCATAGCCTTGCTCATTCGCTCCTTCCTCCCTTATTCACTTAGTCACTCTCTCACATTCCCTCTCTTCCATTTAGCCTCCCCCGCCCGTGTTCCTTTCAAGTTGAAATTAGTGTCATGAAAAATATTTGCTTTCTACAGAGATATTTTTGTCTGTAATTTATGATACATGGTGATAGTGTTAGATTTGCTTTTAAGTGTTAAACGCTCCATAAGGTCTTTTCGTCTTGAGCAAACTGCTAAGGCTGATAACAGCGCATGTTTGATCATTTCAATTTAAAGAAATACTCCAGTTTTTGAAATGGCCCGAAAGCCCAGTATTTGTTCGTAGGGTTTACTAAGTTAATCTTTTTGCTAAAATGAAACACAGACTGCTATGTAGTGTGCATTTAAAACATAGGTTTTGCAAAGGATATCTGAGAGCATAAAGATTGTTAATGAAAACAGCAGGAGTGAAATTACACCACATATAGAGATGCACAGTGTGATGTTTCATGTTTATAAAGTGGTGTTGGGTGTAACAACATTCTCTGCCTCTCTTTAGCTCAGCTTGGGGCTAATCGTTCCATACTGCGACACAGAAAAAAGTGTGTAATTTTTAAAATCTGTTTTATACGAATGTCTGCAGATTCAGACGTTTTCCCTGAACATTTATCATTCTCTGCTGAAGCAAAGCTGGAGCCTGTAAATATTGTCTGTTGGTGAAGTACAATTCCTCCAGCCATCCATTTAGCTCAAAATGGGTTGTCTGTTCAATCAAACCCACTGTATAATCTTATCTTACCACTTTAAGCCTGAAAGCTCCCAGACAGTTCATTCTGTTATTTAGAGAACTGTCAAACAAACACTGTAGTTGGGTCATTCATATAGTTTAGTGGATTTTATTCCCCTTGAGACAATACTGCATATTTGACATAAAATAATAAAAACATTAATCAGTCTTGTCCATGCATAGATGTAGTTAACTCAATTGAATTAATTAAGAATGATTAAAACAAAACAAAACTGGCACGTCCTCAAATACATTTTTATACTAATTAGCAATTATGAGTAAAAATGCAATTTATTGTGATACATGTCCACCCTATTGTATCAATGACATGATACTGTTTGCTTTTGATTTATTTAGTTTTCAACAGATTTGATTAAAATAAATTCTATAAAAATATCTACTAAAATCTTTTGCAGGCTCCCTGTTCAGGTCCACACTGTTACACAGTAAGTTATTGTGACCATTGTGTTTCTTCCCTGATAGACAGACAAAAAAAAAAAAAATAATTAATTTCTATAAACTAACCAGTCAAATGAAAGCACAGATTCTCTTTGGAGCACCCTGTTCTCTGCAGTATATGCTAAATGGACACCATCTGCAATTTACTGCTAATCGCTTAGATGCTTACTGTGCCTTCACACTGTATATGCCATTTGGGAATTTCTATCTGATATTGAATTTATTTTCAAAACCCAGACAACTGTTGAGGCAGTGCTCTTTGTGAGTGTATATGGAAATAGCCATTACCACATTTGCAAATGCCTTAAATTAACAAGACTAGAGAGAGTTCCCCCCGCTCTCTTCTTTCCTGATTATATTTGCAGATATAATAAATTTACTTTTGCTCAATCTAAGGGAATAGTTCACCCAAAATAACAATTTGGTAATCATTTAGATACCAACATGCAGTTTCAACCCTGATTTATTTTCAGTAATTATTGGCTGAATGAAAAGCTGCTGTTTTCGGTGCAGTCCACGCACCAACACCAGCTGGAAAAACTGACTCAAATGACTGCACTGGTTCGAGCCCCTGTGCGTGTAATGGCGGCCACTCCACCGCCACCCACTCCCGTGCTCATCGTCACCAGCCATGCCGCCCGGGTCTCACTTCCGGAAAAGTACTACGGCACACCCAGGAAATGCAAAGGGTTTCTGATGCAGTGTAATATCTACATCAATCAGCATCCATCCAACTTCCCCAACGACGACAGCAAGGTATTGCTGATTTGCTCTCTTCTGGTTGGGAAGGCATTGGACTGGGCTACTGCACTCTGGGAGGGACAAAACATGGCCTTCCCCAGTTACCAGGCGTTCCTGCAGCAGTTCCGCGAGGCCTTTGATCATGCCTCCGGAGGCAGGGAACCCAGCCAGGAGATTCTAACGCTCAAACAAGGCCCAGCCACAGCAGGGGAATACACACTTCGTTTCCGCACACTCGCGGCCCAGACTGGCTGGCCGCCGGAGCCTCTCAAAGCCATGTACCAACAAGGACTATGTCATGAGCTACAGTCTGAGGTGGCCTGCCGGGATGAAGGGAGAACTCTTATGGAGTTAGCCTTTTAAGTGGACAACCTCATGCGTTCTCACTGTGGAGGGCGACCACCACAGCCTACCCGCTACACTTCAGCTGCATCTTACTACATCGCTCCAGAACCAATGCAGATCGGGAGGACTCACCTGACCGACGAGGAACGTGAGAGACGTTTCCATGGCAACCTGTGTCTCTACTGTGGGCAGCCAGGACATGTCAGGGCCAACTGCCCAGTGAGACAACCTAGAGCCACACCTGGGGTGAATGCGGATAATCATTCTATGTCTATACCCGTTACCCTCATAGTCAAGGGACAGAAAATAGACTCCAATGCATTTATTGATTCAGGGGCAGAGGGAAACTTTATCGATGAATCATTTACCAAGCTAATTCACGTTCCTCTAATTCCATGTGGCTCCCGTGTGGCTGTGGCAGCCCTAGACGGTAGACCTCTGGGTTCTGGAGAAGTCCCCTTCACCACCGAGGATCTGACGCTTTTCATAGGACCCAGGCACTCAGAAACCATTCAGCTATTCACCCTTCACTCACCTGAACATCACATCATCCTAGGACTCCCCTGGCTCGAACTCCATAACCATTTCCAGTCATTTCCCCAAACCTCTAGAACACCTGTCGCCACGGAAAGCCTCAGCACTGAGAAACTCCACAACCTACCAGGAGAATATCATGACCTACAGGAGGCCTTCAGTAAGGAAAAAGGGTCAGATATTCCCCCTATCACAGCCTGAAACCGAAAGCACTCAAATTCTTTACACGGTTCGACTTCAGAATTTCCTACCGTCCCGGCTTCAAGAATGAAAAGGCTGACACCCTATCTTGCCAGTTTCGACCTCCAAACCACATCCAACCCCACCTGAGTTTATCATAACACCACCACGCATCGTAACTCCCATTCGTTGGGACATAATGGCAGAGATAACAGAGGCCCAGGGAACTGACCCTACACCCCCCGAGTGCCTTCCGGACCGTACATATGTACATGAACCGCTCCGTCAGCAACTCCTTCATCACATTCACGACTCACCCAGTGCAGGCCATCCAGGGATCACTGCCACAACCAAACTAACCACAAACCGGTTCTGGTGGGGTACCCTAGCCACCGATGTGATACAGTTTGTTCACCAGTGCCACAGCTGCAACATCACCAAGTCATCACATCAGAGACCCGTCGGCCTCCTGCATCCGTTACCCGTTCCACAGAGGCCTTGGTCGCATATAGCTATGGACTTTGTCACAGACTTGCCTGCCTCCAACGGGTTCACCACCATCCTAACCATAATAGACCATTTCTCCAAAGCCTGTCGACTAATTCCTCTTGCCAAACTACCCACCGCCTGGGAGACCGCAACTGTAGTCATGGAACAAGTTCTTCGATTCTATGGAATCCCTGAGGACATAGTCACGGATCGAGGGCCTCAGTTCACCTCCCGTCTCTGGCAAGCGTTCTGTAACCAAATGAACATTAATGTCAGCCTGACCTCCGGCTATAATCCCCAATCTAACGGCCAAGCAGAACGACTCAACCAAGAGCTCACACGTTTCCTTAGATCATACTGTTTCACTAACCAACAGGACTGGTGCCACTACCTCCTGTGGGCTGAGGAATCTTGTTACTCACCTGAACTGCCTTTTGGATTCTGATTACTGCCTGATACCTTGACGTACGCCTAGATTTATCGACCCTGTTTTCTGCCTGATACCCCGACCTTCTGCCTGCATCTGGTACTGTCTTGCTCTGCCTGTCTACATCACAACATGGCACTAGCTTTAATAGAAAGTCATGTGACTGATTGTGACAAATTTGAGTTTTTTTTTGCCTGTTTTCACATAGATCAATTGCATTATATTTAGGTCGGAACAAAGAAAACAGTAAGAGTTTTGAATGGAATAGCTGAACTTTCTTGATAATGAAAGTTGATAGTGTGATAAAAAAACAAAAACAAAAAAAAACTTACAGAGTGCAGCAACTTTGTTCATCGATATTAAGCACATTGGTCTTCCACAGGGTAATCCGTAGCATTACGTGGTTTTATTTTGACACTTTTCTTTAAAAAAAAAAATAGTTCTTAGAATGCAATTAATTCAGTATATTATTCAAACACTACCTAATGCTGCTCTTCGGAGAGATTGAATGTCACTCACGTTATCTTCAAGGTCTGGAAAGTAAATTCAGTTTTTCATTTTCACCCACAAACTTTAAGCTCTTTCATAAAAGGATTGAGGGAACGAGTCTTAGTGAGATGGTGGTTTCCAAGGAAACGTGCATGTAATGCTTTGACTGTTTTATTTTTGCATGCACACAACATATGTCCCTTTAAAGAACACCTGTCAAAAAATGGTAGTTCACATACATATAATTAAAGAAGTAGAAAGAAAGGCAATCCCAAACGTGTAATATATCAAACATTATCCTCTATCTCTACAAGATCACACTGGGGTTTTCATTCGAGAGGAAAGGAAGAAGCACTTTAGTCCTGTAATGTTTTAGTTCCTTCAGCTACTTCTAGCAGCAGATAAAAGGTTAAATGTATGTCTTTAGGGTTTTTCCTCCAGGACTGATGTAAAGGATGGTGCTCTTGGGCCTGTTCCTGATCTGTTTTCCTGGCATGAGGTGCTCGCTCTGTTCCCTGCTGCACAGTGTGACAGATGATTGATTAGCTCATCTTTTTCTTGCCGGTCAGACCGGTGTTGGCGAATAACTGCAGCCTTGACGTGACACACATGGCAGCACACACACATGCTTGCAATTCACACTAACGCAGCTAACGTAACTAACACACATAATATCAAGCCAAACACAGACGTCCCGAAAAAAATTAAATACCCTGTCATACAGGTTTGATAAAGAAGTCTAAAGAAGAAAAGCTACATTGCAAAAGTACCATCGTGGAAAGAATACACAAGGACACATAATTCAGGACAAAATACAAGATAAAGAACTTTTCTAACTTTAGTAAATATCTGACAGTGTTGGTTTAACAGAATTTGACATTATTAAAAGGCTTTGTAATGAAATTGAAACAGTTGCTCGATATTATTATAAATGTAAGCATTTATATAGCAAAGAACAACAATAGGTGTATAAATTGTGAAATCAACTTTAATGTGTTTATATGTAAAAATGCAAACTTAGGAACATATTCAGGTTTCTTCATCCAAAAATGGCATGAAGTTGTGAGGTGACCTGGATAGCAGAGTAGAAGACATAATAACAAGCACTGGGACATACAGCTTATAATAGAAAAGACCATTTGGATGCTGAAAGCTTGATGGTAATGTGTTCTCATTGGGTGTTAACAAATGCTCAAGGTTTTGTTGGTTAGCACGACCTCATTATGCTGAAACTACACCATCTGGTTATAAAATGGCATTTTCTCTATGTAAATTTACGAAAATCTATGTGTGCGTGTGTGAAGATATAAGGGGAAATTCTAAAATAATTATTTGTAATTGTTGCTGATGTAATTTTGTCTAATTTAAGCTTCATTCTCACTGCAATTTGTACATATTTTAGGAGGTGGCTAATTCGTAAAAATTCGTATGACCTCACACGTATGAATTCATACGGCTTTTACAAAATCATACGTAAATCATACGCCAATTCGTATGAATTTGTACGAATGACCTAGACCTAACCATGTCTCTAAACCTACCCATCACTGGGGTTTAGACAAAATCGTACAAAAACGTGAGGTTGTACAAATTAGTATAAATTCGCACAATTCTGCCCCCTCGAATGACAAGACAGTCTCACTCCAACTCGTCACATTTTGACACTTCAAAATGTCTTGTCAAGTCTTGTTTGTAATGTATTTATACTGCTTGTTTATGATTAGTTTGTGCAATAAATACCTGTGACTGCATTTGCCTATGCGTTTTTTATATTGTTCAGAGGTGGGTAGGTTTAGGGTAGGGGTAGGGTTTGGTGCGCCAATAAAAATTATATAATAAATTTATGTATGCATGAAAAGTGACTAAATGGGGTACCTTGAGCTTCAAAAAGTGAAGCAAAAGGGTCTTAACCAAGCGTCAAAATGTGACGTGTTAAAGTCAGACTGTGTTGCATACGAATATGTATGAATTAGTCGTGAGACTGTGTTGAACAAATACATTCTATTAGTGCTGCACGATTAATCGTATTGTTATCATGATAACAATATTTATGACCCATAATATCATCGCGATTTTTCAGTATAAAGACCAAACTGTTTTTATGGGCGTAGTTTACGGATTGGACTGCATCACTATGAACGTGAGGAAGGTGCAGAAGTGCGATCGTTAGTTCCTAAAAAGGGGTCATACTAAAGTGTCTGGAACTATTTTGGTTTCGAGGAATGTGATGTTGATCAGGTACGAGTCTTGTGCAAACTTTGCTCCTGTTCCGTCCAAACGTCCCAAAGTAACACAACAAACCTCATCAACCACCTTAAAAGCCATCCACAACACAGATAGCAATATCAGGGACATTGTTCAATGCAATACCAAATCTGCCTAGCTCGCAAAGACACCGGGAAATAACAGAGGTGATCACGTACCATATTGCCAAGGATATGTGTCCAATAACCACCGTGAGCAGTGAGGGGTTTAAAAAAATGATAAAACACTTGATAAAAGACATAGCATTCCCTCACGCAACCATTTATCCAATGTTGCGCTGCCCTCGCTGTATGCGAAATGGCGAAAAGAAATAGAAATTCTCAGCCTTGAATATTTTGCGGCCACGACCGACTTATGGTCTAGCAGAACTGCGGAGCCGTATTTCAGCTTGACAGTTCATTTTATTGACAGCGAGTTTGAGATGAAAAGCAAGCTTTTGCAAACTTGCTTTGTTCCGGTGGAAATGTAGTTACTTGCTTGTTAACAGGCTTGTGTTCTTAGCCAAAAATCTGTAACGTGTTGTAAAATCTTTTTATTCTTCTTTGATTTTATTACAAGTTGATGTAAAAGAGGCAGTTTAATTTTATTTATTTACCACAGCTTAGAAAAACTCTTTCATTTTTCTCTTTTATTTTTCTTTGTTTGTGGCCATAAAGTGCGATAAGATTACATAAGTGAATAAACTTTCATTACCAAAGGAATAATCGTCATTATTAATCGTGATAAAATTTTTTTAGCAAAATAATCGTGATTATCATTGTTTCTGTTATCGTGCTGCCCTACATTCTATATTTAAGTTCATCAATAAATTAGTGAAATCTGATCGATATTCCTTTAGATCTGTGAATATCTACTCATGCTTGGTGTACAGAGAGGTCAAAGTCAGAAAACAGGTCTACCTCAGCCTCTGGCAGTCGCTCTCCCTTCATTACTGTGTAATTATGCGTTTGTTATCATGTTATTACCATTCACAAACGGCTTCTGGCATAACAGCAGGGTTTTTTTTATCTAGAGCTCTAAGTGTTTGTCACAAGTCTATCCCCTGGGACAGGATTTATGAGGGACATGAAAGAGGGAAGGTAAAACGATGAGAGGAAAAGGGAAAGATGAGAAGTGGATAAGTGACGGATGCACAAAGGTGGAATGAGAGAGGAGAGCGTGATTAAGGGATTCTGCCTAAATTAAAAGCCTAGATGTATTTGACCTTTTTGAAACGTTTCGAGGCGATTCTGATGTTCCACTTTTGCAGATGAGATTGAGAGGATATAAAAGTGAGTGTTCTAATTGTAAGCAATTTAGTCAAACGGGAGGAAATTAGCATCTCATTTGTAAGAGGGACTCAGAGAGATCAGCCACACTGATACTGCTTCATAAGGAGAGCAGTATGTACTGGAAAACACTTCATATTTCTCAGCCACCACAGTGAGCAACACACTCTCAATAAGGACACATCAATCTACTGACTTCTGTCCATATGCAAGACAACACTGCTTTCTCAAAAGTGTGAGAAACAGACTGAACCAAGTTATTATTTGCTGAAAACTGGAATGCATAGATCTGTCTATATATCTGCATTAAATGGATCAAATGCACATGTATAATGTAACTTAAATTAAATTATTGAATTGTTAAATTATGTAATTTAAATTAATGCTGTTTTATTACAGAAATCAGACAAATATCACACAAACATTTCCACAAACATCTATAATAATAACAATAATAATAAAAAGAAATGCGTCTTGAGCATCGAATAAGTATATTAGTATGATTTCTGATAGATCCTGTGACACTAAAACATGGAGCAATGATGCTGAAAAGTTTTGCATCACATACGCATTTTTCTTAAAATAAAAGACTTTTGCATTTTAATGATATTTCACAATTACAGTTGTTGCTGTTTTTTTGATCATATATATATATACATATATATACTTAAAAAAATAAATAAATAATGAAATACATTTTGAGAAATATATTCCAAATTTAAAAACCACGACAGAAAGTATTATTTTCTTGGGAAAAATTATTACAATTATTCATTTTCATAAAGGATTGTTATATTCATATATTGTTATGTTGTTTGTATTTTTTGTCCTTCATGGACTAAAATATTATATTTATTAGCATGTTATGTTTTCATATTGTTGTGACGTGATGTAGAATATGTAGCCATGCATAACCCTATGATTATGACCTGAAAAAACCTAGATGAATGCATAAATAGAGTCAAAATAACCCTAATAAGATTCAGCAATAATCCTATTTTATCTTTATTTTCAGCGCAATAAACATAACACACTTAATTTCCAGATTATGTAGCTATGATCCTTGCAAACAGGACCAGTACATCCCACACACAAAAATTCCATTCCTTGAATTTTGGGCAGATTCTACATTCTTTCTGTTTGTTAAGATGAGAGCAGCCATTGAAAATATTCTGCATGAAAAACATTCATTCAGGTGTGTTCGACCTCCGAGTCAAGCTTTAATCTAGAAAATATAATCAAATCTGTAACAAAAAAGCTCAGGCTTGTTAACATGCTTGTCAACAGTTTTGCAGGTACAGCAGTTTGAGGACTTCAGCTTTTGTGTTGAGGTCCTGATAAGGGCCCTCTGAAATCTCAGGACAGAAAGAGTCCATCTGTAAACTAGGGCAGGCTGAAGAGTCACTCTGGTTTAATTAAGATCAGGCTACTCTGAGGACACCTGCCAACAAAGAACCTGCCAGCACAACTGCTATTCCCCAGCATAACTCGTGTTTGATTAGCCTGCCGCTAGTTACCTGGTGAGCACCCACCAGGTATGTGTAAGTGAGTGACAGCTCATGAATTGTGGAAAACCCCAAATACGCTTTCTGTGCAGTTTTTAGGAGGTATGTGTCACTGGTTTCATTTGTTAGCGAAGCCTGGAAGTCTTTGGAAAAGACAGGGTACAGGTCACAGTTTCTATTCACTTATTCGTGCCGCTCTAAAAGGGCATCCGATAACGCCAAATATTGTAAAGTATGTTTACTTCAGTCAGAGATGCTTATCGTTTGTTGTTTCATGTAACAGTGCCCTTCTCAAAAACAGGGTTTTGCATTTCAATACCATTTTGAATAAGCAAATGTTCCGGTGAAGTTTTGTACGGATGTGTAAAACAGAAAACTACATCAATCCCTATACCTTTTTACATTTTTACCTTTTCTCCACGTGCGGGGGTGTCTGCACTCTATTTGTCTTTTAGCAACTTTCTCAGAGGGTTGGGTTTTTAGTACAGTGTATATAATTTTCCCACTGAATTGAAAAAAAAAACCATCTGTCATTTTGGTCCATTTTTCTCATCTGTTTGTCCTGGGAAAGTTGAGTGAGCAGCTAATCTGTGCCAGAGGAACGTGGTGTGTGTTCTGAGAGGTTTGTTTAAAGATGTGCTCACCGGCTTGTTATTTACATAAGCTAACAAGGTTATTGGGAGCTTTGGCTGGCTGAATGTCACCGTGGTTTTAAAGTATATGAGAATTTAATAAGCGTCTCTGTCAAAGCGCGTTAGAGAGAAGGAATGTGGGGCATGAATATTTATGAGGGCCTCTTCAGAGGGATTTAATCCTGAGCTACCTGCTTCAGCTTCCTTCCAAAATGACTTGAGACAATCTGCTGCCTGTGTTTGTGAAATAGCCCCCACAACACCCGGAGAATTTATGATTAGAGGAGAATGAAAATACTTTTCACTAATATTTTTCATGCTGACATTCAATATGTAGTTAGGATGAAAAAAAAAAAAACCTGAACAAAACTACAAAAAAAGTGAGCAGAAAAAAAAACCACAATTGGATTTGTCTCTTTGCCAACAAAATTCCATTTAGCTCATTTCACTGGTTGTTTGTTTTGATTGTATTATTATTATTATTCCACAATAGTTTGACGGCTTTGCATGTCCACTGGGAAGAATACTGGGGATTTTTATGCTTGCGCTTTTCTCTCTGTTGCCTTGGATGGCAAAAATGCCTGTGACATCTAAACTTCAGGTCTTTTATGGTCACTGATATCAAAAGGACAATTTTATAATAAAGCTGCTTCTTTGACTTTTTGATTTTCAGTAGACAAATAAGTCAAAAAAGATAAAGTAAACTCTCGCATCCCATCTGCTCATGTGTTGTCACTGTTTCAACTGATGAGAGCTGCTAAGAATAAAAGTCAGTTTGCTCAAATGTGCTGAATGGATAAGAATAACTGTGATTGTCATATGCTCAAAATAAATAAAAAACATTTTCTTTTTGCTGCTTGTTCGGTTTACTTTATGAAACTTCATACAACACAATTCTTTAACATTTTATCCCTTTATCATATTGCATAAATATTTTTTAATGGATGAATAGATTTTTTTTAAATCTAACATCATGCATTCATATAGTTTAATTATATGCTACTGTACAATAAAATATGATTGCTTTCTTTAATTCTTGTAGTATATGCCAGAAAAAACACAAAACTAAAAACAGCACTGACCAGGATAAAACTTCCTTCATGAGTATCTTATACTGTGATCTTCTCCTGGTGGGCAAACATTCATTGTCCCTTAAATGCTTTTACTGCTAATGATTGAAAACGTCAAATGACTTTGACTTTGTTCTCTTGGCTTCAAATGAATCTTTGTCCCAAAAAACATTCATGTAATTATCTGCTTATCTGGAGTGGCGACATGCAGTGTGTTTCAAAAAAGAAAACCTCATCAAAGGAGACACTCTAGACCATTATCACTTTCATAACTACACTAAAAGGATGTTAAATTATAACGAGAGCTGCTTTTAGAGCCGTGTTTTGTCTCAGAGTAGGCAGTTTTAGACTTTTTCTTCTAACTTACCTTAGATTACACTAAATATACCTGGAGAAAAGCTGTCATACTGCTAAATTATATTTTTTAGCACTAAATGCCATGTTTTAAAACTTACCATGAGAACAAATTACAGTGAAATAAGAACTCTGTCAAGCATATTCTATCATTTTAACTTTTAAAATGCCTCTCGTGAGCACTGTTCCTAGTGCAGTGGCTGCAATGAGTCCTCTGTCCCTCCTTTGCGCTACACCTCATTCAGTACCTGCTAAACAAGAAGTTTAATGTACAGTATAATATTGTTTAACTTTTGCTTTCCACAGTATTGCCAGTCTTTTGTTGATTTTCTATGCCAACAAACGAAACCACGGCATGTGTCATCTACAGCCAACAGTTTGTTAAATGAATCAATGTTTTGGAATAAAATGATTAAATGAAAAATGTATTGACTCATTCATAAAATCAGCTACTCGTCTCTTCAGTTTACATGACAATGTACTAAAACATGGAAAACCTTTAATTTTTCATGCGCAAACCACAATTTTGTCTAAATAATTCACAAGGAGCCATGAAAAAAACTTAAAGCACTAAAGTATACATTCCAGGCCTGTAGTTAGCAATGTCACTTTGTAAGGGAAACACTAGAGGAACATAATAGGCATGCACATGATGTCACTGTTTTCACAAATTTACTTTTAGTAGACTTAGACTCTTTTACTATTTTATGTTTTCAGGCCCCTAAAACACAGTTGTTATGCAAATGAATGAGCCTCTCCTCCAACAAAAAACAACCCTATATGTTGTTTGTGCAAGCACCTTATTACAACCTATATTTACATTTTAAAGATAATTATGTTTTAAAAATAAAACTACTAAGTCTAAATACTTTCTGTACCCACTGTATATGCACTATAAATCATAAATTTTCAGTATTTCTGTAAGGGGTTTGGTTACATGTGGTCATTCGTATGAATTACACCTAGTCAATATGTACAAATTACAGTGAGATCAGTGTAAAAGGTCCACACATTGCATTTAAATAAACATGCATTTTGTGATGATGGATGCAACACAACACTGTCAATACTTATCGTACACACCGTACATGTTATGCACATGTGCGTTCTCTGGGATCTAAACTATGATTGCACGATCACATGATTACTTCATATAACACAATGCTACACAAATTTATGACACAAAAAAGAGATAAAAGAGTACAAAACATTAATGTGAAAATATCCTGTTGCCGATAGGGGTTCAATTAGTACAACCTATATGGGTGTTTTGGTTGGAGGACAGGTTTGAGCGAATGACCAAAATCTGTTTTTAGCTGAAAACAGAGTTGCGCATTCAAATTCGAAAAAGAGAAAGTGTTTTTGAACAAATTTGTTTACTCATCCACAAAGATAATCACTTGTTGCCACTTGTGCATCAAAGTAAATTGCAACCAACAATGTAACATTCCCAACCACTTACACACATTTTGACATGTGTAAGACACACAAGAGGAGTGATAGAAAACTGTTTGACTCCTCTAAATGTTAGAACTCTCGTTTTAATAATTGTAAATAAATTATAAGGAGAAACTATGGTCCCACATTATATTAAGTGTCCCTAATATCTGTGTACTTCCATAGTAACTAGACATGTATCTAATATGTAACCACAGTGTAAGTACACACTACATAGTATCTACAGCTGTAATATTTCTGTAACTACTCACATCAGAATGGTGTGTGTAAGTACAAATGTGTAAGAGGACATTGGTAACAACACTTTTTTCACTTCACTTAGTAGTCATGTAACAGGAATTACATAGCTACATTTTACAACATTTTTTTTTACAACAGCAGTATGTATAAGAGTAACTGGACCAGGGGGTGATCAGGGGGTATAGTTGGGTAGGTTTAGGGATATGTAAAGTGGGTGAAGTTGGTGCACCTCTGTAATACCATACATGGTAACTCCTCAGGAACTGCCCACTTAATATAGAGTGTAACATTCTGGACATCAACCACAATTTATATATGAAGCCTAAATTACAGCCCGCTGCTGTATAACATCAGAGTAACAGAGTTTGTTATTTAACAAAAAGTGCTGTTAAGTCCTGTTAGACATTTGTACTTTCTTTACCAAAAGTGTTGTTACCAGTGTCTTGTTACACATTTGTACTTACACCATTCTGAGGGTTGTTACATGTGTGTGGTTACAGAAATATTGCGGCTGTAGATACAATGTACCAGTGTGTACTTACACTGTGGTTACATACTACATACACATCTATTTACTATGAAAGTACACAGGTACTAGTTACACTTAATATTTTTTTGGAGTTGTAGTTGAAAACTTTATGTGAAAAGGAAATTATAACACCCACTCTGCTGTGAGCAGTTTTGGGTTTGAGACCAAGCAGGTTTTTGGGGGCCTGTTTGAAGCCAATTTGTCTGACCCAGAACCACCATTTCTGTGGTGGAAATGTGCGGAACGCTTCCAGATTGGCTACTGGCACCCTGTCGGTGGACAAGAGCTGTGATACAAACACACACACACACACCAGCGGGAAAGAACAAAAGAAATGTCAAGGTAAATATCATGTGAACAATCATAAATGTGCAAGTGAGAAAGTCTGGCCTTTTTCCATGCATGTGTACTTCGCTGTAAAAGTACCATTAGGCAGGATAAGAGCATTCACATCACTCTCTCGCTCTTGCTATCTTTTATTCTGCCCTCTCTCATTTTCTTCCTGTTATCCCGGACTTTGATCAGCCGGAGGTATCAGCGCACCCTGACCCCCCTTCTGGCCCGAGCTTGCATCAAGAGAGTGTAGAGGAAGGCAGGAGTCAGCAGAATAAAGGGACCTGGAGTGTAAGCGTTAAACGAGCGCGATGGAGGGATGATGCTCGACTTTACCTCAGCAAGAACCTTGATTCTCACCCCTGCTCTTCAAGCCAGCTAATGTTAAAACAAGTTAAAGCCTGCAAAAGTCTCATGTCATTCTGCTCCTGCTCATCTCACCGAAATCATGAGGAGAACAAAATGAATGTGGAAAGCAGAGCGATGCCGCCTACAGCTGATTGTATAAGCCTCAGAGCTTCAGCGCTCCACCACACAGGGGCCCAGAGAGGCTTGGGAGAGAGCTCCATCTGTGAGGTTACTTGTGACTGCAATACCAATCCTATATGAAGGTTATGGAGAAGGAATGCTGAATGCATCGATTTGAATTCTCTGAGAAAGACGGAGGGAGATAAAATGTTTTTGATGAAGAAGAATGTAAGGGAAAGGGCTGTGGGAGACTGAGAGAGTGTGGGAAAAAGACCATCACAGAGAGGGTGAGACAGGCAGGGCTGATGCAGAGAGGTGGAAGCTGTGTTTCCCCCCACAGCTTTGTTTTCTTACAATGTGGCCAATCAATGTTCATCCCAGAATGCTCTGTGTGAAAGATTTTATATTGTTTTTTTGCAGCTTCATGCCAACCATCAACACATGAAGACTGACTGTGATGTCTGTTATACACTGTGTCTGTGGATTGTTATCCCTAGGTATTGCATGTGTAATTTCATGTTTTTCAATTATCTAGTTGACTTGCACCACATTACTGAGGATGTACAATCAATACTACAGTACTGTGTGAACTTCAGCCTGTGATGTCACACAGAGAAGAGAAGAATTTTATTTGAAAGTGCAGATTCTATATTGACTAAGATCTATATTAATCTATGTGTCTATATGATTCATATTCTGATAATTAGTCTTAGCTTTTAGTTTGAATACTATTAATTAATGTTCTGAACTAGCATTCATTTATAGAGCTTATTAATGTATTTCCATCTACGAAGAACCAGGAGTATCTTGTCTTTCCTTAAATGAGAGTGGGTAGATTATGTGTGTTTTTGACCCATTAATATAATGATAAGAACTAAACTGAGAACTACATATGCTGCTTCCTGCTTCAGTACTAACAGTCGAGAAAGTACTTATTTTATGTATTTATTTTTGCACTTACATTATTGATTACCATCTGACAAACATTTAAAAAACCCATAAAATACTAGTCATGTGACATTTGAAATGTTTTTTTTTTTTTTTGAGTGTATTATTCTATTATATTCTATTGTTTTAGTTTTTTTAATAAATCTGAACATCTGCTGGTATTTCAGTGTACATGCTTTCTAACTTCAAATCTGTGCAGATACATGTTTTATAAATGAGGCTCCTGGTACCTCTAGCCTGTATAAACATCTAAGCTTAAACGACTCAGAATGGCACACATTAGTTAATATACTGTACATAAGTGTTCTTCTAGTTTAGAAGAGATCAAATCGGTTCTAGTAAAAAAAAAAAAGCCTTCTTTTACATAGAAATATCCATATGTCTATATGTCCTCTCTGCGCATAATTTTCACTTATGGGCCCTCAGGGAGTATGTTAACATGGACAATACAGACGGCAAGGGGCTCATAAATTTGTGAAGAAGGGTGAAAGTAGGGCTTGTTGGAAGCTGGGTCTTTATGTGAGACAGATAAATCGTGAGCCGGTCCTGTGGTGGGAGAGCTGGGGAACCTTGGGCTGATTGATGGTGCAGAAGGTGAAAGCAGAGAGAGAGGAAGCTGTCCTCTGAGCCATTGGTGGCTGCCATCTTTCAACCATCTGACATTCAGTTCTCCTACAGGGAGAGCAAGACTGCGGAGAGCTACTAAGTCTCCATCATCTTCTTCACTTCAACCTTTTCATCTAACCCTCTGTACTCTCCCTGCTCCACCTCAATTTACTGTAAATGTTTCAGCCAGCTCAATCATCCACTTTCGTTTTCCGTATAATTTAGTTCTTATTTATAAAATTATACTCTAACATGGCTCTTCTTAAGTGAATCATTTGTAATGCTCTACATATGGAAACAACTCTGGACATCACATGAACAGTGCTCAGTTTAAGAGACTTACTGTTGACTGAGTTTGATATCAATGTGTTGCTAAGCTAATGACACAATACTGTAATAAGCAAACATATATAGCACACGCAAATACTGAGTTATTAAATACTTTAATGGGATTTTAACAATTCACAAAAAATTTCCTCCAACTATTGAATACATAAAACACCTGTTGTGACATTTATAGAAGATTATATTATATTGTTTCTTTCATTTTTTGCAACACTTTCAATGTGAAATGCCTCTTTAGTGCCATTTCATATCAGTAATAATGTCAGTCAAAAAGTACAACTTTTTTTCAATGCTATACTGCATTTGAAAATAATGTACCACCTATATTAAACCTTGAAATAAACCTAACTGATGGTGTTAATATAAACAAATGGAAGACCAAAGCACATTTACTGATGCAACAATGCTATTTTAGCTTGCTTCTTCAATTCATTGAGATATTTGATCAAGTGCAATGCTTTACCGGGTGAGCTACTGAGTAAATTTACTAAAAATGTTTTCAGATCATAATATGGTATTGTGCAAGGAACCGTGCATTAATCAATTATCTACCCCATAAAAATTATGAATGCAAATTCTACGAATCTTAATTTGTTGGTTAGATTAACTTTTTAAAACTTGCTTGCTACTGTTTATATACTGCTATGAATGCATATATGTAAGGGACTTTTCTCTTACTTCGTCCACCACATTGGATTTGTGAGATTTATATTTTCACTGAAGCACACATGCAAATGAGTTATCTTTGGAGTCAGAATATTTGTTGCCTTCCTTCTGGAATAACTGGGCAGGAGCACTTCTATGAAGTCTTTAAATGCTGTCTCTGCCAGGCTGCTCACAGGCTTTAGGAACTGATCATTTGTCTCTTTTAAATCATCTTCCCTGTTCCTTCTCTTTCTTTTAAGTCCCACCTTGTCTGTCTCATCTATCTTGAGGTTTCATCACCTCACCTCTGCTGTGAGCTCCAGTGCTGCAGTATTCACCTCTCTGACTGAGCCTCTTGCATCCAGAATTTGCCACTAATCCCTGAATCCCCAACATACTGCAGTGTACAACACTCGCTTAGATTTCCAGCAGGACATGAAAAGAACTGAAAATATAAGTTTGCTGCGGCATTATGAGTGATGGAGACAAGGAGGTCTTCTTCTATAGTTCTGCAAGTGCTGACATATTAATAAACCCCTATAGAAGTAAGACACTCTATCATTTGATGGTAGAGATCGTTAAGAGGGAATGTTTTAGAATATTTGAGGAAATTAAGGGGAAAGGAACAGATTTATAAAGATAGTGGGGTATAAGAAATAAGACGAGTGCAGAAGAGAGAAGCAATCTTATTAATATTTGATTGCCATTGCAATTTGGTATTTATACACTATTTTATCTGACGTTCTACCGTGTCAGATATATTTAAAACAACATTAAAAAAACAAGCCATCTCTCTGATCAGCATTCTTAATAACGTCTAATAATTTCTTGATGAAAATCCATTTTATTTTAACTAAATTAAATTAATTTTAATTTGATTATTTTCTAATATAATATTTTCCATTTTTGTTTTTTTATTGATTGTTATTTTTATATTAAAATCTGAATGTATTATTTCTATCACTGTGTGTATGATAGCAATATTGTGTGGAAAACAATCATGAAATACTATTAAAAAAGAATAAAAGAAAGCGAGAGAGAATGAGTGCAACAGACAGAGAGAGAGAATCACAATGAAAAAGAAAACACTAGCCCTACGTCATCCAAAATGGGGTTGTAAAAATTCAAGGGTCATAAATCTCTGAAATAGGTAAGGCAAATGAGAGAGGGAGAGGTTAGGGAGTGCTGTGGAGTATGGCTTTGTATTCTCTCTGGCTGCTCTTTGTTGTTTGGCCTGGTTAATCTCTGTGGTGCTTTCTGGTCATGTGGCAGGTGGATAAAACATCAGCTGATCTGTCAGTGCAGAGGTGAAAAGGGCATTGATTCATTTGTCCTTACACAGTCCAAAGCTCTCGCACTAGTCATTCAGCCACCTCATATCATAGACGTGAAGATGTCAGCGAGCTGTGTGAGTCAAGAGGTCAAGGCTGAATTGGGGAGAGAGTGTTAGATGAGCAGTCCAAAATGAAGAATGGAGTGTGTGTGAGATGCAGTGTGAGCAATGAGGGATGGCAGCGAGTGTTGTGGCTGCTTATGACAAGGGATTCACTTGCCGCTATTAGCATCATCACTTGCACACAAGCACGCCACCAGCCGACCTTCACTACACACTGACAGTGATGTGAGTCAGTGGGTTTTTGGATTACAAAGCCTATCTGAATGGGAGCTGCCCATGGGAGCAGGCCGTCTGCCAAGAAATCTGCTGCCCGCATGCTACACTCCCACATTCCCACGCAGTCCACATATCCATCCCTATATGGATCCTACGCTACATATACCACTCTCCCAACTATACACCCCAAAAACCTTGCATGTGACTCCTAACACCCTTAATGTGACCCCAGAAATAATACACTTAACTTGACCTTGATCACCCTACACATTACCCCAAAAACCATATTCTCAACTTGACCTGGACCACTCTACACATGGCCCCAGACACCATGCACTGAACATAACCTCAATCACCCTGCACATTGCCCCATATAATTAATGTGACTCCAAACACATTAACCAAACACATAAACATTAAACCTCAACGCTACCCCAAACACTCTACTTATGACTACAGATATGACCCCAGAAACCAAACACTCAACATGACCTTGACTACCCTACACATGACCTCAGACACTATGCAGACCCTAATGCAACAACCTATACATGATCCCATACACACTTCACTTGACATGACCTCGTAGTCATAACTCCAAAAACACACTTCACATGACCCCAGACACGATATACACAACATCCCAAGACACCGCAAACTCAATCCCAAGACCCCAAACAACCTTAACATGATCCTGGACACCATACACTCACAAAATCAATACACTACACATGACCCCAGAGACCGTATACATGATCTTAGGCACCACACCCTCAACATTACCCCAAACACACTACACATGATTATTTATACACTACATACACACCCCTCTACATGTGACATTGCCTCACATTTTCAAACACCCTACCACCAACATGACCACAAAAGCCCTACACATATTCTCATATACACATAAACTCCCTACACATGACCCCAGAAAACGTACACACTACACATGATCACACTCTATAAACTTAGTATCAAACACCATAAACATTAACACTCAACGCTACCCCAAATACCCTACACATGACCCCAAAGATCAGGAATCATCAAACTTGATCCTGGAGTTTAACTCTAACTTGCCTCAACATACCTGCCTGGACACATTTTGACTATGGTTGGACCTCCAGGACCAATCTTGGTAACCCCTGCCACAGATGCTAAATATGACCTCAGGAATCCTGTGATGAACATTGTGAATGTTTTGCAAATAACAAAATTTCGGGAGGAAGCGCTGTATGATTAATCTCAGCCGGCCCGCATTTCCTAATCAAACCCCTTGTTATCCGTCCCATTCTAAGTATAAATAAACCCATGTCCTTCACTTCCACATCTCGTCTTAGCGCATCCTTCCCCCACCCCTTCTCCTCCGCTCATCCTGCTCGCGCCTTCCTGGGGGGGCAGTCGGGGAACAGTTGCTAGGGTTCAGACCACCAGGGCTCGGACGGCTCGCCCCCCGGACAGCGCGCCAAATTTGCTTTATATGATTATTAAGGAAGCGCAGACTCGTGAAACTCCTATAACATGACCTTAGATCCCCAAAAGCTCTGTAAAGCAGACACCTACTATAACCTTACACACATGACCAAATTACCCAAAACAACCCAATCCCCACACCAATATTTCCCAAAACAATACATTACACTTACCAATGCCAGGGTTAGCCAAATTCAGCCTTCTAGTCTTCTTGTCTGCCTGTCTACCTAAAGTTCTATTACTGTATCTGCCATTCTCTCTGTCCGTTAATCCCTCATTGCATTTCCAAATCTATCTAGTGTGGAATGATGCAGCGCTAGAAAACAATCTAAATGTCAAGCACTGATGGGAAACACATTAATTGGACTTAGGAATAAATAATATTTTAGCGTATTCTAACTGTTACAAAAGGTCTGTGCAGTGAAAACTGGATGAAACTTGAAACTATACATAAGTGCAAGAGACGTGCAAGATTGAGACAAGCCTATCATTTACACAGTTTGCATGAATGTACATTTTGAAATTTAGAAACCTGAATAGCAAGTAGTATGGTCCGGTACCCCCAGCCTAAATGTCAAATTATGCCCATGCTACCCACACACATCTCAAAACAAATTACATGATGAAAACACTCTACATTCTCCAAACGCCCAACACACTTCTCACACTCCATATGCTGCTCACACTCTGAGCTGACCAGAAAAGGTCACACTTTGATGATGAGCACTGCCATCTGTACAAAATCATTTACTTAACCAAAAACTTACAGGACTTCTGCAGGCTGTAGTAAGTTGCTTATATGCTCAAGTAAGTATATGAAACAAGACATCAACAGCTATGCTTTAACAAATATCAATCAGGAAACCTTTTTCCCAAGCACAACTTGGCACAACCATTTCTTTCTCACTTTGGAGTAAAGTGGCCCTCTCAGTAAAAGTGGCTTTTTATCTTTTGATTTGTATTAAAACCTCCTTACCTCTGGAACCTTTATCGGGCCTTGAAAACAAATAGCTGATTACTGGGAAGAATTTATTATCTAGATTGCCTGTCTTTGACACTATGTGCTGATATCACAGCTCTGTAGAACAGACAATGTGCTGCCTGCTGTATAGTTACTTATAAGATAATATCTAAAGTCCCCGCACATACACGCCTTTCCACCCCCCCAAACTATATAAATGTATATGAGCCAAATCTAGGCCAGGACTGAATCTGAATTTTAATAGGTGGCATTTTTTTTTGTTTAGGCATGCAATTTTTGGCAGTCAGAAGTACCACACCCCGAATATCAATCTCAGGCTGTTATTGTGATCCGTGCAGGCAGGTAGTGCTGCTCATCGCCACTGGGACAGGCTCAAACGCTCCCGATCACAAGGGCACGCAGATGTCAACACACTGCGATTTTTCTATGAATTATTCCACTGACATGAAGCAATACCTGAAGTCTTTTTTCTCCTAAATCTTATATCACCACACAAACATGTTGCTATCATCATGGCAGAAGCCTTTCAGCCTCCTGCCAGACCTAAAAATGCATTACTCGGTGAATTACAGGTGCCTCAGCTAGATCAGCTTGTGGTGGAGGTTGGCATCACTCCAGGCAAATATACTCAGAAGAAAAAAGACCCACAGGTTAAATCTGCTAGTGATCAGACTAAATGGGGCTCCATTTATGTATAATCAAGCTGCCCTCGAGCACATGTGATTAAGGCGGGAATCGATCAAGACATTTCCTGTTTTCTCCCTCTCATAGAATGGTACGAATGTCGTGACATGGGAAACATTGTCGTGATGAGTTTCATGACTGCTGGACTAATGCCTCTCTGCATGAACTCAGAAAATGATAAATATTAATGCATATCATTCAGCTCTAGTTTAATGGGCTTGCCCTCCATCATCTCAGTAAGCTTTAGATAACATATTCTGATTTGCAGTCTAACAGCTGATTTCTTACAACTCACCAATTCATTGTAAGCAAACATGGTTTAAAAGCAAAACATACAAAGCCAATTATAAATGATGAAATTCATGCCACACTCACTCAGACTATGGGAATGGGGAAAAAAATTTAAAGTTATAAGCTATAGTCATGAGGAACACTTAAAAAATACACTTTTTTTTCCCACAGTGTATCGTATATAATTGTTTCTGCTTTTTTATTTTTATTATGCTAAAAGCATTTAAATGCCTGTAGCATACTTAAAGGGATAGTTCACCCAAAAATGTCATTTGCTCACCCTCGTGTTGTCTTAAACCTGTCTGTGGAACAAAAGAGATGTTAAGAAAAAATTGAGAACTGACAGCATCAGTCTCCATTAATCTAGATGGCAAGCTGCACTGCTTTTCCATTGTTTTGTTTGTTTTTGTTAGCGTCTTTTGCAGTGTGCCACACATTACACAGTGGCCTAAATACATGGCACTAACTTAAAAGCAGTTTTAAAATTATATTTTTATAGGCCTCTTTATTCTGGTGCCTTGTTTTTAATTGCAAAACTGTTCGGTTCGATTCAAATGAACTTTAGTGTGATTATTTTGTTAGTGAGGTTCATTTAAATAATTGCAAACCCTGCCTTCGAAATGTGTTGCTCACCAAACAAGGGGACTGAGACAACCTCAAAATGAACTCTAGTGCAGTTAAAAAGAAAAATGAACACAACGCGAACCAAAGACATCTAAACAAATTAAAAAACAGGATGTTATGTCACAAGATGGAACCATAAAAAGGACAGAATACTCAAGCATACCACAGGAGCTGTGTTGCCCATTACAGTTCAGTGCAGGCATCAGACCCCTCTCTTTCCTTGCAGTCGATCTCCGTGTGTACATTTTGCCAAGTAAGATATGATCCTGGATCAACATAACTGCCAAAAATTATACTTATCACAGTTCCTACCCCTAAAACCATATGTACACATACACTATAAACACATTTAGCCCAAAACACAGAGGTTTTGGGCATTCAGTAATCTACATCAAACCTGTTCTTTCAGGTTGTGACTTTTATGCCTTTTGGATTGTATCTTTAAGTTCAGTGTTAAAAATGACACTGTGAACGCTAAAGTTTTCCTATATTATATGTACATATATGCATGAATATATGTGAACATATATGTACCTATATGTTTACCTATATATTAGTAAAATTATTAAAATATATAAAAATTATTTTTAACCCATCTAAGTGCACACACAGAGCAGTGAGAAGTGCTCTAGGGTCTCACCTCAGTCAAGGTATTGAAGGTGGAGAGAGAGCTAGTTATTCATTCCCACCACCTAAAATCCCTGCCGGACCTGGGAACCCCCAACCTTTGGGTTACAAGTCCAACTCCCTATCCATTAGGCCACGACTGCCCCCACAAAAAAAATTATTAAAATGAAAAGAAGCAATACATGAGACCTATATGGCCTTTAAAGTGCACATATATGCACCTCAATTTTGCATATATACGCATATATGCAGCATATATATTATCATATATGTGCATATATACTGCATATAGGTTTCATATATGAACATATATCCTCATATAGGTTCTTTCCATGGGGGTTAATAGGTATTAATTGGCAAACCAATAAATGTTTAAAATAATAAAGTTGCAAATGTATTTAGAAGAAGATTTACATCATACATCCATTAAAGAAAATCACCTTAGCAATTATTTGTGAAATAGTAAAATGGTTTTAATGAATTTTTGCTACCATCAACAACAATAAAAACCAGACTGTATGTCCGATATAATTAAAACTCTTGCTTTTTGGCAATCAACTGTGTAACACACTGTCAGCAGGGTCAGAGTCTGTGTTATTTGCAAACTTTAGCATTGGCGAAGTAAACCAGACACTAGGGAGGAGTTAACATCAGCCTGAGGCACATTATGCGACTTACTGAACTTTCTAGAAATGCCTAATGAGGGTGAGAGTGGAGCCTATAAAACATCAAATAGGATAACAGCTCTTCAGCTAGCCACAGTTGACATTTCTCCAATAATAATCATTCGTGCTTTTAATAAACAATAAACTCCAGGGAGGTGTGCACCAGCTGACCCCTCATTTATTCTGTAATTATGCGTGCGGCTGAGGAGAATCTTAAGACGCGCTCTAGTCAATAACTATTGAAGCCATTCAAATTATCATCATCAAGTTGATGTGTTTTTGCAGTTCAGTCGGCAGTCCCCTACAGTACCGCTGGAGCTCTGAGGTGGCACAGAACGTGCTTACTCTGATCTCCGCCAAAAAAGCACACACACAAAGAACAGTGCAACATCATTACGAGATGTCCTTTTGCCACAAAGTTGAAAAGCATCTGCGGATTTGCTCGCATTTTCAACTCCTCACACGCATGCAGACATGCCAGCTATCAACGTGAGTCGCCCACCACATACACCATGACCGGCCACCTGAGCCCTAAAACGACCAAGCTCTGTAATCTTCAAGCTGCAAGTGCACACACACACATGCACCGTGACTCCATTCACACCTCACACGCCGAGCCGCAAAGCAGTGTTCCACAGACTGCACGTCCTGTTTTGAAAGTGAAATAAGAGGCATTAGTCAAATAAAGCACCCACACAGTCAGTGAACCGTTTAAAGAGCACTGTTAGCATTCTAACCATCAGCAAACAGCCAATACCATTACACCATAAGTAGCCTGAGCGATGAAACATGGACCTGCAGGCCGAAGATAATGCATTTCAATGGTGTTCAGAGCTGGACAAAACTGCCTAAAGCCACAGTTTAAAGTTAGCGAGGAAATTGCCCCTAACCATCTCCATGTTTGATTTGTGCACTAGCGAATGTTCCAGTAATTGTTAAAGAGCAGTAATAGGTATTGTTAGGGTTGTTCACTGCTTTTGCAAAAGTACTGAGTACTGAGTAGTGAATCACGCTGTTGCACTGACCAAGCCATGCTGTCAGCCCGAGGCGTTGACCCATCACAGATGGAAATGTACATGAGGATTTGACAGGTGATTTCTCTTGCTGGTGTTTTGACGAATAGAAATGTGTACAAGATTGTCTCAAGTTGTACACATTTTGTATATGACACTTCACTAAACAGCAAACTGCATTTTTTTTCAATGAGGTATGGAATGACAGCTTTGTAATGAGAAAATGTTATTTGCTCATAACCTAATTAATAATCTGGAGCATTCACCATTTTGATGACGTCACTGTATTTGTACATAATAAGCGGTTTCCTGCGCTTCTCATCACCATGCTGATGGAGATGTTTAAATTACCTGTCTGTCCATTACACCAGACAGATAAATTAAACTGAAGTGGGACCTAATCTCTATCTCTCACAGACTCTCACACATAAGCACACACATTCTCATCTCCCATTTCAGCACAGAGTCTGCCAGTGAGCCCCCAAAGGCTGTGTCGCTTTAATTACTTCCCTACCAATTAGAGAGATGCTACAAAAACGGTTTGATTAAATTCTATACTTATTCTTTGAACCATGTTGTACATCTTTCTATTAACCCTTCTCACTGATGAATACACTCTCTCACTCAACTTTCTTTCAATTAAAAAAAAAAAAACTTCTCCAGCAGAAGGATGTTTGCGATTAGGGCATATTTATTAACACCGCAACATGAGTTCAGAAGTATATGATGTATGCGAGCCAACTGTGAAAATGTGATTCTAAAAAATTGGAAAATTTTCCAATGCGTATTGTTATTGCATTATTTATTTATTAGACATTTTGCTGCTTAGTGCTGTTCTTTTCTCTTCTTCTGACAGACTTCATGATTTGTTGATAAGATTAACCAAATACCAAAAGAGGACAACGGGTTGTGAATTTTTGTAAATTAAAGTATTCACAGTTTCGATTTAATGCATTATTATGGAAAGTTACTATGGAGTCGATGTTCATGGACAGCCCTCCTTCCACTTTGAAATCGACTAAAAAAAGACATCAAAAATGGCATGTTTCTACAGTACCATGGGATGCCACACGCTTTTGTTCTCATGTCTTGTGATCAAATGTCAGATGTTATTGGCGCTATATTAGATTTGAGATTGAGCAGACAAAGCTATTGTAGGTCTTCAAAAGACATGGAATACAGCGCATGATTTATAATGACCTTTTATTTGGGTAATTTGATGGTGCTTTTTTGTTACTTTGGAGCCTGATGGCCCGTCCCCTTTCACTATACGGAAAATAGCAGCCAGGATATTCATTAAAAATGTACCTTTCATGTTCCACAGAAGAAAGTAAGTCACACTGGCTTGGAATGATATGAGGGTGAATAGATGGTGACAGAACTGTCATTTTTGGTTGAACTGCTCTTTTAAGTGTTGGTGTGAAATGTGTGTTTGTGCTGCTGTAATTCTCAGAGAGGCAATGCAGAGGCCAAGGCCACAGAGTGCACATACACACAGACGCTTTCACACACTTTTGAAGGAGGCGAGATTTTCACTCAGTGTCCACTCTATTGCTCGCGGCAAGACAATACCTCTTTATGTGTTGAGTTTCTCACTCTTGCACACACACAGAGGAGCAGGCAGGCAGAACGGTCAAGTCATCTCCTATAGGCTGTGTGGAGTGGGTGGGTGCTGGTGGAGGCCACAGCCCTCTGTATGATTATGATTAGTATGTGTTGCGAAAGCACATAGCCATGAAGGACACAGTATCCACACATCGGTCTACACACCTTTTCCACTATCATTTATGATCTATATAGAGCATTTCATTAGACTCCGCAGATAGCGAAGACATAAAGCGGCCTCAGAAAGACTGCTATCTATGTGACACCTTATTGCTGTTTGTCTTCATCAAAACTTTGATTGGCTGCCATGTAAGATGTCTTGCTTCGGGACCCTGTACTGTAGGGGAGACCGGGGGCAATTGTAACACTAAATTTCTTAAATCAAAAATACGAGGCACTGACTCTATAAGGCACACGCTTTGTTGCGTTTTCTCTCCGCCTGAGAAAAAACGAGCGTGATGACACAGAAATGTTTCTTGGTTGAAAAAATCCAAATATTTTCCTTTACATGCCTTTGAACTCCAATTAATATCTAATTTCTCTCTGGTTATACATTAACATGAATAATATATGCTTACAACAACATTTTAGCGTGGCTGTGAGGTAGAGGGCAACATCAAATATGAAATAAAAATACTATGATTGCATTGAAATGTGATCTTTGCAATTCTGTAATCGCTTTGGTGCTATTTTCACCAGACTGTGTGAGAACCAATCATTGTAACCCAGCTAGTCGCTCATTCAAAACCTGCTATTGTGCTTTCATTAGGGTTGTAAATGTTTCCTTTCACGCAACCATTGTTTCAAAACATAATGAGAACATTTGATTAAATCAGCAAAACACAGCAGAATGATCTTTCTGTTTAGTCATTTTAATCGCCAGTTAATTCAATAGCTAACAATGCAAGAGACACGTTTCAAATCACCCTTACGGGACCTGAATGGTAAAAGTTAAATTTCTGTATGTTAAGATACAAGCATCAGATTAGGAAATGCATTTTAATAATCAAACCAGCTGTAATATTGTGTTACATTATCACAAATGTGTTTTTGCAAGACATGACAGATGTGTCACTTGTGTGTATACGTGTATACTGTTATTAGTGCAGAAAGCACAGTTAATGATGTTTAGTTTTAGTAACCTACATATGTTTTTGTCAAAATGTTCCTACAGATTGCCAGAATTGTTACAGTGCTTGACCTTTTCACACTGGGTGAGTTACTGTAATTTAGCGAGACATCTGTTTATTATAGAACATGGTGTAAACTCATTCATTTGATACAACAGTTCCCTGCCCTCTGATGCTCACCTCAACAGGAGCCGTGTCAGCCTCTTGACCTCTCTGATAGGCCTCTTGTCCTCATTTGATTGGTTCTCCTCACTCCAGTTTATTTTGCTCTGTGTTGCAAACACTCTCCCACACACTTCGAAAAGGATATGGTAAACAACTGTGGTTTCCCTGCGAAATAAACTGGCAATAGTGTAAAGAGATTTAATGAGTCTTTTCTGAATATGTTATTTAGATTATTTACATCAAACCAGAATAAAAAACAACTCTGTTGTGGAAAAAAAAAAGTTAAAAGACTGCCAAATTATACTGTAGTGGATTAATAACATATAATGTAAAATGTGGCATTAAATAGAAAAGTAAAACGTTGAAGCTGCAGTCTGGTTTTGGATAAAATTGTTCAGTATTTGAAAAAGTTAATAACCAGCCAGTGTTCAAAACTACCACCTTATTTTAGCCCGATTTACAAAGCTTTGCTCATAATAATCATTTCTAATCTCAGTGGTACTGGTAGGTTTTTGCTGGAAATTGGAGCATGGCACTCCGTCATTACATCACATCCGTAAACATAAGAGACTGTCCCGCCAAGTATAGGCTATCGTCTCATTCACCTGAGGATCCTGCAGGTGGTGCATCGTTTAATTATAGGGTTAGGGTTAGTTAGTTAATGAAAACACAGACAGAGGCCACTCCCACAATAGTTGATTGACAGCAGCGTGTCACACAGACTGAACTGGTGTCTTACCTCAG
>JAUMHP010000063.1:7073451-7091893 GCA_032361065.1 Enteromius trimaculatus
GTCACACAGACTGAACTGGTGTCTTACCTCAGACCCGCCCTGAGTGAGCCGTCATCAGACCGAGACGTAGAGACAAGAAAGACTCCTAAGAGATTGAGGTGTTATAGCAATAATCATTTACCCCGACATCTGAATTACTGAAGACACGGAAAGGTTAATGTTATGTTTGGTTCTGAATGGAAACGCGCCCTTGATCAACCGAAGTGTGTTTATGTTTGCGTGAATCATTCATGATCCAGCCTCACCTACAGAAGCAGTGAGTATAATGTCTTTTAATGAATCTTTTGCAAATCGCCTTTCCTAATAATGTGCTGATTAGCAAGTTTCACTATGAAAAAATACAGCTATACAGCTAAAAAAAGATCCTCCGAGAGCACCTCGGAAAAGAGAGGTGGGGTCAGCAGAGCTTGTGAAGATTTAAAGGGGAAGTACACAGAACAGAGTGATTTCTAAAGAAGGGTAAAATAAGCGTTTTTTACACTATCTTTGAGAAATTTTAAAGCAATCAATATTACAAACATTAAGATCCTAAAGAATCATATTAGCTTGTGAATAATAAAATTGAATAAAGTATAACAAAAATAATAATTAGCAGGGTTTGATTGATCGTTAGATTTAGTAACCATTGGCAGCTTTTTTTCCTCAGCTAGTCAGAATTAAGCATGGGAGTCTTTTGGAACAAAGAGGCAAAACCTACGGACTGCAGCTTTACATGTTAAAATGATATGTATGTATATGTATATATATATATATATATATAATATTATTCATAATTTTTTTATTATTCATAATATTGCTGTTTTTTTTTTACATAAGAATGGAGTCTTGATGAGCCTTTGATTTTTTTCTCCCTCAAAAAAGTCTCACTTACCCCAAACTTTCAATGATTCTATTTTAATAAAATGCTAAAAATGCCGGAAAAATTCAAATTTCACACAACAGGTCCTAAAGGAGAACACGCTGATTCTTAAAAGAAACCATAATGTTCTTGCTCCATGTTGCACCATCTCTACCGTGGTAAGACTATGACCTGGGTTTACCTACGCATTTATCCGTAGGCAGGCCACTGCCATTTTCCTGTCTGTGTGTTTCATCAGTACCTCATGGTGAGTGACAGTGTAAGCAGTTTTTCCAAAAGTCTGATGAGTGGACTAGATGTTTTGTTTGTAGGGGGCTTTAAAAGATCTCCCATAAGTCTGTTAAGCCTTCTGTTTTCTGTAAGCACTTCTAAAGGTAAGCTAACGGTCTTAAGAGCAAATCTCAGAGCACTGTTTAGATGTTATGCTTTGCCAAGAACATGATGCTGAATTGTTTCATTTTGTCATCATAGTTCACCATGACATGTGCCCCTTGCTTCTGTTTATGCCCTTCATGGTCCATGGAAGACTCACTCGTCTTTTTTTTTTCTCCCTTGCATTTGCTGTCTATGCATCATGTCACATCTGATATCCTGTGCCAGACGCTGGAGGCTGGCATTACTGCCGCAGGAACTTCACTAACACATTTATCTAACCGCTGCAGCGCCGAGGGACAGCAGATGCAACAGAAGCATGGCATAAGTCTGCGGCTGGTTTGAGGTTTTGAGTGAAATGAACAGTCTGTGATGTAGCCACAGGACTGTCTAATTTTTCTCTATTCCTTTTCTTACTGATTTTACAACCCAAGTGCTGCCAGGGGACAAAATAATTTTCCCCCTAAAAACAGCAGAAGCAGTGATTTTCCATTCCGATTCTCCCTACTGAAAACAAAAGTGATGTCTTTCTCACCAGGTTTAGTAGAGACGCTTAACAGTTTTTTAAGAGCATGAAAGTAGTACAGCTTTCAAAATAGTTTAACAGTAAGACACTACTTTTTAGTGGTGGTGTAGCATGTCAAAATGCGACATTGTTATTTGTAACTTACATCACAGTATTTGTGTAAGCAGTTTTACAGTGGATTGTGCTGATATAATAATCACACATGCCCTCTTAAATGCACTCTCTCTTAAATATAGCAGAATGTAGGAGTTGAGCGTCTAATTCATTCTAGTGAATTAGTTCTTTCAGACAGTGTATGTACAAGCACAAATACCAAAAATGATTCGCTTATTCGAGTCCCAGTGTTGTGAGAATGAAATTGCCATCATACATGACCACCATCCTCCTGAGGTGACTATAGAAATCTTTTCTCAGATATGAATGGTTTATGGTTTTAAAAAAGGTAGAGAATCCTTTCACTCCGGGATTATAATTTGATCAGGTTTATGTATCTTAAATTACAGAACTGAATCATCCGAATTAACAGATCCTCTGATTTAATTGTACTTGTAATATTTTCTTCAAAACTTCAAAACACATAAAGGTTAAAAAAAGAAATATCTGAACGCATATTTTCATATTCACCTCACTGAACCCACAAAAGCGGAAAGTGTTTAAGCCAATATTTGAAGCAGTTGCGAACACTGCCTGCTGTCGCTTTTATTGTATATGCAAATAATTTTCCCACCTTTGCTTCATAACCTGATCAAATCTTGTATGTTTAGGAGTACATCAGCTGATTTAGTCATTTATACCCTTAAGGTATGAATATGATGCATAAAGGCATTTTTTCAGAGAATGTTGGTTTTCTTATTTAATTAACACATTTTTTTAAAAAATTGCTTTACATTTAAATTCCTCATGCATTTTTTTTCTCAAAGTCAACATGACATGGAAACCTTATAGGTAACTTGACGTGAACATTTCATCAATGCTTATGCCTTAATGGCCCGGTTTCACAAACAGGGCTTAGCTTAAACCAGGACTAGGCATTAGTTAAATTAAGATATTTAAGCAACTTTTACAAAAATGTCTTATAAGAAAGTATTACAGGTGTGCATCTAAAAACAGAACAATGACACTGACATGTTTTAAGATATGTCAGAGCAAGATATATTCATCTGAGACAGCTCAAACATGCAATTTAGTCTGGGACTAGCTTAAGCCTTGTCTGTGAAACCGGGGGAATGACTACAAAATATGAGCTTATAATTTTAAATCAAAATATCATAATCTTCTACTGAAATGACACTGGTTAGACTATAAATCAGTGTCTACCATCAACTGTTTGGCTACCTATTCTTCAAAATGTCTTTTAAATTCAGCTGGAGAAAGAAACTCGTACATACTGTATTTGGTACACATTAGAGTATGTAAATAATTATATAATTTTTATTATTGCATGAACTATCCCTTTAAATTCATGCTCAACGTCACATTCAGATATATTTCCATTCAGTCACCAACCAATACGTAAGTCCCGACTTTACCTTTTTCCTCATTTAATAATCCATTTCAATCACATGTTTGGAACAATATAGAAGAAAACTGCTGCTTCTTTTAAAATATAGAGACTTTAAACTGATGTCCATGTTTTCTATTAGTGTTACAACCCACCTCATCTATTACTGTACAACTCACCCTGTGGGGTAGATTGTAACAGCAGCAATCTTTGTACTTGACATATAAATTACTTTAATTCTCAGCTTGTAAAGGTGGAAAACATATGTCAAGTTTAAGATACAGAGCACAGATGTTGTAGCAAAAAGTGTTACAACTTTACCAATCTTCTCTATTTAAACGCATATTGGTCCTTTTAATAGCTTCAGCGCAGATACTTCTAACAGCTTCTGTCTTCATTTTCAAAAGAGTATCTCGACTGTAAACACGATCAATTGTGTGTAGCTTGTAGCTTGACAAGTTGCAATTGTAAAGAGCTCACCCAACACAGCTCACATCATGCAGCGTTTGTCTGTAGTCCACAGCAGGAAAGGAACATTCTGATTTCTGCAACTAACTACTAACTCTATCAAATGGTGGGTGGTTATAGATAGATGAGTGATAAAAACATGCATTTTTCTACCTCAACAGCATGAGGTCTGTCCTCTTAGTATTTAAAGCATGGAAGGGGGTGGAAAATACAGGGGCAAATGCTCTATTTTCTTGTCACTGTTAGTGAGCTTGGAACCCCACACCCTCGGTTTCTCTCTCTCTCTCTTGCTCTTTCACTCGGGCAGACATTAAGTTATTCACCCTCATTATATAGGGCACTTCTGCTGTGCCTTGTGTTCAGTAATTCATCCAAGGATGCCCTGTGGGACCATTTCTAGGTGAATCCTATCTTTTTCACCTTGCCCCACAATCCCCCCACTCACACCTATGCAGCTGCATGCTGTGCAGTATCATTACATAACCCTCACTATAACATGACCATAAGCAAAAGTTCACTCGGCGGCCATTTTTGCAACACCCCCAGGCAGCTATTTTCTGTGTACTTGAATGGTTCAAGTATGAAATCTCCGAAATGGTTTGTCAAGATTACGTTTCAGTAACATATTTCCAATGACCAATAAAGTCTGACAAAACGGCATCATAAATTTGGATCTTTTTAATCAAAATCAGATTTAAAAACTTTATTTTTGGGGTTTGTAAAGCTAATGTGAATTAGGGTTCTACTGTATATCACCAAGGCCTGTAGCATGCAATATTCTGTGCAGTATTCTATCACGCTTCCTAAAAACTATTTCATTAGCTGAGACACTTTTTAATGGGTACGTTATTCAATGCCTGATTTGAAATTTTACAAATGTATTTATGGGTCCCACTTTATATTAAGTGTCCCTAATACCTGTGTACTTTCATGGTAAATAGATGTGCATGTAGTATGTAACCACAGTGTAAGTACACACTGGTACATAGTATCTACAGCTGTAATATTTCTGTAACTACACACATGTAACAACCCTCAGAATGGTGTGTGTAAGTACAAATGTGTAACAGGACTAACAGCACTTTTTGGTAAATAAAGTGTTACAAGGGTAGGTTTTAAAGCAGTCGGGATGGATTTTACTGGAAAATTGTAAAATTGTAAAATTGTAAATATAGAAAATGACTACTTACGCAGTGGAAGGTTGCTCGAAGCTACAACAAATGAACCTTTATTAATAAAACATAAATCAGCAGTGGCTTGGCTTTTCAGAAATACGTTTAGTTTGCATAGCAGCACATTTGCTGGGCATTGACTGGGTTCACAATACAAGGTTCATGCTGGTAACAATGCCAACCTCTAAGGTCTATTTGCCAATAATTAGCCAACCAAGGCTACTACTTAAGTGATAGTTTCTGCTGTTTGACCTTATCTGATATGAATAGCGATTTTAAAATCTGTCTTGGCATTGACAAGAGCTAACGTTATTGGCGAGTAACGTCAAAACAGCAGTGGATGTAGTGTTAAAAAGCAAAAAGTAAATGGTTAATTAGTTGGAAGAAGACATTACAACAATGTGCTATGAGATTCTGATCAGGCATTAAGGGGGATAAGAATTTTTTAAGAATGAAAAAAACCCATTATTTTAGAGATATTGAGAGCTAAAAGAAAAACTGGAATTCAAGACAATTTAGGACTTTCATTATGAGGCGAATCACTGTCCTGATCTTTCAGGACATTGCAAATGGATGACAGCAATAGTCATTACTCAGTAAAGAGAGATAAATGAGTCACATGAGCAAAGGTGGTGCCAGGAGACACTTTTCTAAATCAATTCCAGGAAGTCTTAGCATTGTTACGCATGGCAAAGTCTGGAAATGTGCTGTGTATATGCATGCATGTTTGTGCGTGTGTTTCAAGTAATGTATATTATGAAGAGATGTTGCTCTCCAGGTCAGCGGAGATACCGTATCAGTGCATATATATTAAAGTGTGACCTGATGTCTCCTCGCTCCCCAGGAAAAATCAGATTTACTGTACACACGCTCCTTCTGTCTCACATCAGATGCATCATGCTTTTTATTTTTATCTGTCGCACAAATAGACACACACACAGATTTTACCCTCCTGTGGCTCCATTGACTGGTGGCATTTTAATGTTTCATAGAGTTGATATAATAAGTAAAAAGCAGTGCTGTCACCTCCCTCTGTTTCTGCTGACACGTTCCTTCTACTCACAGACAGGGAGGTCAACTCTGTAAGCCCACACAATTACAACAATGACAGCAATTACGCAAACAGAATGACATTATAAATTAATTGAAAATGAGTCCTGTTATTGCATTATAATTGTCTGTTGAGTCAATAAATTAGGTGGGTGTCATGTCAGCGGAGCTTGATGATTGGTGAGGACAGAAAGGGTCTTTCAGCGAGTTTAGTCAGTGTTTGCCCCCTGAAAAACATAATAAAGTCATTTGCATCTCAGGTTCAGAATTAAATCTCCTTTGAGGTAATTGCATGAATGAATGCATTAGATGGAATGAATGAATAATGGCAGTTATATTCTCTTAGGTGTGAAAGAATTATTGGTAATAGCTTTATATTCCATGTATGTGATGCCAAGAGACAGGAAGTGAATATTTTTAAGTGTAGCTTAAAGAGAGAAGATTCTTATGAGAAGCTCCATTAGAGATGTTAATCCATGTCAATGAAATCAACCTGTGCACCTGTCTTGTTTACTTGGAATGGTTTATTCCTATCATGCACGTGTAATTATATTCATAAAGTTTAGAGATAAGTCTAGATAAGTCTGCTGGAACACAATGAAATGGAATATCTTTTTCAGAAATGATATTGTGTTGAGCTAAATAGCTAGAGATCCTGCCAATCACAACACTACTGTATATGCCACATAAATAGCCACTCGCCTAGGTCTTCAGCTTCATTTCTATTATGAGTAACACTTTACAATATCATTCCTCTTTAATAAATACCTACACAGGGACAAACAAGCAATGTTAATGTTTTACAATGTAGTAATTAATAGCACTCTTTTGAATGTGCTAATTCACTACTATTTTTATTTTAAGTCATTGAGTTACCATAATTATAATTCTAACAATATAGTCATCAATGAAAACCTAATTATAAACCTAGTAAAGTATAGAATCTTCTAACCATTCATAACCTCCACTACTGCATTCAATTAAGTGCTATTACTAATTAGTTAATAGTAGTTATTAAGATGTTAATATTGTGTTATACTCGTTTGTTTCTGTGTAGTTATTCATTTATGTCAAAATTATTATATATTTAATCATATAATGATGAACTGAAATCCACATTTCCCCTGATCCTTCCTTTGTTAAATACAATTGATTTAACTTATAAAAAGATTTTCAGAACTCAGTATAATAAAATTTTCTTGAAAATAAGCTGCAGAACATCTTGTTGCAAAATCCTTGGATTTCTGATGTCAGAAACTCAATCGCTGACTGAACACATTTACATAATAATGAATCTATGTTCAGAAACTGAGGTCATACTGATGGCCTGAAGTCATGAAATAGAAAGTAAACTAGTACTGTAGTTTGCCATTATTCCTAAACACCTGGAAAACGAATAAAAAAGTAATATGTGTGGAAATGTTGCCAAACCATTTTGTTCCTGTAACCTCTGCTGCTTTACATTTCCTTTGGAAGGATCCCAATGTTAAAAACAAACAGCTACTGTATATTTGCATGTTCACATGAAGACTAGAGAATCAAGAACAGAGATTGAAAATTTTGGGATGTGAGGGTGGATGAAAAATGGTTAAGGCCACAGACAAATTCAAAGCATGTACATTTGAACTTTGCGTGATTATGTATATACATTCAAATAAAACCCAAAGGTGCAAGCAAGCGTTTGATGAACTAATTACAGGAGATTAAAGTTCAAACTAATCTGAGATGAAATGGCTGAGATGATAACCCCTGGCAATGATTAAAAAAACTGAGTAGCAGCAACTTGTCATTCCAAACCATGAATTTCAAGAGAAAGGAAAGTTAGAATCATGAGATTTTGGATGACTGTCACATGGGAAAGTTGTTACAAGGCATATACATAATACAGAGTAATTACCTAACCATTGTACTTACATGAAATAAAATGTACTTATCAAGTTACTAAGTTATGGAACAACCTGTAATTACAGTTTGTTATTATGTAGACACAGATACCCACACTTAAGTACAAACTTGATACACTTTGTTTTTAAGTAGCTTACGTTTGTGTAATATTCTGTAATTTTAATGTAATTAGAAAGGTATTACATGTATTTCAGCTGTGTACCAATAATTCAAATCAAACTAAGGTGCAGATAGATAAGGAGCACAGTATAGAAACACATTAAGTACACTTAAGTACAATCTTGATACACTTTATTATAAGTAGCTTATGTCTGTGTAATATCCTGTTCTAATGTACAGTAGCAGCCTATTACATCTACATAATAACAAACTGTAAGTACAAACTGATCCATAACTTATGGTTATTTGGTAAATACATTTTTTTTTAATGCAAGTACAATGGCTACTACTAAACTACTGCTTACAGTATACTAAGTACTCTGTATTGTGGACACCTTGAAGTGTAACCCTTTATTTTAAGGTGTCCCTGTTACAATGTAATTATACATTTAAGTTGAGATATTCATTGAGATTTAATGACATGTACTTGGTTAGGGCTAAGATTAGGGTTACTTGCATGTAATTATGCATAATTTATTGTTATCATAATCGTAAATAGACATAGTTCTGCTTTTATAGTTTTTCTATTGCAGTTTAAAGACAGGTTCTATTGTGACCACTTGCCCCATGATCTATACCTTTTATCCCGAGTACTCTTTGCACAACAACTTTCAAACAGACTTAACAATATAAAAAAAGAGTAACAATCCGCCAACTTTCAAAACCCATAACATGACATTATATACAATCACATTTGACATGTATTAAGCTTCTAACTTGCATAGACCTAACACTTACGTTTTCTCCATCTTTTTCTGAGAGCAGAACCAGGATGAAAGTGAAGAGGACGTGCTGTAGAGTCATCACCTGTCAGCACTGCGCAAAACGACTTTCTGTTATGTCTCTGTCTCTCTCTCCCTCTCTCTCTCTCTCAACAGATTGGTCGTTAGTATGCCTGTTTCCACAGTTCTCCAGCATGTGAGAGAGGATGCTGTGCCAAACCCCTGCTGGCAAACATTTTACTGGCCAAACTCATTCTCTCTCACTCTCTATCGTTCTCTCTTTTCCCCCACTTGTTCACTCTCTCTTCCCTGTCAGTCAAAATACCTGCAGCAGGTATTATGTCATAATTATTACATCCACACTTCAAAGGTGCCACAATGCTGGGAACAAAAGTGATGAAAAGAAGAAACATACAGTGAGATCGAACACAGCTCAAGCAATCACACACACATTTTCAACCTTTGCCAAACCTAATGGAAATGTCACTCATTTCTTATTTACACTGAGGCTGAGAGCTCTGCTTCCCAGCTTGAATGAATATTTCTCTCTGTTGAAATTGTTGCCGTGGCATGGAACACAAACTAAATAAAGAAATATTCACAGATTCTTGAGGAAAAAATGTCTACACAATTTGAAAAAAAAAAGATATATATATATATATATATATATATATAGTTAATTTATCTTTATTTGTTTGTTAGTCATTATCTGTGCTTCATCTCAATGCAAACTGTTGCCATTTTAAGTGATACATGTTTTGTCCAACATCTCAAGAAGCCATGTGGCATTCAAATGAGGAACAGAAGTGTTTTTTAATTTTGAAAGCATTACAAATAAAACGATATTTTCTCTCCACATGGATTTAGGTGACTTGTAGCTTACGACAGAATACAAATCTATAAAATGTAGGTTTCTGTTTTTGAAACAGTTTCCCTTGTAACAAAAGACGGCATTAGATTCTACATTTAGAAATGATTTTATTCTCTTTTTTAGGAATTCCATGCATGTTCCATAGAGTGTGACATTTAATTGCATTCGCTTTCCTTGCATTTGCTCCTCTCTGCTGTCAGTAGAGTTGGAGGGCAGAGCGCAGTGCTCTTACGCGTCCAGTGATTTGGTGTCAGTGCAGTTCTCATGCGCTCAGGAGTTAGACAGAGACGCAGCACCAGACGAAAAACAGCCGAATTTACTTCCGATCACCGGCACCGCTCTTCAATTAGCGCTTTGAGTGCTAATGAGGTTTTTAACGCAGCATCCAAACTTGGTATTGAAATAGTGGCGTTACGTGACACTGATTTTGCGCAACTGTTTCCCTCGATCTGGCGCCAGATTTGCTGGGGAATAAAAGATGATTCTCGACGTGCTCAGTTCCTATGAAATGATTTGGATTGTGTCTTGCGCTTTTGGAGGAAATCAGCACTGAACGCATTACGACGTTTTCTGGACAACTTTGGTGCCAGTGGACACGGGCAGTCGCGAAAGTCTTTTACTGCCTCGAGATTGTTGGCTCTAAGCAGGATGGACCTCATCGGGCTCTACTTGTTCCAGCTGGCAATTTTTGGTGAGTTTTCCTCCGATTAATTCTGCTGATTTGAGGGGAACGGAGGATGAGCTCAGTTGCAGCTGTTGCGGATGTGAAGGGAATGATGAATCCCTCCTTTGCCTGCAGACGCACGAATCATACCGTGTCGCTGCGTTTTAACTTCAACTTGTTTCTTTCGCGAATGCAATGCAAAGTTATTCTAGCCAAAAGTTGCAATGTCCCGGCTGTTGGGACATTAATGCTCTCTGTGGTTTGATTTAGACTAGATTGTCAGTGCGCACTTAAGTGTCATTATCGTGTTTGGCACACCAAATGAGACGCATTTGACGACCCGCGAATGCGATTACGTTTGTGTGTCAAAATTACCTGTCGCTTGTATTTAATGCGCTAATTCACGGCACATTACCTCCATCATTAAAGCAGCAGCCTGACACTCTGTCCGTCAAGCTGTGCGCGTCATCGTGGCATCTCGCGCGTCCGCAGGTAGAGCGCAGGACGCATCCTACTGCAGCTATGCAAATGTCTTTAAAGAATTATGAAGAGCCAGCAGCCTGAGACTGTGGAGTCATGAGCTCTTGTCAAAAGCGTTTGCGACGGATACCTCCTAACTAGACCCCATGCCGCTGGCTCCTGTCGTCCTGTCGTTCCATTTGTGTATTCCACTGAGACTTAGTTTTGTCAAACAGTCTCAAGAGAAGCGCTTGTGCATTGGGCAACAGGCTGTAAGCAGACGTTTTGAGGCAAGCTTTCTTGGCAGGCCATGGTGAAGAAAAAAAAAACAGTTCAGATTGATGATGACAGTCCTGTTTTGCCCTCTTAGATTGTATGATGTTTAATAGCCTAGCTCAAGCATTGCTGTTAGAGTCGTGCTTCATTTACTGCTTTTAGATTTAAATTTCCACATTGAATATGAAACGCAAATGGCATACATTTATGAGATAAATGTGAATGTCACAATGTTTTTAAGTTTATATTCTAACAAACTTATAACGGAACAAAGAGAAAGTGGGAGGCGTAGAAGCGTCATGTCATTGAGTGCCCTTATATTTTCAAGTGGATTTAATCTACAACTTCGCCCACAAAGGTAGCTATCTTTCATAATTACAAGTAATGCAGATCATTTACTTTGGACAGAAATCTGCCATCATCCAGCACCCCAGCAGTCTTTTCAGTGGAACGCATAAACAGTTATTACCAAAATGTCAAAGCGTTCTTTTACACACAACAAAGATGCATTGTCTGTAAAGTAGAGTTGCAATTTTGCTTGATTTACTAAAAAAAGATTCAATATTTAGTTGGTATGCTTTTCCTTGCACGCTATCTGAAAATTGTATCATAGCCAAAACATGTGTTACCCTTACATAATGAAGCGCTAAGCTGATTTAAGGTGTTATTTAGCCTAGGGCAAAAAATGAAACCAAGCCTGCCACTCGTGCAACATTAAATATAAAAAAAGGTGCATAATACCCGTTGTTGTCAAGAAAGCAATAGGCCACAACAGGTTCATAATAGGATTGTGGAGCAAAAACCAAAGTGGGGCATGCAGGACTAAAAACAAGAGTAAACCAGAACCAGAGTAAATCACGGGCTAGCATACTGTAAGTGTAACATATATACTCTCTCTTCTGACAAACGCTGGTTTTCCACTGAGGTTAACAAGCAGAGGACGATAGAACATATAGCCACCAGCTAAACAGCCAGAGGCACCTTTTATACAGTCACCGACGGAGAGTAAAACCTTTGCACTGATTTCCACACGTGTTTGTTTTGGTGGTGGTTCAGAATTTCACTTTTAGGCGATTTCAAGCTTTACTATTGTATTCTTAGCACTTTTTAGTCAGCGTGTGTTCCTTTTGCCTCTTTTAGAAACACAATATTCTGCTAACAGCAAATATTTTGGGTCAGCCTATGAAGCGTCCTCTCCTGCAGGGGAGATACAAGCAATGTGAGAGATGATTGGTTTGTGTCCTTCTGTGTCACACTTCACTTTGACAGCCATCACGGTTCCAGTCCAAGGAGAAACGTTAATGGCTTCGTCAACTGTTTTGTTGCAGTGTAATCATTTAGACAAACTTTGCTACCTAGTCTACAACATAACCATGTAAAATCTAGGTATAAAATATGATTACTTTATTTTTCTTATGTTACAAGCTTATGAATGAATAAAGATGAGAAGAATAATTAGCATGTAATTTCGTGTTACATCACTGTATACTTTTTGAAGCGTTCATTTTATCACTTCAGTGTAGGACTGAGTCTTTGAGCAAATCCAAATTACTCTTACTCAGATCGTTCATACAAGTGATAATTGTTTAATTTTCAACAGTTAACAATAGTTTCATGCACACTAGGCAAATGAATTCCACCTTTCCTAGACTAATGCTCGTTTAGCCCTTTAAGCTCTTAGGGGATTGAATAAATTTGTTAGCCGCACATTTAGTAACCTTGAATTGTGGCAGATTACATTATGCAGTGCTGTTCATTGCGCCACGCTGGGATATGAATTCATTCTGGCACTGCTGCTGATTCTCACCAGCATTAATGTGAATGGCCCCTCCCCTCCTCTACTGGCCTGTCCAGGTTCCCTGTCTTCACCCTGCTAATTATCCTCTGCACACATCTCTTAGTCTATTCGTTCAGCATGATTTTTGGGGTGACTTTTTAATTGGCTGTCCCTTTGAGTGAATATTGACTGGGATTGACTTGATTCAGCTGGGGATAAGTAGGCGAGATAGATGAGTATTAATGTGTGGTGAGCTGACACGGCTGTCATGTGTCTCAATAAAGGACTCATTGCACAGAATTGCATCTAAAGGTGGAATTTTTGACCAAAATCTTATATAATAGGCTAACATGAGTAATCATGAGAAATGTCAATTTCGTGATCATTTAGTCACCCTTATTTCATCACAAATGAAGCTATTTTAATGAAATTTCCATCTCTCTGTTAAGTTTTTATTTGTCCCAAACTTCAACACTTTCAAATGTTGAATTGAGCTGTCTTTTCTATTACTTTATATGATGAACAGATTTAATTCAGTAACAGTAAAAAGGCTTTATATATATATATATATATACTGTATATATATAGACAATTCATACACATACTGAAGAATATATCAAATACAAACTTTCATTTACCATATTTGATAAGCTCTGTGAGTTGATCAATTGTTTATATGTCAAAAAAGCCTCAATTAAATTAGTTCTTTGTATAAAGTGATGTTTCTTCAGAGTGATTTGATTTATATAGATTACTTTTATTATATTTTTATGAACTTTCTGAATTGTGAAAAAGTTTCAGTGTATTACTTTCAATGAAGGGACAAAAAATCTCCCAGCTTTCATAAAAATATATATCTTTAACTGTATTTCCAAGTGAATGAATTAAAGTTTTATGAGTTTGATATGACTTGAGGGTGAGATGAAAAATGATTAAAATGATTAACTGTATTTTTAATTAATATTTTGTATCCTCATCCTTGTTATGACTTTGGGACAGCTCAGTGTGTATCTTCTTTGGTGAATAACAAACCTGCTACAGTGACATATTAATGTTTAATAAACCCAGTCTCATAAAAATAACAAAGTTAGTGATTTTGCATGAATTCATACAATTGGGTTGGTATGAAAATGTATGGTTTTTGAAAAAAAAGGAGGTCAATCCCTAAATCCCTAAATGAAAATGTATGAATGAGAACGTGATAATACAGAAACACACTAATTGACCACAAATTCACCAAAACATAAATTAGTGTAAAATGCCATTAGATTGCAGTGATAGAATTATTAGCAGTAAGATCTCACCTGTTAGGAGAAGCTACTAAATATTACATTCTCTGACATTTAAGTTATTCTTAGATCTGTGTGTCTAGGGTCCGTGAGAATCTGAGGATATTGCAGTGTAATTTTTTATTATATCTATTTAATTATAGCTCTTCAGTTCTGTCATTTATTGGCAGTAGTGTTGTTTTGCTGAGCAACTTTCCTAACAGACTCGAAATTATATCTGTCAACAATGAATGCTAGGGCTTATTCAAGTTATGAGTTTGTTCAATTTTCCAACATACCGATTCTCCAAACTCTGGAAACTCTGCTTATCTGCGTGTTTGTTTATTTATTTATTTATTTTTCAAATGAAAACATAAACACAGTGTTTCTGCAAGTTTGATGAAGTTAGATTTAAGACCTTTTCAAGAGAAAATAAAGACATGTTGAGGAACACAGTAAAAGGAACCCAGTACATCAATATGTTCTCTGTAAATGTCTAGGGAACCAACACAGTCTCACAAGCAATTCGTACGAAGTGCCAAATTTGTGCCAATTCGTACTAATTCGTACGACTTTTTAGGTTTAGCGGCGGGGTTATGTTTATATGAATTGCCATCTCGTAAAATAGGTACGATTTGCAATAAATCGTATGAATTCGTACGAGTGAGGTCGTACAAATTCGTACGAATTAGCCACCTCGTAAAATACATACGAATTGCCATGAGATCAGGTTGAGGGAACACAAAAAAGTGTATTAGCAACACTTTAACAGTTTAGGGGGAAAAAACTAAAAAAAAAAAAAAAAAAAAAAAACAATTTCCAACTAGCTCTCCATTATAATATGGAAATTGTATTTTTTAAGTGTATTTTTGATAGAAACAAGAACAAATAGCTGACATTTTCCAGGTGCATCTCCTGCAAATATGTATTGTTCAGATTTTTGTGTTGGAAAACATGACTGAGCAAAATACTGAGCAAGATGCACCTTTTGAGGCCTTAAATGAGTGAATGGAGATAAATTAAGACACCCAGAAACCCTGCAAGCAGCGTAAAACAATACAAGCATGCTACGAATTCACACCTGTAAGACAAAGATCCGACAAACTGTAAGAGAAAATGATGTTGACACTCTTCATGCCCTTGCGCATGGATATGTTCTCCGGTATATACCAGAGCTCTACTCAGGAAGACACATTTCTGCCATCAAATCACCCAATCCTAATGTGGTGTTGTATCTAGCCCACCTGACGATATGTATAGACCTATATGTGTGAGGTCAGGTCTAAAATACGCACCCTCTGTGTGAGCTCATTTAGAGTCAGTCATCCATTCAGTAACAGGATCCAATCCGCCCCTATCATCAGGAGAGAACAGAGAAGAAAAGAGAAGAAATGGAGACCTTTTTTGGATTTAGATAAAGGAAAGCGCGCGCACACACATAATCGTGCAGCGGGCAGAGAGGACTGAAGCGCAGGAGGAGGTGACAGAGACGCTCATTATGTTAACGGCCCGTCATTCTGCCGTCTTTTGTAAAGGCACGATTAAACTGCCAGGACAATTACCAGAGCCACAATAAAAGAATCTGGCATTTTTACGACTTCCATGCGGCATACCGACAGGCGGAATGGGAAAGGCCGGAGATTGTCTGGAGTGATTTTTATCTCAGCAGGGTGCTGAAGAACGCTACCACCTTGCTTACAAGCAGAGACTTCTTGTTAGTGCTACGGAGGCTGGCCGTGAATAAGGGGGCATTGAGGCTGAGCCACAGTCACGTGAATACAAATGAACAGGGTTCAGACTCTCGTTGAGTCCATGTGCCGCAACCACAAGAATACAGATCAACAATGCAGGGTCTGATGGTCTTTGCCTGGGAGGGGATATAAAGTGATGTGTGAACTGAGGCACGTTTTGTTCTGTTTACTGTAGTCTTTCTGTCCCTTCTGTCTGCGAGAGACTTCTGTTCATGAAGAACAAAACTCTCAAGCTTGGAAAATGTGTGAACCTCAACCCCTGTAGAGCTGACATGTGCCTTTGGCTTGAACGAGTGTGTGTTCGGGGTCCAAAATATAAAATAACTTTCTGCAATGGCTAGCAAAAAGAGAACATCTTTTATATACATGTAGCCTAAATATTTAAATTGAATTGAATTTTATTATATAATATTATTACACTGCATTTAACATTATTATTCTGCTAAATATATTTCATAAAATAACATTTTCTTCTGTTAAACTGTAAAGTGCCATTGCACTGCTATTTTCATAGACATACCAGATGGCTGTAATCTGTAAAAAATACACTATTATTGTTTAAAAATACAGATCAAACTGATTATTAGTCTGGATTCATTGACCATCAATTCTTTGAAGCCTCAATACAAGTTAGGCCTGTCTCTGTCTCTTCATAAAACTACAAAAATGTGAAGAGTTTGTGATGTAATGCAAGGAATATTTTGCATCATGAACTTCTGGAAACAAAGAAAACATTCTACAGTGCTGAATCTTTTACTGAGACATACAGTACGTAAGCTGTCTAAAGAAAAGGAAGATGTGTCAGATTGACAGATAAATTGTCACTCACATCAGCAAGGATAAAATTATCATTCATGCAATTCTTTATATGCCACGTAATGCAGCTTCTCCTAATAAAGTTGCCAACCAACTCAATAAATCTATTTTTACTTGTGTTTGGTGTGTGGTGAACATTAAATTTGGACCCTGTGTGTACAGATTAACTGTAATGATGTGGCACCTGTGAATTCTCACAATACCGACAATAAAACATTGCCCGCAGTCTGGCATAAACATTATCTCTTCTAGTTCTAATGAAACCTGCAGGCATCCTTTCTACCAACGGTGTGACTAAACCTCATTCACATGCATTAAAGCCTCTCATTGCATACAGTATAAACTCACCTCTGGTGTAACATGACTAATTCTTTCTGTATATGTAACATATATGGTTTTCTGCCAGCTGTCACCATGCTCATTACAGTCAAAGGCTAAAGTCAGCCGGCTTGGCATGGCATCAGTCATAATTAGGTTAGGCCACACTGGATATGCCTCACATAGTTCTGCCTTTGATCCCTTCATGTTCATTTGGGAGCTGATGGAAAGGACTGATAGGTCAAATCAGGGCAACAAGTGGCAGAATCTGTGGGCAGTTCAGCTAAACACACTGAGTTGATTGGTTCCTAATGAGTGGTTCACCAAAATGCATCAAGCTGATTGGCCTGTAATTAGCACACTGACAAAATGCACCATGCTGATTGGCTCGTAATGAGGACAAAATATGGTGGAGGCTGATAAACCAGTCATTAACAGTGCAGGTGTTTATTGAGAACAAGCACTGTGAAGTTGGTTTGGAAATTAAACAGAGAACACAGTTTTGTGTAGTTTGGCAAGAAAGCAAGCTATTTGCTTATTCTGTATTATTGCATAATAGATGCATTTTCTCTTTAAAAAACAGCTCTTGAAGCTTCAAATGTGCACTTTAGCTTTGAATACAATTCACAAAGAACAAATCACCGTTATCTTTTGATTTATCTTTTATAAAAGATAAGGCAGTATTTGTCAAACAACACATCGCAATAGAGAATACAGCAGTAGAAGATAAAATAGATAGTGAGAATGCAAACTTTGTAAAGGGGTCATTAAATATATTTATATTATTCTATTGTTCTCCTGACATCCATTAATCATTTTGTTGTAAAGGTTTGCACCAATGTTGGTTATTTTGAATCCTCTCTCTGACTTTAATGGGTTTAGTTTAGCTGCTGTAATAGCTGTACCTATAAGCGGGTATGCCCCCTTTGAATTGATTCTCATACCCCATTCTTTAATAGCAGCCACTTTGCAAAGTCTGCATAAAAACTGGACATGAGATTCGATCATTCAAACAACTCAAATCTTCTTGTTTTGATATTTAAGCATTATAGTTTTATTTATAACTTACTGTTATAGGGTGAACTAAAAACCTATAGGTATTGTTGATGTGATGTGCTGATAGACTGTCATATGTTAATTAGTCATCTATATAATGTCGCAAATATGAAATGAGTCACTTTTATAGATATACATTGTCCTTTCAAGTCAAGTCACTTTTATTTATATAGTGCTCTTAACAATACAGATGGTGGCAAAGCACTGAACATTATCAAATAGAACAAAAGAGTGATGGTAATGTATAATGACGAGAATTCAACTTTAGTTATTAAATGCAGAGACGGTCTCTGTAGTCAAGACGACGATAATCTCTGGAAATCAGGTGTCCCCAACTAAGCAAGCCAGAGGCGACAGCGGCAAGGAACCAAAACCCCATGAGAGGATGGGGAAAAAAACCTTGGGAGAACCAGGCTTAGTTGGGTCCAGTTCTCCTCTGGCCGGACGCCCAG
>JAUMHP010000063.1:7106113-7130909 GCA_032361065.1 Enteromius trimaculatus
GGTTTCCTATTTAAAACTACTGAGGACCCTTTGTCGTCACCTAAATGCTACAAAGGTGTACCTTGATCGTCAAAATGTGACGAAAAATGGTCTTGACCAAGCGTCAAAACGTTGACGAGTTGGGAGTGAGAATGTGTTGGTTCACACCTCAGTCTTGGTCCTCGTGTTTGAAAGAGTTTCTACCTGAAGATTTGTGGCACACACAGCCCCTTCACCCCCACATCCATGCCGAGGTAATGACTGTCTTTGGTAAGAACACTTGAGTGTGCCCACTCTGTCTCTGTGTCTACCTCAGCCTGATCCGCTGATGGGATCATAGATATCAGTGATGCCCAAAGAGACTCCCATCAGTCAGACTGCTACTGTCTGAATCAGCTCCTGAAAGACCTGTCCCACAGCCGTGATCCTTCTTAACTTAACCATTAATCAGGCTATAAACAGTAAACCTGCTTTTTTGGAAGATAAGGATAATGAATTTACATGTCACGGTCAGTTGGGGAGCTCTTGGGCCCTATAAAGAGGCGATAAATGAGAAGTATGTATTTTCTGCCAGACACACGAAGAGACAGATCTTCAGAGACAGAGTACAGGGGCTAGTAACCTCAGTCTAGTTTTCAAAAAATACTTAAACATAAAGACTTGAAAGTTGTGGCTTAATGCTAGATGAAAAGTTGTATGGCTTGATCCGACTCAAATACTTTAATAAATGATTTTTGAAGAATGTGTCAATTGTGTTTTTCATTTTGAGTTTCAATGAATTTACAAAAAAAAAAAAATTATGTTCCACAGAGAGATACCCATAAAGGTTTGGAAGATGTACCAGGTAAAATCTGAGAGGTGAATTCACTAGGAATGAATTGTGGCTGAAATGGGCATTTATTTTCATGTGCGTTGTTTTAGTGCTCAATTCAGTAAAGGAATTATGCAAATCAGGTAACACCGCAAATCTGTTCTTAACACAATTTGCGTGACAAAACACCCCATCTTGCAGGCCAGTTTTTGAGTGCTTGGTTTTAGAGGATGCAGAAGACTATCTGGATAAACTTTACTGGAACTGCCACTATGATCCAGAGATCTGAATCGGCTCTGGCTCTATACTGTAATCTGTTGTTCTTTACATCTGGATTTACTGTATGCAGTGCTATTTATTGTCAAAATGACTCAACATGTGTCGTTGCTAACTAATTTCGGGAGGAGCGTGTACGAATCAACCGCAGCTGCGCCGCATTAACTAATCAATCTCTTCATCTCATCCATCCAATCAGATCCGTTCTACCCACTATAAACCTATTTCCTTCCCTTCCGCATCTTGTCTTTTGTGCATCCCTCCTCTGCCTGTTCTTGCACCTTCCTTCACGGAGGGCACGCAGGGTCCAAGCCGGATGGCGAGCTCTGCCCTCGCTAGGGCTCGGAGTCCACCTGACCTCCCAGCTTGCTTCTGGACAGCACGCCAAACTCTCTTACTATTTATTATGGTATTATTATGTTAACACATGTAATGTTCTTGTGGACATACTACATTTTAGTTTGCTATCTTGCCGCACATACTTTCATTATAAATTCTGTACTGTAATACATATACAACAAAGCAAGGAGTCATGTTTTTGCACTGGGTCCCATATGGTGTTACGGCACTGGCTTTTTCACTGGGGTTTCCTACAAAACCTTATTCAGAGCACTAATTTTAACACTTTAATCAAACTGTCTTAAATGATAGTTCACTAGCTTGGGAACTGGAAGACTAGAGAAAGTAAAGAAAACAGAAGTGCAGTAAAATCCAGAAGCATGGTTATTATGGCATTGTGCTGAATTAATTTTATTAGAACACCCTGGATGCCTTTGTACCTTACCATTAACTGTGTAATGAGGCAAAATATGATGAGAACAAAATGTCTAAACGGCATAGTTTTAACAGTTATAATGAATAATGTATCATGGGAAATTCTGTTTTTTATGTTAATTAGTCAGTGGAGTAAACACCTTGCTCTCAGGTGCACCAGGGGTGCTACTGCAGCTACTCGCTCAGTTCTGGCTCTAATGATTTTGGCAGAAGAGGTGATAAGAGATGGAGTTTCCATAGTCTATAATTAACAGTCCAAAGCAAACCTCGCACCAACTGACCACTTCAATCCATTTTTTCACTTACGGTATGATTAAACACTGTGTTATGAACTAATGGTAAAGAAACCTTCACAATGGTTCCAGGTTTAATCGCACAACCCATGACCAAGAGGATTACGTCTAACACATTTTGGCTTTGTCATCAATTTGTTTTGCTTTCTAATAGAATTTGCATGGAAAAATTTTGCAGAATGCTAATGATGCTCTTCTCCTGATAAGCAGGGGCTACCACGCAAAATAAAAGTTTTATGCTTAAGTATTCATATATGTGCTACAGTATATTCCAAGTATACTCGAGCCAGATAGCTTGATAGCTTACAAGTTACATACTAATATAGCTCTTAAATCTCCTCCACTCTTGGACAATTTAAAACTTGGCATATTGCAATCACTTGAAAAGTATAGTCTAAATATGGCCCTCAACATTAGCTTGAAGATGACTTGACTCACAACACACTCATACGTTGAGGCAGAAATCATTAAATATGGCCTTGTGTGAAAAATAATGCTAAATACTTCCAAAATTATGTATTTAAAACAAAAAGAATACACCCTTATACAACCTTTCAGTTAAATATTAATATGTGTTCACTTGGAATAAGGATAAACAAGTTTTGTGCTGACAACAGTGTATTTTGTACAGCGAGTCGGCTTAGTAAATATGATACATAATAATAATGCATTTCAACATTAGAGTTTAAGGACATTTCGTTCACGTTTTGTTTGATAAGCAATTTCAGTACTGTGTTGAGTCACCACTTAAATGTCCAATAAAAAATCTGCATACTGAATCAAAATCAATGTAAACAACTGCAGCAGAGTTGCATAAATGAGTTGCATAAAGGAATATCAAACACAAAACACATCAATGAGTCGCAACAGTCCCTTAAAATGCCAAGATATGTGAAGACAGTGCAGTAATGCACAGCACAAATAAGAAATCTGTCTGCAAAGCACAAAATGTTAAAATGTGAATCTGGATGAAACATCAAAAAAGAAAAAAGAAAGAAAAAAAAAAGCCAACAATCATATTGGACAATGAAAAAGGAAAGTCTTGGTAGTCTATGCAATACCTTCACTGCAATTCCCAGTTTCCCATAGTATCTCGTGTGTTATCAGGGAGAATTCATAATGCAGGAGGGCATCGCAATTGATAAAGCAAGGCTGTAGCATGCTGAACATATCGTATGTTGCTAGTCTTATCCCTATGTGGCTTCCCTTGAGCAGTAAACTCAAAACCGAGAGAAAAACTAGAAATTGAAAAGCTTAATATTAAGTGAAGAACATCTCCCAAGCTGTGACTCACAATATTTTAACAACTGACTTTGACATTATTTTTTCCATCTCTTCTGTTCTGTTCTGAAATACTGTAGCCATCTCTAAATAAATAAAAAAATAGAAGCAGGTTTGCATGATTATTGTTGTAGACACTAATATTTGGCACAATTATCATCTTTTGCAGTAATGCCAAATAAGCTACTGTACTTTGAAATAAATAGTATGTGTGTGAGTATTGAGAGAGAGAGAGAAAAACATGTTCATGAAGGGTTCAGGAGTTTGTGACTTTACCCAGGATGAAGCTTTGGTATTTAAATTCCCTCACTCAGTGGAGAATCTGACATGCGCCTGCTAGACAGATGCTGAAAAACATGGAAGGACCCTGACAGACATATAGACGGAGAGATGGACAGATGAGGAGACAAGGGGATAGATAGACAGGCACAAGACAACATACTCTACCTCTATCAGTGATGCTATACCTACTTGGCAAGCTTACAGACAACACTTCCTTAAGACATTTCACAGCTCTGCCTGCTTATGCCATGAGTGTATTCACTGTGTGTAGGAACACTATCACCTTATTTCACTCCAGATGGAATATTCATGCTTTCTGGTTCTCACTTCCTTTGCAGACACACCTGCACACATACGCACCGATTTATCAGATTCTTGTCTTTATATATCTCCCCACTATTTCTGCTTATGCTTACAGCCAAGGCAGGTACAGCCAAATGCATGAAATTATTACTTGATAAGAGAGTCTTTCTATGGAAATTTGCGAGGACATTATCCAGTAATAGATGTCCTATTTGCAGATATGCTTAGCTGCAGTTGTAAAAGCATGTAACATCACGCTGGCAGATACTGAAAAACAGGGTTTCGGAAACGTGGGTTTGTGAGAGAACTGCATGCAGTACACGAATTGAAGAACAACAAATAATTAATTCAATCAAATGTAAAATTAAAAGAAAGACAAGGGCTGTGTTTAAAATTTTTTTTAAATACAACTGAAATAGCAATGTTACCTTTCCTCTTGTATCATATTGTAACTTGCAACAGATTATTCTTCTAAAAAAGTCAACTAAAGCATAAAGTGAACCTTAAAAGTGGACATTAAAATGTGAATCTTAAAAAGGAACCATGAACATGCAAATATGTGTAAATTATTAAAATCTTGAAATCAAATATTTACTTGAAGTACACAGTCCGAGAGGTTCTGCTTTGGGATCCCCTGCACCTTCTCATAGTTGCTGGTAGTATTTGTTATTTATTTATTTAGTATTTTGGAATACTATGTATAGAATGCACCTTCCACCCAAAAGATATAAAATATGTGCCTTGAGGAATAGTACTTGTCTCAGCGACAGCCCTAAGCTATGTGAACAGGAAACAGAGTCAGGGGAACTGCCGATACTGTGTTTCCTGCAGCACTTTTTAGTAGCTGAATCTGCAGCACCATGGCAAAGAACAAACAAACAAAGTCTGCGAGTTTGCAGTTTGCATTAATGTGATGATATATATAAAAATGCCTACCATTAAACGCATGCATCATGCCTATAATTGTTATTGTCATATTCACAAACATTGATTATTTTAAGACTCGGTTTGAATCAGAAACCACTCCTTACCTTTTATATGTTGGTGATTGGCTGATTTGTTTTTGAGGGGTAGGGTCTAATTCAGTATTTAAGTGTATCAGGAGTTTGCAAAATGGTTGAAATGGATTGCTTCTACCAAAACACGCACTCGTCCTCTGCATTTATTGTTCTCATACTCCTTTAACAATTCATTTTGAAAGCCATTACTCTCATTGACAGAGAGGAGACATAGATCTCCATAGAGGGAAGGAAGCAATCTGTAATGAGATAAGGTCTTAGGGCGATAGAAGCAAGCTGCCTTCTCTGCTCAGCTGCAAATTCTGCTGTATTACAACAACAAAAGAACACCATATATACCCTGATGTACTCATGTCTCCACGAGGCTTTGTATAGTTAAACTTGCGAGGAAGTCTTGACAGAACACCAAAGAAAACATGATAGTTGGCCAGCCTCACTAGAAGGTTTAACTGGAGAACAGCGTTTCTGTAGCTCAAACACTAGACTAGTGCACGGTGCTAGCAATGCCAAGGTCGTGAGTTTGATTCGCATGGAATGCAAAAACGAATTTAAAAAAGTAAACACTGAATGCAATGCAAGTCATAAAGGATAAAAAGTATAGTGCTCTTTTTTTTTCAACTTTCATTGTGTTTCGCAAATCAGCATATTAAAATGGTTTTAGAAGGATCATCTGACACTGCTGAAATTTCAACTTGGCTATTACAGGAATAAATGACAACTTACAATATATTCAAATACAAAGGTTTGCACACAAAAATGATACTGAGATCCTCTGGTTTCTTCAGTAGCTTCTGCAAGTCTTGTATTATCAGTAACCTGTCATGTGCTCGACTGAATATCTACAAATCTATTCAGTCTCTTTTACCTGATCTCGCTAACCGACCAGTCAAGTACCTGTTCTGCACCAAACAGTCGACAAGTGAAAACATTATTCAAAGCAAATTGATTTCTCTTTGGCTGCTACAGTATAGGCAACAATGAAAAACTTGCTTTCCCATTGAACCCTCTCTCCTAAATCTCACCGCTGCAACCGAATGCATTGGGTAGTGCTGACGTTGAGGTGATGATAGATAATGGCGTGTGCTTTGAGGTGCATCCAAGTCTGGCAATATTTCGATTCTTATTTGTATATATTCAGCTCTCGTATTCTCATGCATCCTCCTGGATGAGGTGCAGCTTTCACAGTGAATAAAATGTGAAGCGCTTTAAAGTACTTGATCACTTATCAGACCAGTATGCTGTTTAAACACATCTGAGCATGACTGTCATCAATCGTTTGGAGCTGATAAACATTTGAAAGCCATTATTTAGATGTGCTTTATTCCCACTTCAATATGGGGTCTATGCAGCATATACCTAGTGAGGAAAAAGGGACTTGGTATGAGCTGTCAGTGTCCAAGGGAGAAAGAAAGACATTATTGCATTACCAACCAGCTGTTCAGTTCAGTTACAGTTCAGTAAATGGTTAATGGTTTGTTAATAGCCAAAATCGGACTTTAAAGTGTGACCAGGGATTTTAAGCATTACTCATTGGTAAGGTTAGGTTTAGGTGTAGAGATATGGCCAAAGACTATATTTTTGCCTTAAAATATTGTCCCAGGGTCAGCAAAACATGTTGATTTAGGGACACATTGAACTTAGCAATATCAGGACATGCTCCACAACATACATACACACTGATTATAAGACACTTTGCAAGTATGTGTCAACTGATTCAACTAACCCCAAACTTTACCCTAACAGTCTACTCCGAGAGTTAGTAGACATGTAATTGCAAATTGAAAATTAGTTGATATGTAGTTACAAAGTTACTCATAGTTCGTAAAGTGTTTAAAATGGACTATCAAAATAAAGCGTCACCACCATATGACCAAATGACTGGATTTCACCAGCAAACATTTGCAGAACAACAGTTTATACTTAGTTTTTAAATTATTGCGATTATTGTTATTATTAGTAGCAGCTTCAAAAAGTTTTTACCTGTCAAAAAAAAAGAGTTGTTTTAGACTTCAGTCTCTGTCCTTCTTAACATCTTTCTCTCTCTGCATGTTTAACCATGCCTCATAGACACCTACTGAATCGGAATCAGTTCTCAAGGTGGACCACAGTGGTTCTCATATTCCCACACACACTTTCAGATGCACACCAGGCACAATCCGTCTTGGGTTTAGCACTCTTACCTGACCTGGATTCGTTGCCATGGTGAAATCCAGTTATGACAGAGGAGACTTGCTCATCGGACACTTGCACATCTGCTAATGAATCTAAAAGATGTGTTACAAGTCCGTTAACACAGCTGTAAGCAAATTCCACTCCACTTCACGCTGGTTCTAATGAGTTGAAGAGCAATGCATGAAATCATTCGCATTTTTTAACAAATGCTAAACACAAATATGCTACTGATGCTAAAAAGAGGTCACAGCAGATCTAGAGGCTTCACAGTAGTATGAAACCGTAAGAAGGACCTTCTGTAAACACACACACACACAGAGCAGTAATCCATAACATTATGACTCCTGTGTCAGCATGCTGCCTCTCAGTATCTCACGCAGGGGTCCTGTCAGACGACATCATCATTACAAGACTGTCATATGACATCGTCACAAGGAGACTGTCGCCTCCGCTCCTCTCCATTGTCACTCTAAGCCCTCTGCTGGCTTTTGTCCCATGCTGTTGTCACAGCCGGGCCGTGCGCGTGTTAGATAGCTTTATCACAGAGCGTTTGAAGGACAGTCCTCAGTTGTGTCTAAATGAGCCAGAGTTTCTCAGTAGCTGCTAAATGGTGGAGATTTAATTGATCTTTTTTCTCCGGCACTGCTAAAAACACTCGCCACATTTTAACACAGCATCAAAAAGGGTGTGCTAAAAGAAATAAAGGGAAGTGAGAAATCAAGGAGGTCTGTAATATCAGAGGAAAGCCATGCCCTACTAACCCGATTCATCTTAGTGGAAGGAACCAATGAAAGAATGCAATTTCATATCTGCCATCTTTGCTCATGGGACTACAGACGTTTTTGAGCCATTCAATCAAGTCGTAAATGCCATATGCCATAACTCTGTGACATCAAAAACAGCTGACAGAGATAAATATAAGTCCACCCAAAAAAGGCGATGTGATGTGACTGACAGTATTGATCAGGGTTTCGAGCTAGTGCTGCCTTCTCATGCTATCAGAATTACCGTAAATATTTTTGGTCAGAAAATGTATATGAAAGGTCTTTAAAGTCATGTATAACTGGGGAACTAATCGTGATATCTAAGTTGTGCCATAAAGTAAACCTACTGTATAGGACTGGGCGATAAAACAATAACGATTTGTATCGCGATAGACACGTGATTGATATCAATAAAAAATGTGTTTGATAAAACATTCAATATTTTTATTCATCGGAAGAAAACTAGCTAGTTTGGTTGCATTAACAAAGGTACTTGCTCTCTGGTAACCTAGCAACATAGGGAGTGTCAAGGATTATACAAAATGGTTTTGTTAAACAAAACTCTTTTACAGTACCAATAACTAAGGTTTAAAGGTTTTTTCTCGTTCTGTGTTGGCCAATGTAACCCCAACCTGAGAACCCAAGCTCTATGTGTCTGTGTATTCGCTGTATTGACCACTGGATTGTGCGTTCAAATAGTGTATTCAGGATATGAGCTATAACTTATGCACTTATTATAAGCTTGTCTGCCGCTGTCATCTGCCCCGGCCGCGAGCACAGGCCTTAAAGTGAAAGGACGATGTTATGCTTATGAGACAGGCGCGTCCTCGGGTTTCCCCTAGGTCTGCTGTCAAGCTTTATCGTTCTGCACTCGCAGCACGGCGGGATTGAACTGTGTTCCCATAGCGTCTTAGCAGACGCAGTACGAGTGAAAGTGTCGAAAGGGAACAAATAGGTTACTCTCGTAACCCAGGTTCCCTGAGACACGGGAACGAGTACTGCGCCCTTTGCCGTGCTGCAAGTGTTTGGTGCTTCAGTCGAGGTAACCTATACGTGCAGACATGCCCTGTCAGGCGAGCTTCGGCGGGAGCCACCGTGGCAGTTATCACTGCGTGATTGAATAGGCTTCAGTTAAGGGGAAAAAAAGAGTGGGTGTGATGTGTCAACTACTGGATTTGACGTCAACATTCTTTTAAGCGATTCATTGACATCATTGACGCGTCGCTGCAGGCCTAACTTCTACTACTTAATAAGTAGAAATAAGAAATTTCATAGAGTACGTAAAGACGGCGTAAACTCTGCAGGAAAATAGACCTCGAGGACAGAGTTGAAAACCCCTGCTATAGAAGATAGAAATTCATACTTAGGTGCAATTTATATTTAGACAAGAGTGTCCAAACTTTTGGCTGCACTGAAAGAGCATCCTCTTGAAGCGAGTGTGTGAAAGCAGATGGCAGCAGATAAGCCAAATCACTAAACTATTTGTGGCTATGGTCTGAGATAGGCAAGGTGGAATACCACTGAGAAAAATAAATGCACAGCATGTCTTTTCAGAAGCTGTGGTGTGTCTAAGTAACACAAGTTATTTAGAGTTATTTAGAGTTTATGGCCACCGTCTGCACAAAAATTACTTGCACAGATGCTTATTTTCATTAGCACCTTCAGATTTATTAAGCACTCCTAATAAAGAACATTCTGGGGCTGCCACTGGAAGTTAAGATGTCTTCTTAATCTGCGGGTTGGACTGATTGGTAGTTTAGAGAGCCTCAACTAATTGATATGTAAAAGGCAGCATTGACTACCCTGTTGGATCATTAACATTTAAATGGAAATCATTGCATTAAAAAAAAATCACTCAAAGCTATGTCTAAACACCCACTTGCCCAGACACAAATATATCTAATTAGTTTGTCACTATTGATCTGTTTGGTATTTAACTATTCCCCTCAGGAAATACGTGTAGGTGGACCACCTAGTCTCTTAGACACACAAATGCACAGCTCAAAAATATTTACCAGCAACTCATTCTTAAATTCCAGTGTCTTCATTAAAATAACACGCATACAGAGATAATAGGGCATTTCATTATCAGGCATACGGCAGAGGACAGTGAAAAGCCAGCTTTGTGAAAGACAAATTCGTTATTTTCCTGAGGCTTTTAGAACATCTATTGGTCCCACTGAAACAAATTACATCCTGATCCTCTCCTGAAGTATCATGTATGCAGCATACGTTTGTGTATATATAGGCCTGCAGGTCTTGATGCGGCATCTAGTTGATCAAACTCCTCTTCTGTTGCTTTGTGAGAGATGAAAGAACATGATACTCCCGTCTGCAAACCTACCCACAAGGCACCACTACCTAAACATGGGGTGTTTTACAATATTTGTGCAATACATGCGAGAGTCAGTAAACCATTACAGTTCTGTTGAGTGGCCAAATCCCAGTAGGTCTAGGAAATGTAGTCATTTTTCATGTGTCACCAACAGGAAGTCAGTCGATAAATGTGTGCATCTGTTATGCTATCCCATGAGAGTTATATGCGTGAAGTTTAGTTCCACAGGAGAAGACAAAGATTCTGTGTCCACAAATATTATTCCAGCAAACATAGACAGATAAAACACACTATAAAAAATTATACATTTCCTTACAGTTGGGGGGTATTTTTTTTTATTTTTATATCTATTTGAGTACAATCTGCTGCAGTTTAGTGAAATTTGGGTTCATTTCAAACATAAAAATACTAATCTGAAGCATGGCCTTCAGCCCCTAAGGTACTTTAATTTTATACTTTTATTTACATTACCCTATTTAGACCATTTTAGAATCTAACCAGAGCCCTAACCCCTAAAACATTTGTCCTTTAAAAACACAAGACATAACAATCACAATTTATTCTAAAATGATACATATTCCAAGTCTTCTGAGACCAAAGGATTGCTTTGAACATGTCTCCAATTGTAAAAACACTTAATAACACACACATGAATAAAAAAGGCCAGTTGAAGAAGCGTTACTTCAACTTGAATTGTGAAGTGGCTTTGGTTGTTATGTCATGATTGTGCCATAATAATGTTTGCATTTGTCTTTTGAAAGAGATGTGATGAACCTTAGTTTTCGCTAAAGACTTGGAATGCAACACTAGTTTTTGCAAAACTTTCTATACTGTTTTTGGACAGTTTTTGCTGTTTTTTTCCCATTCTGTTATGTTTTTATATTGTTGAAAAGTGGTTCGGTTTAGGTTAGGGGTGGGGTTAGGTTCCATGGCACTCTCATGCCAAATGTTCTTATGCAGTGAATAATTACAAAAAGGAAATTGACAATTTGCCAGCAGATGAGACAGAGCAGGTTACATTTCGTATAAAAACAGTCTCAGCTTAAAAGTGTTTTTATTTTTATAAATTCAAACAATAAAGACTGTCAAGTGGCTCTTTAATGTGTTGTGACAGATCACTGTGCCACCTCACTTCAAGCAACACATGAACAATTAACTCTTCCTCTTTACTAGTTATAGCATGAAATAAACATGAATGAACATCAGAAAGTATCTTGTTTCAACCTCTGAAAACAAAGTTCAAGTCCATCATTGTTAAAGGGTTACTCAACCCCAAAATGAAAATATTATTTTGAAAAACCATAAAAGCTTTGTCTTCAGAACACAATTTAAGATATCTTTTAATGAAAACCGGGAGGCTTGTGACTATCCCATTGAATGTCAAACAATTGCCATCTTCACAGTGCAGATTGTTTGAATTAAGTATTTATTTCTTTCCATTTAAAAACTATTCCTGTAGTTTCATAATATCACGGTTGAACCACTGAAGGCAGATGGAGCATTCAGACAAGGTCATACTTGCATACACTGTACCTTGACAGTGGTAATTGTGTGGCAGTGAATGGGAGCGATACAAGCCTCCCAGTTTTCATAAAAAATATCTTAATTGGTGTTACGAACCACGAACAAAGCTTTTACGGGTTTGGAACAACAATGGGGTAAGTCATTAATTACAAAATATTCATATTGGGGTGGAGTAACCCTTTAATCTACTCTTTTTCTGGTTTGTTTATCCGAAAAAACAGCAGATTAGGCATTATGATTGGTCAGATCACCTGTCAATCAAACTGCAGGTGAAGGGTTAATTTGAGCGATGACTTCCCCAGTTTATCGTGATTAATTTTATGACACCCTGAATATTAAAATACTAAGACTTGAGAACTAAAGGCTTTTAACCTCAATAAATGTTGATACATTTGTATAAATATTCATACAACAAAGAGTAATAATATCAGATATTAAGAAAATATTTTTTACAAACATTTGCCGTTGCATTAAAGTAGTACATTTCCAGTCCTCATCTTACAAAAGTAATATTGCAGATATCAAAGATCTTTATGTGTTTGCACATGAACCCATATTTATCTTTCTATCTTTATCTTTCGTTTTCTTTGATATGCTCTTACTTCCTCCTCTTTATTTCTCTCTACCTCATTCTAATGTATATCTCTCTGAGAAGGATCGATTGGCAAGACACTCTAAAGGAAATGAGATCTGACCCTCTGCGTTTGGCCCGCTCCGCTCACACTCAGAATTATAATGACTCCTCCTGCAGGCCAGCACACAGAGTGTGAATGTGTTTGCATCCACGCCTGTGGCGCTGGGTGTGTGTATGCGTTTGTGTCTGCGTATAACACTCTTACCAGCGTGAGTATATATGTGCCGGTGTGTGACTCTCACTTTCTTTTTTTTCTGCCGTTACACCGCCAGACAGAGGCAGCCAAGCAATGAGCTCAGACTGGAGATAAAGTCAACAGCCTGCACACACTTAGCTAAAGCGTTTTAAGTATTATCCCCGTTTAATTTCCTTCCTTTTCTGCTGGTTTAACTCCATGAGCAAAGGCATCATTCAGTTTCTGGGCTCTGAACGTGTGTTGAATGGCTTTATGGGAAACAGCAGCCTGTACGCCCCTTCCAACGTTCCTCTGTCTGAGTGGCTAGGTTGATGTTTAGCGTGGTGTTAGTTTCAAAAAAGTCTTAAAAGGAAATTTTATTTCACTGCTTGACAGTTATTATTCATTTCCACTTCTCTCAACACCTCAAGTCCTGGCGTACAGTAAGACTACAGTATAAGCTCTGCTCCAAAAGATAGCCGACTACCCTGTCTTTTAACTACATACCTATAGGCAGAATCCTTGTGAATTCGCTGTGGGAGGTGTTTACCTAGCCATGTCTGAAATTATGACAGGAATAACTGCAGTTGCAAAAGATGCTGTTTATTTCAGTGAAATGAGGGAAAATGTCGAGCAGTCTTGTTATCATAGTGCCATATCATAATGTCATATTGTGTGCTCAGCATTTTTTCCTCATTAAAAAAGTTTTACTCCTAAAGAAAAGAATTGTACTTTTGAAAAATATATTTAACATGATGTTCACTCCCTAAAAAGCTGTTCTATACTACATGTTTGGACCAACTGTATGCACCTTACCTTATTATGTACCTTACCACAGTTTAAAAGAGAAATATCACTGAGTGACACTAAAACAAAGGTTCAATACGTGAAACCCAGATTTTATTACGTTGATATAGGCATGTATAGTGGCGGTTCAGAATTGAAATATCTGTGGACTGTTGTTAGGGTTAATGCCCTACACAAAATCCAACCCTTAACCTACCAGACAGTGTTAACAAATGCAAAACTGATATAAAAATGGATTTGTTAAATACAACTGTGCCATTTCAACTTCCATTTACACAGATTTAAACTGTTGAACTGTAGTTACATGGGATTTGAACCGGAGCTCCTAGGACTCTTGAGTACATCTCTACTCCGTGAACTACCGAACAATCCTACTGTCTATAAAACCCCATAGGTGTGTGTCCCAGTATATTAATATTGTAATATTATTAAGTCCTAACATTACGTAATTGTGTGAAAATGACGCTTTATTAATCAAAATTGTACATTTGTGTGAAAAGGAATTAAAGGTGTCGATGTTTTACTGTCTCTTATGTTCATTCATTTTGGAAACTGCGTGGATATGTATATATTGGTCCATATTTTGTGTCTTACTAAAAGGTACTGTAGGTACGTTTATGCCATGAGACCAGGTAGATTTGGTCATGGAGCACTGAATGAGTGCTAAAACCAGTTCCAGTGTCAAGAAGTCAGTGTTTTGAGCTTGTGTTAACACAACATCAACATATTTTTGGTTTATTCCATGATATAAAACAAATCAGTAGTATACCACTCATGATTTTTTAAAGCTTTTGTGTGTTTTTATAAAGATGGTTGCTATTAATAAGTGGCTGAATGGGATCACTGAGGCTGTAAGAGGCATTCAACATTATCACAGCGAACAGAAAAACTCTTTCTACTTATAGTCTGCTTTTAGAGCTTGCTGTGTTTATACCTGCTCTTCTGCAAACTATTGAAATTCAGATTTCCAACTTGTGAACTTTGAACAACGGCTTTGTGATAATGACACTGAAGTTGTGCTACAATTTGTGATTTTGGCTTTTTACTTTCGACTGTATTTAGGTTTCAGAAATATTAAAAGTAGTATTAATGTGTGAATATTGTCTTGCTGAACAAAATATGTAAAAAACAAAAAAGAAATCCAATTGGCTTTATATGTATACAGTATCCATTTATATATATAACAACAGCAAAGAAACAGTTTTTCCTCTTCTACAAACACCAGGGACTAACTGGAAGGACATCAAGGATATTTGCATGTCAGCCTAACAGCTGAAATTGGGACATAAGCTATTTACATTTTTAGTGAACTGTCAGGACACCGGAACATACCTTGTGAAAACGGGACGTCTGGTCACCCTATGTCTGCAGCCTACATGGGCAGTATGCGAACTAAAATAGAACTTCATAAGTGACTCATTTGGAACGCTCTACATACTGTAGCAGCATCTCTTCATGGCACAAATAGTGCTTGTCACGTGAAAAGCTTGAGATGCAACTGATTCTAATCAAGGTTGATGTGTCGTTGTAGAAGTGCAGCAGAGCACTAGCTAGACCATGTGTTTGATTCCCCTTCAGTATAATGCATGAGCTCTTATAATGGTACGACTTGACTGGTATGCAAGTCACTTTGGATAACAACATCTGCCAGATGTGTAAATAAAATGTTAGCATGTCCCTTAAGCTAAACACTGAAGTAAGCTTTAAAAGCATAAAGAAAATATGTCACAGCCAAAGCGTTGTGGGCATGCAGCACTCTGACACGTCTAGCAATGGTCCCTTCCAGGGGTGCATTTCACAAGTGTTGTTAGCTATTGGCTGTGGTCAAATAAGTTCCATTCATTACCAACAGTTAAATGATTCTGTGTTTGCCAAAACCAGCTGCGTTTCACAAAGCAGCATCGCAAACTCACGTCAGTTTCTAGTTAGTAAGACGTGGACTTAGGAAAGGCATACAGTAAGTTACCCAAAAATTTTTTATTAATCATCATTTAGGTCTACTACAAAACATTCTAAACATCAAATAAAGCAAAATTACAGGGAACAAAAAAAGCAGTCATCATGTCCCAATACTCAGTGATGTCAAATAATGAATTAATGAAATAATGAAGTTATTATTAATTAACAATGTAACAACAATTGTTTGATGAACAACGGTTCAAACAAAAGCAATGCAACAATGTTCGAAGACAGTTGTTGACAAACTGCGTTGAACTTTCCAATCCATGCTAAACCAAACTTTGTAGCCGTTTTACCTGTTTTAGTGCTGCTGCACAGTAGCTATTTCATTTTGACTTTTCGTATGGCAGCACTGTCATAACACCTAGAGTTACATGCAGATGTGTCAGTTTTACTAGTTGCATTAGAATTCACTTACGACAGTTGACATGCAGTCTTGTATGCTGATGTGGGATGTTTTCAATTGCTCACACAAACGGGCATCAATGTTCATTGTGACATCAACCGCTGCTTTTCCACGTTCCACACCACATCTCATGTATAAGGAGAAGCCCTGCGCTCTGCAAGAATAGTTTGTCGCTGACCGTGTACTATACCGTGCAAAAAGTCCCTAATTTTGCTTTCTGCTTTCTGGAATGCCGAGAGCATAGCTGTGATGCCTTAAAATGCTGTCTAGACAGTAAGCTCACTAGGTTTTGGAACAGAGCTTATATGTACAGATATCCCCTGTAGCCGTAATATCTCTGCACTGCTGGAACTGTCAATAGTGACAAATAAACTGCAAACCGAGTAGCACTTACAGAGAGGGCAGAGTGACAGAGGGGCTTTATGTGTGTGTGTGTGTGTGTGTGTGTGTGTGTGGATGGGTGGGCTAGAGGGATATGGATGTCATGTTGTGACACTTGAAGCTTTATAAACAGCATTAGGAGGAAGAGCTGTCAGACACCTTTAGCTCAGCGCTCTCTCAGAGCCCTGATGAAGTATAATCCAGCTGTGTGAGCCTTGTTCCTAGCAGCTCTTCCTCAAACAAGGACACAGGCACACATAAATATATGTAGTTTCTGCAAATGCAGCACTTTTTCTGCATGTGTGTCATGGGCACTGAGACACAGGTACACAAACAATATGGGTTACAGGTTATTGTTTATACTGAACCTCCAGAGATGGATAAAAACGCAATCATGCTGTAGTTTATACACTGTGTGCTCATCAGAGAGCAGAGCGAGACTGAGATTGAGGTGAATTTGGATCAAAAGAAAAATAACAAAAAATGTAAATGCAAATTTATGAATCATCAGACCTTCAAACAGAAGTACAAACCCAGTGGAGGAGTATCCGGGAATCCTTTTAGTTTTCTCAATGTACTCAAAAATATTTGTGTCTTAATTTAAGATTTGAATTTAATCGCAAGATTTCCATACATTATGTGATGCATATTTGTCAGTCATGCATACATGAAACCCACCTGGTCTCATATGCATGTACAGTACATGAAACCTACCATGGTCTCCACATACTTGAGAGACGAAGAGCTCTGGTTAAAATCCTGTGTAACTACTGTTTGACCGAATAGTTCAAAGCTACATAAAAGGTAGTTCAAATTGCACGGCTGCATCAGCAAATGCATTGCTATATCAGTTGTGCAGTTGTTAACACTGTTGGGTAGGTTTAGGGTTGGATTTGGTGTAGGGTATATTTCCAACAAAAGATTTTTTTAGCAGCAGTCCCCGGATATTTGAATTCTGCACCCCCGCAATACGTACCTGAAGCAACGTAATTAAAACACGGCAATATAATGTATATCGATATCAACATAATGCATAATAATAACCAGGGTTCATACCAACCATGTGTTTTAGTGCCACTTAGTGGACACTTCAATTTGAAACTGCGGCAAAACATGCGGTGAGGTAAAAAAAACACAGTAAAACACTGTAAAAGCGGTGTTGCCCAAAAAGTGCAGAGCTACATATTTTTATGAGACCAGGCTGCATGAAACAGTTAAGATTTCTGAAATAGAAAACTTAAAAAAAAGTCAAATTAGATAAACAACTGAAATTCATTCAATTCAGCAATTTATTCATGACAATTGTACAAAAAAAAAGAATTAGTATAAAAGAATTGAACATGTAATTTAAATGAAAATTTGAATCAGGTAATTATATTCATTGACATTGAAATTTCATACCTTTCAATGCAACTAACTGAATATTGCTTGTTCAACAATCCATTAGCAAATTAAGCCATGTTCATACTTTTCAACTGAATAAATGTAATTTTTGTCACACTTCTAAGATTCTGAGCAGACTGAAGCATATCTATACATACTTTAAAAATATATCAATGGAATCAAATATATGCAAATAATAAAAATATATCACATGAAAAGGAAAGCCTTTTCATTAATGCATGACTGATAAATAGGCCTATATCACACATATTTATTACAGTAGTTAGTCTGTTAAAACTAATCCAGATAGATGACAACATACACAATTCAAAGGAATATTTAGGCCTAAATATTTTTGAGTGTGCCATCTAACTTCATCTTATTTTAGTATGTAGTTTACGTGCAATATCCCAATGAATAATAGATGAGAGAATTCATATCTCTGCAGAAATAAGTAAGAATTTCAAAGAGTTCTAAAATGTTTCATGCCATTGGGACTGTACTTGCATGGTATTTGAGATGAGAAGAGGCGCAAAAATGCGAGGAGATAAGAAAGAGGGATAGAGGCAGAATGAACGACTGGCCTGGGGGCGGGAGACAAAAAGAATGATGCGTTTGTTTTTGGATTATGGGATTAGGCTATAATTCCTACTTTCTGAAAACAGAAAAAAAAAGTATGTTTAACTCTTCTGTAGGGAAATGAGGGTAAAAGACGGACAGAATTACAGTAGAAAGAGACACATACACAGAGAAAACAACACTCAAGCACCACGCCATGAACATTACACATCAAGAGTGATTTTGCTCTCAGTCAGTCACAAACATTCCGTCCAAACAGATAAATGCAGAAATGGTTCAAGGAAAGTGCTGGAACATCACAGAGGAAAAGCAGGTTCTTCAGTCTGTTTGTTCTGTTGCCGGGAAAATGGATTCCTAGAATTCAAAATCTGCTCCTCTTCCCCCACCTTATCCTTTTCTTCTCCTCTTCCGTCGCTCTCTTTTTTGCATCGGTCCTTTATTCTGCGCGCTGCCTTCTGATTGCATTCTCATACAGTTAATTAGAGTAGAGATCTCATCATGAGTCATACATGGAGAGACCACATAAACTCTTAATTTAGCATTTTGACTTAGTAAATCAGCACCGTCATATAATTGATAGACTGCTAGACTGCAACAGACACTGCTTGAATGTCTGTGTGTGTGTCCCATGAACTAGAGGGAGTGTTCATATCAGAAATGTTTGTAGAACTCAAGTAGGCTACAAATTGCTTACAGATTTTGAAATGGAAAATTGATCACAGAGAAAGCTGCGATAGTGCCAGATAAACAGAATTATACAAAAATGAATGGAAAATTGACTCATAAATTTCCCTTCAAGTCCCATGCTCTGTGGGGACCTCCCTCCGCTCCTTCATTACAGCTTATACGATGCACAAACTGAATACAAGACTGCAGTCCAGATAGAATTTCTCCTCCCCAGCTCATATAACTACACACTCATAGTGGAGAACATGATATAGACATCATTACTAGGCTGCACTACACCCGGTGTTGCAGGTAGGAGCCATTCCCGTGTGCTGCGTTTGCCCTTGCTTTTCTATGCAAACATGTGCAAGACCGACATTTTTGACCATTACTTTTGCACAGTCTCTCACTGCTTTCTTTATAACCCTATATTGTCATTTCTTCTTCATTTTTTTTTTTATCTCAATGTTTTATGTATGATTTCCAAATGTCAACACGGCTGTAATTCGGCCTTAGACACAAGGATGCATAATGCTGAAGTAATTGATAATGTACAAATGATTAATTTAAACAGGTAAAAAAAATATTTAGCAGCTTACATTTTAGGTACAATATTGCCGGGGGATGCTGTTTTGCTCCACCAAAGAAGAGTCCAGTCTCAGGAAAAGTCGTAAAAACAGTACACCAAATAAAAACCAAAAACTTGTGGTATTAATATGCAAAAAGTATTTTGGCATGCATTTACATGATACACAGTTGTCAGGGCATATGATACGCATCTACTCCACAACCCTAATCCTACAAATGCGTAACATACACACACCAAAGTCCATTTTTGCCCATCTATACCACATTTTTATGTGGCATGCTATTTATATGCACTTTCATGATTGTTGATTGGTTACCAAAGAAAAACACATCTGTTGCACGTCAACACAGTTGCACTTCTTCCTGAATGAATCACTTTTTAAATAAATGATTCGGTTACTCGAACCCAGAGCCTTTTACTTGTTCCAACCCTGAATGAATTTGTGTTTTTGAACAAATCAGTGGAATGAACGATTCAATGACGTGTTTAGTTCTATAAATAAGAGTTTTAAATAAATCTGATATTATGATTTCTCAAAGATGGTCTCTTGTCACAGTCTACTACTGTAACATTGTAAACTCAATGAAAACGGAGTTAATATTGTATTAGATACTGTTTTAAGACCTTCTGTCATCCACACCTATGAATCCACACTTATTATCACAGTCTGTCAGCACCAGTGGCCACAAAGGGGCTATTTGTGAGCAGCCATTTGAGTCGTAAAATGAAAAACAGGACACCCTACAGTCTTGTGGACTTCACAGACATGTGCAGACAAATGCAATGGGACCACAAGTCCACATCGTGTATTACTTCAGACAGGGTTTTAGAAGGTCTCAAGAGTAATATACTGTATCTAATAGTCAACAGTAGGCAAAATCATGGCAAAATGCAGTGTATGTATGTGTTTGTGTTCCCTAGAAAGCTATATTCAGGTGTATATAAAGAAAAAAGATTTTCTGATTCAACACAGAAGCTAAAAAGCACAAACTTATTGTGCAACACCACACCAAGAATGATAGCTATAGCAATAACTTTAGCAATAGCTATATGAGCATCAATACAAGTGATCTTAAATGCTTAAAGTTTGTGAATTCAGGTGGATTCTGACTCCCTCTTTATAATCTGGAACAAATCTGGAACGTTCTGAAAGCAATGCATAGCTTTGCAGTATTGTTTGTATGTGTTGTTACTGTCTGGACATTCCTGTTCTCACAGTATTGGAACAATCATTAAAACTTTGCAGTTAGTTATTGTCCTTGGTGTGAACAGGTCAGAACTGTTTGTGTATACGTATGTGTGGATATGCTGCAGGAGCATTTCCACTACTAACCATGATGCCCATGAAAAGTGACATCTGTTGATGGAGTATGTCAAGAACACTCTGCAACTTTACCTCCACACCATCTCTCTCTCCGCCTGTCCACATCCAGGTCTGAAAATCTAGTCCAAGCGTGGCAGTTTTGCACCCCGTGTCCATCTCTAACAGCTCAGGCTGTTTCAGACAGCACCTCCACGACTCGATCACCACTCAGAGCATAAACTTCTGCCCTTTCGTTGCAAACTAGCAAAAGAAATCCCACATCAGAGATAGACAGGAGAACTAGCTGTTAAGACTGCATTGTGCATATCAAACACGATGAGCTGCAGCACGCAGCTTCAGTTGATCTGGGAACTTTGAAGAGATGTTCGCGATCACAGTATTTGTGTTGTCAACCTTCCACATTATGTGAGTTACGCTCAGTCAAGCAGGGCTCGTTGGAATCAGACCATTGTCATTAATACAGCTGGAACGACGAGATGCCACCTAGATGCACAGATACACAAATTAGCGTGCTGACATGCAATCAAATCTGATTTGCTGTTGTCTTAACAACAAAAGACTTCCCAGCACTGGCTCACGTCCTAGACCCTTAAAGATGTTTTTGATGCACTATTAGGGCCTTGTGTAATATCTCAGATAAAAGAGGAAGAGATGGAGGGAGGGGCAGGTGTGGTCTAATAAGGTCTCTCATGCAGGGTAATTGGCAGCACTGGCTGCCTAATAGAATTAGTTCAGCTTGCTTTGTTTCTCACACTTTGCTTGCTAATTATGCTGGTTAGGTTGAAAGGTGCGTAACCTACACCCTGAACCAACCCACACTTGGGGTGTACAAGAGATAAGTTTGTCACATCAATTTTAAAAGCTGCAAAGTAAAATCCCAGAGGAATGTGCACACGCCAGAAATACACAGTGTAATGCACAATATCTCAACTAATTTTAATAAAAATTAGGCTTTAATGGTTCTCAGACCTGGTTGGATGTGTCAGAAAGAAAGTTTGGAAGATGTGTCAAAAAGATGTTTTGAGGGATGTTGGTAACCTTTTAAAATTAAACCTCAGATGGAGCTAGTTTTCCCAGAGGACTTTTGAGACTTTGTTTCTTTTGGGGACATTTCATTATAGGTTAATTTTAATATTTAAAGGAGCTAGTTGTTCATTTGATTTGCCTTTCCCGAATCCAGAATATCAGTGTTTTTCTACTTTAAAAAAATCCTAGGGTTTTTTTTTTCTTTATTTCTTTTTTCTCCACTAAGGTTGTCCAAATCCATATCTCTGATATTACAAGAACACTGTCAGAAAAATGGTACAGCAGAGGTACAATTGCGTTCCTAGGAGAACAAAACATATAATGGTACATTTAAAGGTACACAATAGGTCCATAGAGTTCAATTATGTACCCAAACAATTTTTTAAAGATACAACAAAGTGCAAAATTGTAACATTCAGGGCCAGTGATGGCCAGGCAACTCGTGAGTGTAGGGATCAATCCAAAAGTTGTTTTTGTAAATCCTTTTTGACCACTGCTAAGCACTGTATACTAGCTGTACTTTAAGGTAGTAATGTGTATGCATTTTATATACAATATGAACATACTGAAATATTGGGAACTGTTATAATGGCACTGCTCCAGAGTGAGAGGGAGCTGTTAGGAAGACAAAGAAGAAGAAGAAAAACTTTTAAAATGGGCTATTATTACAGTGTGAAAGCAATAATAAAAGTTAACTGTGTATTTAACCATTTAATTATATTTAAATATACATATTTAACTATCCTTTTGAGACATAAAATGCAAGATAGAAAACCATTAAAACCAATTCCTATTATTAAATAGGACATTTGAATGAATAATAAATAAATAAATGAAGATGCGACTGACCATGTGAGAAGTGTGGTTCCGGGTTTGTAGGATCACAGAATTTACTCCCCCACAGAGAATACATTTTCATCCAAATGCATGAGTTTTATTAATGCAAATGTATTTTACACATGTTCCCATGAGAAACAATTACCGCCTGAATTGGGCTAAAGATTTACTTTGAGATTTTAATCCTGTCCAAATCAACCAAGTCTGTGTTTTTCGTCACACACCCTCCATTAAAAAAAAAAATTGCAAATTACTTACTATTTTTCAGCAAACTCAATTGCCCATGAGAAATGTAATCCTGTTTGAATGTGAATGTCTTTGATTGCTGATAGTGCATTATTCCAGTGCTTTGTTTTTGACTAGCCTGAGCTACAATCTGAGCACTTATCTTCATCAGACTGCAGCTTTCAATATGGACTGCATCAGATGAAAAAGTAATATAATAAAAACAAATTAAAGAGGGCTAAGTATCAAAAACTTTATGACTGGTACAAAAGATGCACACCACAACAAATGATCTTCTGTAAGAGCCACCTCCAGAAAACACACACTCCTGTCTTTGGGATGCTAGTCCCATCCTAAAAGGAACATAAAAATAGACGTGTGATAAGAATAGCAACTTACAGAAAACTAATCTCTTCCAAAAAGGACTACTGACTTCCATTGTACAGACGAAAATACACATTTTGTGAAATACCTTCATTTATGTTCCACAGAAGAAAGAATCACACAGGTTTGGGACAATGAGTGAATGATGACAAATTTTTCTTTAACTGTAGTACAAACTAGTCCTACTGTAATTAGGAAAGCATGAGGATTGGGACATTCCAACTCAAACACAACAGCTCTCTTTATGTGACATAAAAGAATTACCCAGTGGGCCACAGCTTTGACACAAACAAACAGCTCTGTGAGGTTATTTAAATCCCTGCAATTCCAGTTTTAACACACTTGCATCCGATAAAACACCCGCTGTGACTCATTCTGTGGATTTGGTTAAGCGGTCTCATTTTCTTAACAACAACAAAAAAGACCCACAACATTGACAGAAATGTGGCAGTTAAGTTGGACATATTAGTTAGACATATTGTCGTTTTACTCTTGAAGTAGGACATTACAACAAGGACATTGGTCTGTCTGATACACACATCGGGCTGTGTATTTTACTCACACAAACACACACACAGAAACCTGCTTCCACAGCATTGCCAGAGACAGGAATCAGCCTCTGCCTCTGTGGGTGTCCTCAGAGCAGCAGAGAGATTGCCAGCATCCATATTTGACAGATAGAGACAGAAAGCGGGAGATATTGAAAGAGAGCGAAAAACAGACTGACAGAGTTTGCCTAGATTCAATATTTCCGCTATGCATTCTCATTTAATAATCCAGAGGGCAGCATATGGGGCTAAAGAGACTGAATCACACACAGAGTAAAATGAAGTGGGAAGGAAAAGAAATTACAAACCAAGTGTAATATGAAATATGAATACCATGCCCTGCCATACAAAGGAAGACACCTGCCAGAACCAATGTGAGATGGGGGAAAGCGAGTACACGGCTCAGAGCTGCCGGGAGAGGCATCGAGAGGAATACTCCTGTCTGAGAGATTATAAAAATTTATGTGATGAAGCTCAGACTTACTACTCACAAATTAATTTTAATGCTTTCCACCTCACTGACCCACATGAGTTCAATCTGGTGCGATACCCAAATCACAGTGGTGAATATTACTCATCAAAGGCAAGAGAAGACTCCTCAATGAATGTTTGAAGCAGGTTTATCCAACTTTTTCTAGCTTTAAAGGCTTATTAATATGAAGTATGTTCCTTTAAGCTCATATTACACTGCATATTATTTACACCAATATTATTTAAACAGCCATCATGCAATGATTCATAATCAGTTAATATTGTGGCCTTTTGACCTTTTGATTCAAACTGAAGCTGGGGGCACCTAAAACAGGTAGGCTTGGTCAATCTCACGTTAATCTTGAGTAGCTACATACAAAAGTTTGGAGTGAGTCAGATTTTATCAGCTATAGGGGAGGAGCAAAAAACAATATTTGCACAGCAGCCCCTCTGGGCCACTCAATTCTCTGAAGTTATTGCTAGCAGTTTAATTTTGCTTACAGTATGCAAACATTGTTCATAAATGATCAGCACAAATATGAATTATAACAACTGGTAAATCTGATAAAAGAGACAAATTCAACCAAAC
>JAUMHP010000063.1:7131009-7144104 GCA_032361065.1 Enteromius trimaculatus
TTTAACTACCTTAGTAATAATTTAGTATGAATTTGGCAATTTTTCCCAGCAGCAGCTTACACTATCTTCCATCACAGGCAACTGATTTCTTCCAGGAACCATAAAATTAAATATTTAAAATAATACTAATTATTAATACTTATTATTAATAATAATACACATAAATAAATAATGAAGTGGTTACCTACCGCTTTCGTCGTTATTGCTCTTTCAAATTCCACTTCGTGTGTGCGTGCGCACACCCATATTGCCTAGTAACGAACGTGCTGGCAAGCTGGCACTTGGCGGGATCACGTAGTTTAACCTCAAATTCTCATTCCTGATTGGCTTGTAGTTATGAACTCGGCAGAGAACTTAACATCGTATGCTTGCGCCAAGTTATACAAGTTATCGTTATCTCTATCGTACTTTTCAGCGTGAGAAATACATGGTGTGGCGTGAGAGCTTGTGAACTAGCTGAAATGCGCGGTGAATTTCAGCTCAAGTCTCACGGTGAACGCCGTGTAGGACCGCTTCCTTCATATCTCTAAAAAGTCTTAAGTTTTATTAGGTTTATAAAAGAAAGAGACAGCTCTACGATTCTTTCCCAAAAAAATCCGAGCTCCTGGCTACGTGGGCGGAACTAAAGGGGGGGGGGGGGGGGGGCTGGTTCTGGGAGAAATGCCCATATAAGGAGTTCCATCCTCGTCTACGTCATTAATATAATAGCTCGAAAAAAAACTTGGACAAACCTGGAAGTAAGATTTTTACCACACATGTCCAAAAAATGTCCACCTTATGCCTTTCTTTAACATAATCTTTCATTTTACTGTTGCATTTATGCATTAAATTGCCTGTATAATGCTAAAAAATAAATGCTGTTCTTCTGAACTTTTGATTTAAAAATTAAGCAGCACGACTGTTTTCAACATTAATAATAATCAGGAATAGTTCTTAATCAGCAAATTAGCCATGATTTCTGAATGCGACACTGAAAACTGGGGGGGAAAAAACATCATAGGAATACATTATAATTTTTAAAACATATATTCTTTCGGGTTTTTTAAATAGCAGTTTGTTTAAATAAATGCACTTAAAACATTTCGAAGTGAATCACTGTTTTAAAACTGTGACCCCTTTTAATCAGGGTCCCCATAATATACTTGCTGTAATAAGTCATTGTAGTCATTCTAAAGACATTAGCATTGATTAGCTAAGACTGGAAAATACTATCAAAACAACAGTGATTGCAGTCTCAGAGTGGCCCACATGTACTATTATTTCCAAATTGAGATACTATCAGTTCTCTTCCTATTTGCTTTGTACATGTGAACTGCACATTTCTGTTGCAAGAAAGGCTTTCTGTTGCAAGAAATACCCAGTAATAAGGTGATTTTCTTTGATTTTATCCTATTTTAGAACATTTTGATCTTAACAGTGCTTTAAATCAAATTTTCAATTTAAAACAAACAAAAAAAAAAATGGCAGAAAAATGTGTGTGAGCTTGAGTAATTACACAAACATCTCATATGAAACAGCCATTCTGATCAGGTTAAGCGAAACCTGATGTAATCTAATCTGCCCCAGAGCACCATTACCACAACACATATCTTCACAGTCTGAGCACATTGATTCGTATTCAGCTCTCACACAATGAGTCTTGTTTATTTGTGTGCATGTGTGTGTGTGTGCATTTAGAGACGTGGAGGAGGTGTAATGAGCAAGCTGAGTTAAACCCTTTTCACTCCGTGAATGAAGCATCTCAGCCATGTCCGTTGTGGCACTGAGCTGTGGCACTGATAAAACCTTTAATATGCAATTTTATTTACACACAAATAAATCCTTAGTGTGTGTGTGTGTGGACACACTGTAAAGAGCTTGATCTTTTCTTTCTTAAAAGCAGTGAAGCAGAGGAACGGTTCGCATTTAAATCCAGATCTGTGCATGTCCTCTGCTCCTCACCAGCTCTTTTCACTCCATGCTTTTTTTTTCCTCCTTGAGGATGTAGCCTCTGCTTTCAAACGTCTGCTTTTGAGACATGATGGAAAAGTTGATTGCAATTTGCAGCTTGTGTCATTTCAACATAACCGTCTTCTCTTCCGTTTCTGGCAGGCCTCGTTCTTCAGACTGAAAAATAATCACTCTGAACACGCACGGGGAATGCAAACATACACGCCCGCAAACAAGCATGCTACCTTGAAAAGATCTATCGAGGCTGTTCGAGGCCTGTGTTTAAGAGTCCCAGCAGTGCCCATCAGACGGAGCTAATTGCTGCTTTCCCCGTGCTTGGGATGTTGCATTTCCCGTCTGAACCTGATGCAGAGGAGGGGGGGTGATGGGAACACAGCTTTTTGACAGATTCATCCGTACTTTGTCTATCTGTGTAAATAGAGCTTGTGAGTGAATGTGTCTGAGTTTCTGACAGGCAGTGTAATTTCTCCTACAACTGGCATGGTCTCCTGAGACGTGGACGGTCATGCACGTACACACACAGAGAGACGTGAAAACATGCCCACACACATGTAGACACCTACTCTCGCAGGCGCGGCAAATGGTGTGACAGGAAAACAATGGTAAGGAAAAATAAACTGCAATTCTTTTTTTGTGAAGTAAGTTGGGCTGGCAGGTGTAGTATCCGAATTTTGAAGCACAGACATGCTCGTATTAAGAGGACACCTGACCTACATTGTCGACCTATTTAACAGCTCAGTCGCTTGGCGGCTACATGAGATTGGACTCTCCATCCATGTATGGAATCTCAGCTAGACACATGTACACACTCACCTTATATGGAGCCTTGTGGGATTATACTGCAAAATCATTTCTCAGCCAGTATTTTGATGTTGTTCTCCAGGAAGAATATCCAAGCACAATAGCGTATAATAGATTTCAAAGAATATATACAAACAAAACTAAAACTTAACCACCTGAAATGTGTTTTCTTGTTTTTAGGATAAGCCTAACAATGCATAAAAAGGGGAAAAATGTCTTTGATCCAGATAGAATAATTATTAAAAAAAATACATAAAAAATGCACTTCAGGCTTTATATTTGTATGATGTAATTGTAAGGGTTTAAAGTCAAACATGTCTCTGTGATACAGTGTATTAATATTATAACGAATAAAAAATGTTACATTTACATCATTTAATCATGTACATGTAAACTGGTTTTATAAATCAATTAAGTTACACAAACATAACTTTAACATCACGGAATGAAGTTATTTTTAAACGTTCCAATTAAGTAGCGTCAAAGTGATTTTATATGGCTCTCTGACAAGATTCATTTATTTAGTTTAATATATTTTGGTGTCTCATCACTAAATTATAACACTGTAGTTACGAATGAGCGAGCAATAGCACACATTAGCAAGCAAACTGCTAAATATTATACATCTGTCACAGCTACTGTGACTTAAACACAGTGACGAATAAGATGATGGTTTCAAGGTCTTTAATCTAGAAAATCTAGAGTAGCACCAAAAACGCCAACTACTCAAGATCGGACTCAATTGAACAGACAGGAGCTTAAATGCACAAACCAAACAAGGATAGTTAATTAGACACATCTGAACTTAATGAAGAACTCAAATCAAAAACTATGACAACAAACAAACTGGCAGGAACAGTGAAAACTCAAAGTCCATAGTTGTGACAATATCCTTCAGCAAAGCAACATAAACATCATTATATGTCCTTATCCGCTTATGACCACAATGGTTCTACATCCCAACATAATGAAACATTCAACACTATCAAGTCCCTCATCTTACTCAAAAACACATAAAATAATATCTGATTTCAACAATTTTACTCTCTTCATTAAGTCCCTTGCGAAAGCGTGCTGGGAACTACAGTTCCAGTGATGTCAGCATCATTTTCAACAATCATTTATGAACACTTCATTGGTTCACATCCACCCTACATAACTTAATCTTCTAATTCGTTGCACAATTTAGAGGATTACGTTATATGAAAGTAATCAAGTTTCGAAGAGAAATGCAATTTTGACATGTAGACCAAAAATTGTTTGTTTGAGCAAATCAGACAATCTGTGTTTTCCAGTTTTCAAGTAAAATTCTTGAACAGAATACCTTAACTTGTTCGAACAACCCTACATCTTATAAGCATGTGCATAGGAATAAATAGGATCAAATTGCCTAAAAAGAATATGAATTATTATTTCTTGGGGGGGGAAAGCAATAAAGCTGTTCTGTTAAAACTGGTTCTCCCTGTGATGGACTGCCTTTCCTTCCAGGGTGATTCCCTGCCTACGGCCAAAAACTGCTCCAGCTCCACGACCCTACATAGCACCCTATATAGTTTGGAAAATGATTGGATTTGGACATGCAAAATGGATTAATGGACATGCAAAATGATTAAACACAAATATTATTTGTTTAAGAATGTGGCACACACTTTTAAATGATTTTTTCCTTTTCCTTTTGACATGCATTTTTCCCCACATGCATGTGAAGCATTTTGTGTTGTGATACTGCCAGTTTACATCATATGCAGGTTTCACAGACTACATGTTTCAGGAAGACTGACCCGCTCTCCCATTAGAACAGCACTGTCAGTCCTTCTGTCAATACTCCTCCCAATCAACTGTCAGGTCATCCTGGAGATCTGACCAGCAGTCATGGATGGATTAAGAGATTCTTGTCCTCTGGTCATAAAAGCATCCAGTTCACTTCCTTTCAACCTTCAGGATTTTGAGAGGGGAAAAAACAAGTTTACAAGGAGAAACAACACGTCCTTATAATGGGGAAAGTACATAAGCCACTCTCTTGACACTATCTGCCTATTCTTCAAACAACTCCAGAGTAAATCGTTCGTTAATGAGCGACACTCTCCTCCTAGACCACTGACCCTGACGAAAACTCGATAATGAGCTCTCATGTTAGGAAACGAAGCTGCCGCTCTTTTAAACAAAATCTCTCAATATCGACATTATCTGCAACGCTGGTTCAGTAACTTTCTAGCATCGATAAACATTACCCTCCTACCTCTTCGATGACTCAATAGCAGTGCAGTTTTTAATCAACAGTAAAGTCAACAGTGGAGACTCTACCGGTCTTAACCCGCGCTGTCACGGCTGACACTGGCTGGTTTTGGTGTCAGTGCAGTAATGCTGGCTTCATCCTGCTCCTTATTATTACATTGATCTTTCTGGGCCTTTCTTCAGAAGTTCAATTAAATAGAGTCTTTGTGCAGTCAGCTGCTTAGTTGGCATATTGTCTAACTCTTAGCTTAAGTAAATTAGTTGATTATTGGATTTTGTTAACAAATGTACAGAGTTTCGATTAATAAAGCGTACTTTTCATGCATTTACTTTAAGAATATCATGTTATGACTTCAAAACAATATATATATATATATGTACAGTTTGGCAAAAAGGTATTTAGTCAGCCACCAATTGTGCAAGTTCTCCCACTTAAAAAGATAAGAGAGGTCTGAATTTTTCATCATAGGTACCTCAACTACGAGAGACAAAATGAGAAAAAAAATCCAGAAATCACATTGTAGGATTTTTTATTAATGAATTGGTAAATTCCTCTGTAAAATAAGTATTTGGTCACCTACAAACAAGCAAGATTTCTGTCTTTCACAGACTCGTAACTTCTTCATTAAGAGGCTCCTCTGTCCTCCACTCATTACCTGTATTAATGGCATCTGTTTGAACTTGTTATCAGTATAAAAGACACCTGTCCACACCCTCAAACAGTCACACTCCAAACTCCACTATGGCCAAGACCAAAGAGCTGTCAAAGGACACCAGAAACAGAGACCTGGACCATACTGGGAAGACTGATTCTGCAATAGGTAAGCAGCTCGGTGGGAAGAAATCAACTGTGGGAGCAATTATTAGAAAATGGAAGACATTCAAGACCACTGATAATCTCCCTCGATCTGTCATTGCCAACAAAGGGTATATAACAAAGTATTGAGATTAAATTAGGTTATTGACAAAATAATTATTAATAATTAAATATTTTCTACCATAATTTGCAAATTCTTTAAAAATCCTACAATGCGATTTTTTTTTTTTTTTTTTTTTCAGGATTTTTTCTCATTTTGTCTCTCGTACAGTAGTTGAGGTACCTATGATGAAAATGACAGGCCTCTCTCATCTTTTTAAGTGGGAGAACCTGGGCAATTGGTGGCTGACTAAATACTGTTTTTGCCCCGCTGTACGCAGCGATACTTGAAAACCTATGCTTTTGAATGTTAGGATCACACATATCCAGCTTCATTCTATTGGTTAACATAGACAGTAGGTTTATGTACTAGTACACAGAGTACAGAGACATACTTGAGAGGTGAGGAGGAGAAAAAAGGTAGCTGGAATGCCACGGTTGCATCAACAATTGCATTTGTTAACACTATTGGATTTGGTGTTGGGCATATTTCCAACACAACAGATCATTAGCTTTTAGCGGCAGTCCCTGGATATTTAACATAATAAAAAAACAGCAATACATACCTATATTAATGTAATAAAGATATGCCAGGGTTCAAGTTTTGAAATTGTGTTTTAGTGCCACTTAGTGAACATTTCTCTTTGAAACTGCAGCAACCAAGCACATAAAAGCAGTGCTGCACAAAAGATGCACACGTTTATGAGACCATGCTGCATAAAATGCATATACAAAATTAGCTGTCACTATATATAAGACAATATTTCAGTGTTTAGTTTTCAGATCAAAGCTTTGCATTTTTTTATTTTAGGGGCAAAACGTTTTAATGAAATGCAATACCCTGATGATTGAGAGACAAATTATTGTTCCTCAAAAGCCTGAGGTATCAGATATTTGCATTTTAGCACACTTTTATAATTAAGTAAACCCAAGCTGCTCCAATACAGTAAATATTCTTGATCTATAAGAGTTATTCTTACATTTACAAAAATAATCACAGCAAAAAGACGTACCACAATTTAAAGGGGAGTTTTACAATTATACTAAGAGGACTTTGACTTGCTTGCAAAAAAGTATAGATTTTCAGGGACACGACAAAAGACAACTAGTAGATTTTGTACAACAGGTTACTCAGCAAAGTTATGATCATGCTGATATTTAGAGGCCTTAAGAATTTGCATTAATTGCCCCATTAGGTGCCATTAGGTTAAAAGTAATTGAGTAAATACAACTTTAAAGTTTTGTAAGGTCTGCATGCAAACCTGCTTGTTCCACTTGTTGGTCCGCAAATGGAACTAAATTACTCATAATTAAACAATCATTGATTAATTATAACAGCAAAAAACTGTTACTGCTTCTGAGCGCTATGGGTGGAAGCACTATGTTGCTGTTTCATTCGAAAACAATCATTACAGATGTGGGGGGGTGGGGTGTGTGACTCCAATTAGTGTTTCAAGGCTACAGGATGACAAGGCTGTGCGACTGACGCAACTCAGTCACAATGAGACAAATCAAACTGGACTGAGAGAGACCCGCAGTGCACGTTCCCGGATTTACACAGGCAAGTGTGTGCAATAGGGAGTCACTCGGATTTAAAGGCTGGACTCTTGATTGATCCATCTGAGGCCTGATCTGACAGCAGTTTCTTTAGGCTCCTCAGAGCCCAGCAGAGAGTCATCAGCATTCCTCTGCTCCACTCGCTCCATCATTATGAGCTCCTCTACGTTTCATTTGATTCCTTTATCCAATCAATAACCAGCCGAACCAAATTCCCCTTGTTTAGCATAAAAAACACCATCGCTAATCAAAAAGAGAGTGAGGAGGCATGGAGACAGAGACGATTTTTCATTTCAATCTCAGCGCTCTGTCAAACTATCTGATGTTCGCTCATAGGTATATATCTTAAGGTCTGTTTCATCCTGATATACAAATCTGGTAAATAAGATATGACAGATCACAGGTGCAAAATATACAAAAGTATGTTTAAAGTATTCAAATAGAACAATGTGAAAATGGATGTTTAGGGGGCACATTATAAACCTTGTCAACCTGGTTCATTAAAATTAATTGCATTGCAAAAAGGGAAATTATTACTCCGTATTTTTCTCTTGCTTTACAGAACATCATTTTAAAGCTGGACACATTAACCTTAAATGGAAAATTACATACGGCATAGAGAAAAATAAAAATCTGAAAGCAAAACATGTCATCCTCCCCAACTGGATTTTTCTTATTTTAAGAATAAACTCAATTTTCATAAATTAAAAAAAAAAAAAAAAATCTTAATATCTAATGTCATTTTGCTTTTCATGCATGCTGATATAAGAATATTTGTATTGAAAATAAGACAGGATAACCTTTACCAAGGAAAATAGAAACTTAAGAGGTTGCAGGTACAAATTGACTTAAAAACGCCAAAAATCTATTTTAAAAAATGACAACTGATCACAGGAGATTAATAACTTAGGACAGAGCTGAAAATGTGTGTATAGGGCCACAGTATAAGCCTGACTGATAAATATTAATTAGGTGGTGCAACTGTTGCCCAGTAGTTGTAACAGAGTTTCAGAAAGCCTGGGAAAGCGCGTGGGTGCAGCAATTTTTTCCTCGTAGTAACTTGGTCTTTATTTAAATACAGTCATTACTAGCAAAACAGAAAAGGGCAATAATAATAATCATAAAATGTATGAGTTCGGGACTTTCTAAAAATAGGCGAGACGGTGGTAATGGCTGCTACGCAAACAAGTATATCAGCATTTAGTCACATTGTTCTGCCACTTAATAGACCAATGGATAATGAACTTTAGAGTCTTTTTTTTGCTGAGGGATTTAGAGCACGATACCCTAAAATAGCTCACAGCAACCGCTGCTTTGAACAAGGGGAAAAGAAATCACATAATGACAGATTTTAAAAGGGGTTAGATTAAAACCAGTGTGGCTGAAACCCTCCTAAATGGGGTCTAGAATTGCCTATGGACCTCGAGGACATAAAGGGTGACACACAATAGGACGGGGAGACAGTGTGACAGAGGTAAGCACACTATCAGTGTGTTAGGATTAGGGGAGTACGCTGTCTGGTAAACGCTGAGTGACACCGAGGTTCTCTGTGATGGCATCTCTGAGGAATGTAGATCGGTATCTCTCTGGGGGACAGCGCTTGCTTTCTCTCCCTCGCACACCAGCACCATTAGCACATCCTTGTGCCGACAAGGTCTCTATACAGGTCTAATTATGAGGAAGTGTGCGAGTTTCTTACCCAAGGGTGCGAGATCTGAGAGCGTTGGTCGTCCTCTCAACCTCTACCACAGAGACTTCCTCTTTCTCACACACACATATACGTAGAGCCTTTATTGTTGTAGTTAATCAACTTAATTACCAGATGTTAATGCCTCTCACCCCATCTCTACGGCAGCATTTGTGTCTTTTATCTCCGTGTGTCCATGTAGGTATTCTTCTGTTGAAGTGTGTGGGTGTTTAATTTTAGCACACTGATGGGAGGTGTAAAGTATTGGAACCAATGTGACTGACAAACTAGATGATTTCCCATAATTGCTTTGGGCACCGCTGCTTTGATGTAGCAGCTGTACTGCGGCAAGGTTCTCAGAATGGCTGCTTGTCAGTATTCAACCATTCCCGTACAATATTTCATGAAGAAATAATCAGATTATCACATAATCCATTGAGCAGGTTCATCTTCCACACTGGATTAGTCTCTTTTTAGGTACAATGAGATTAGTTATTGTGGCGACACACTTCGCTTCATTTAGGAATTTATCTTAGATGATGTGCAAGGTTCCCACACAGATAGTCTCTTCTCTTTTCTCGTCTCATCTCTTCTCTTCTACCGTCTTTTATTGTCTTGTCACATCCCATCTCGTCTCATCTCATTCTGTCTTCTCTCCTCTCATCATGTCAAATCTCCTCTCTTCTCGTCTCATCTTGTCTCTTGGTGACAGAAACTGGGAAAACCACAAGAAAAATAAAGGAAATAGAGTATAAATAACAATACAGAATATAAAAAAAAGACTAATATATGCCCTTGTGAAAAAGATAAATGCCTAATTAAATTGAATGTGCATTTGAACTGTACATTAATCTTAAAAGTATTTTTGGGATTTTTTTTAAGTGCATAATAGCTAATATTTATAACATTATATAATAATTAAATAATTAGTTGATATTCATCTGATTTTTATTTATTTTTTTTTTTTTTTACAACAGGCGTGACTATTTGTAAATGTGTCTGGCTTCAGTGTCATTTTTGCTTCCAGTTATTTATAACTACACAACTGCTCTTTACCTGTATGCTCCTTAAAACTGCAAACTGGTATATCTTGCCATACTGTAATGTACTTTTTTCGATGTAAAAATGGGTAAATACTATTACATTTGTAAATACTATGTGTCTAGCTTCCAGTCTCATCCACATTTAGATATTTTTGGTTGTACAAATCAGTTAGATTTGCTACTTGATAATGAAAACTAGTGTGCCTTACCATGTTATTTTAATGTATTATCTTAATTATGAACGCACTGGTTTGTGGTGCAAATGTTTACCGTTTACTGCACGTTCTTATTCTCCTCACGTTCACTTAATCGCATTAAGTATAAATATAAATCAAGGATAGCCAAACCTGTGTCCTGGAGAGCTACCTTCTGCTTCCTGCAGACTTTCACTTCCATCCTTGCTTTAGTCCACCTGCCTATAATTTTCAAATGACCCTGAAAATCTTGATTAGGAGGTTCAGGTGTGTTTGATTGGGGTTGGAGCTGAACTCTGCAGGACGTAGCTCTCCAGGAGCAGGGTTGGCTTCCCTTGATTTAAACTATAATACATTTTCATTATATTGCAATTAAGTGTCTGAAAACATTACATTCAGTTGGCACTTCAGTATATTCCTTTTAAAATGTATTATTTTCATAATAGTTACTCTTTTTAAAGCATGTTAATGTTAACATCTTTTTTACACTGGTGTAGAATATGTACTGTTGAAAAATATTTGAGTTGAACTGACATATTGTTCACAGTAGAAATGTAGCACTATGGGGAGACCCATGAGGCAGTTTTAATTGTTCATGAGGTAGATAGCCTGAGGAGGAAAAGGGGGTTCTAGTGTTCAGTTCTTTGTTGCAATGGTTCAAAGAAGCAGTGGCCTGTGTGTGTGTGGTCTGAAGTGTACCTCCTGCCTGTTTCAAGATGCACAGGTCTTGGAGGGTGGGCACTGGAGCACCAATAATCTTCTCAGCAGTCCTGACAGTCCATTGCAGTTTCTTTCTGTCCGATTTGGTAGCTGAACCAAACCAGATAGTAAGGTACACAGAACAGACTCAAAGATGGCTGAGAACTACTGTATATCAGCAGCTCCTGGGACAGCTTCAATCACAGACCAGCTTGGAAAAACCCAAACTTTTCAAATCTGCTTGCTTGTTTTGTGCGCATCAAAAGGTCAGAGCACAGATGGTGGGCAGTTGTGGGTGGGACGTCTGAGACTGAGACCATTATTGCATTGCGCTCCTTTAAACAGTGCTGAGATCATGATATTTAAGATCTCATTATGTAAACAGCGATTGAAGATATCTACTGCATATATCAAACACAAGCTAAACAATGAGCCTGTACAGTATATGCATTGTATTGGGAAATTTATAGACAGCTGTTGAAAATACCTGCTGACATTCTTCACATGGGTGCTTCAGCTAAACAGATGTTGTGATGCAGCAGTGCATTCTGGAAGATTTTCAGAAATATTCTCTGCCATTAACTTCTAATGTAAATAGAGGCTATTTTCATATGCTTTAAATCAGAAAACTGAAGAGTTTTGTTTTTCTTTGTAGCAAATGATTATACAGGTCACTTTCAGGAAGGATGAAATTGTCCTTTGATAAACAAATCTAGCGCCCAGGTTGTTTGTCATTCATTCCCCCACACTTTGCAGCTTGCTGACCTCCTGAAAACAAGTGGTGTGACTGTGAAAAGGCAGGGAAAGTGGATGAGGCTGACATAGGTTAAGCCATGTAAATTATTCCTTTAGTCGCCCACATAAACAATAATATTGCTTTTTGTTTACAGGAGTAAATGTTGCATAACAGTTTAGTCTGACAAATCAGTAACACTGCAATAAAGTTTTATTTGTTTATATTAGGTATAACAAGTGACGTTTTGCAAATAACAAGCGCTGGACGAATCGATCACGGTGCATCGCTTATCCAATCAATCTCCTCGTTACTCCTGCCCAATGAAATCCTTCCTACCTACTATAAATTACCCAATTTCCTTTGTTCCACTTCTCGTATTCATGCATCCCTCCTCTAACCCTTCTCCACCCGCTCCTTCCTGCCTTTGCGCCTTCCTCCGGGGGGCATGTGGGGACCGAGCCGGACACCGAGCTCTTGCCCTTTCTATGGTTCCAACCACTAGGGTTCGGGGTCCGCTGTTCTCCCGGCTCACCCCCCTAGACAGCACGCCAAATTTGCTTTATTCTTTATGATTATGAGGAAGCGTGAACTCGTGAACAACAATAATCCTCTAAGGCAGTGGTTTACATCCACGTTCCTGGAGGCTTCCCCTAACACTGCACGTTTTGCATCTCTCCTTTGTCTGACACACCCATTTCAGGTCTTGGAGTCTCCTTCTGATGATCTGATTCGGGCATGTTTGATTAAGGAGACATGGAAAACATGCAGTGTTGGGAGGTCTCCAGGAACGTTGGGAACCACTGTTCTAAGGGTTTTAATAATTGTAGTGAAAGTGAATTCTTTAAAAATTACTAAAACATTAAATCAAATACTGCATCTAAATTATTTAACAGACATGAGCTGAGATAAGCTAAAAGTGAACATTAATAAGTGCTGTAACAAATAAAATGTTCATCATTGGACACATACTTTCGATATTGGGACAAATGGATTGTGTTTATGTCTTTATTCTGTTATTAGATTTTTAATTGACTTTGTTAATATGACCTTCACTGGAGGTCAGTCAGTTTTTTGCCAAGTTCTGCTGTTATTCTTTTTGTATTTTGTTGTTGTTGTTGTTGTTGTCGGAAAAATAATAAAAATAGTATTAAAAAAAAAATTCTTCATTGTTAGTTAAGCAAGAGATAACAGTTGGTTATAACAGGGAAAAAAAACCCTAACAAGGTGATCTGACCTCTGGTGCGAACTAGACTGATCTTGTATTACTTTAAATGGGT
>JAUMHP010000063.1:7159344-7172430 GCA_032361065.1 Enteromius trimaculatus
AGTTGAAATAACCACAAATATCAGAGCATGTCCAAACATCTCAGGGACCCCAAAATCACCTCAGACTCCAGAGGGTTTTAAGCATTTTGAAGTTTTGAACATCTCAAATGTCCTCATGGGACTGGTCTCTGATGTTAACAATGATGAAGATGCCAATCTGAATCAGTATGCTTATGTGAGAGACAGAGAAAGATAGATAGAGAGAGCGATAAGAGCAAAGCAAGCTTCTTCACGGCAAACCACTCAATTAGAAACCCCCATCATCTGACCGCCATCCCTCTCTGCAGGAACCACAAGTCATTTTATCTGTGTGTGTGTGTGTTTGTTGTGTATCTGTCCATCCATGTTTGCATGCTCAACTCACAATACACAACAGAAAATCTTATCAAGACAGAGAGAGCGAAAGGAACAGAGAAAGAGAGAGAGCGCGAGCGCTCCAGGGAGCACAGCAACTGTCACACACATACCCACACGGTCCCATTGCAGCACATCAAAGTGCATATTTACTGATGTGTGCTTTAAACTACCGTCAGGAATATAAGGCATATCCAAAGAGACAGAGCAGAGGGGTAAAGATGGATGTGGAGAAGGGAGCGAAGAGAGAGATCTTTCAATCAACCTTCAGGAGAGAAGCAGTGCTGAATCAGATGGTAAGGTGTAGCCATGCTGAATACTGATCTGAGACAGCCTGTGCGCTGAAACACAAGGACACTCTGATATCAATCCCCACTGCGTTCCTCACAGCTGGTCTGGATTGGTGGTTTTAAAGGGATTTTTGTCACTTGAAAACCAGCTAGACAAGCTTAAACTAACTAAGCCCAGATTTATTTATTTTTTGTTAGCAGCCTAGCCGTGAATTGTCCCAAAATTTGTTCTACGTACCACTGGCTCAGAACTCAAGGTTGATCTTGAGTTTGTTGTAAATAGTTGCAAGTTTTGAAATGTGGTAAAGCATAAAAATCTGCCATTTATACCACTTTACATTAGTAAATAATGCATATTTATGGACAAAAAAACATCTAAAATACAGTGGTTTATTTTATTTATGTTGCATGTTTGAAAATGTGTTATTTATATTTAGCCACACTTTATTTTAAGGTCCACTTCTCGCTATTAACAAACCATTAACAATGACTTATTCCTCAACTATTAAAAAGCAGCAAATTAGTAGTTTAAGTTTAATATTTGGGTAGGATAAGGGATATAAAATATGAACATGCAGAGGTACTGCTTTATAAGTCTTAATAAACAGATAATATGTTAACAATAGACATACTAAAAAGCAACTAGTTAATAGTAAGAACTGGTCTCTTTGATTCTTTTTTTGCACAATGTATAGCATAGCCTAATTTATTTAGTACTCAATACAGTACATTTACAGCCTGCCCAATGTGTACTATTATTATTATTTTTTTCAATAAAATACTGAAAATAAAAAATGATTTAAATCTTAAAATGACAGATTAAATTATTATCTAAATAACTGATATTTGCAGCCCTAATCTGAATCATATCCATATGCGGTTTGAAAACTCTGACATTTATGATGTCTGATGCGCCTCATGAGTTCTGCACTGCTGTGAAATATCAAAAAGTTTTCTACCCTCAGATGAATTGACAGCTCTTCTCATATCTTTTGGCATAGTGCCATAGACTAAAGTCATTAATATGGCAACCCGTGTAGATATGTGGATATTCACTCGATTGTTTGAACAAATGGATCTGATTTCATCACTTGTTAAATGACAGTGAGGACAGTCGGTCCTACAGATTGGACATGGAATTGAAAGCACTGAGAAAAAAGCCACAGATCGATGGTTGGTTGTCAGGAGAAAAGGCAAAAAAAAAAAAAAAGACTGGCCTGTAAGACTGTCTGCAAAATAATGGTGCTGCATGTCTAATATAACTAATTGTCTCAGCAACAGGGTGGGAAAATGCAAAGCTACAAGTGGGAGGAACATGACAGAACAGGAGGAGCCACCCAACCAACCAGAGATAAACCTGGGCCACTGTGAGAGACTAATGCAGGAATATAATCCCCCAAATGAGCCGTAATCCAACTGCCTAATTATGCCCACAAGCCCCTGAGACTACAGATTAGTGGAATTAATATCACTGCCTTGCAGCACACAGAAAGAGAGTGCAAAGAGACATGTGTCTGTAGCCACAACTCACATGCTAAACCATTCAATCACATGCATTTGAATTTTGTTTTTCATTAATAACAAACATTTGATTTGAAACACTGCACATGACGAACATTTGCAACGTGGATACCAATAGCAAAGCATCTGTATATGATTCAGAATGGATCGGTTCTCATTTTTGTACAGAAAAAGCATTAGACTATCTGTGGGCATGTCTGTCCCCATTACAGGACTTTTTTTATATCTTTTGACCAATGAATTCCCAAGACTAATTACCTTACAAGGATTTCTACAGAAAGGACACTCCCACAAAGAGCAAGGAATCTAGACATCTAGTCAATTAAATATTTTAGAGATAGAAAAATGTATAAATCGCTCAAGATTTCCATGACCTTTGTACTGTATAACTTCTTCCAATTTATTTCTTTGAATTTTCCAGCCCTGGAAATTACCATTTTAAAAAACTCTCTGACATCCCAGCATTTTGTGACCAAGTGAAGCCTGATATTTGCATGCATGGCCCTGACAGCTGAATACATCCACTAACAATCCACTTTAGGCTGTCTTAAACAACAATTTAAAAACAGATCATGCCTCCAAAACTCCCCTGATCTCCCCTGAATGTCCAATCACAATGACAATGCTAGAATATGGAAGTATTTCATATCCAAAAATGAACCAAGTGCAATGATTATTCAGTTGTTTTTTTTTAACATGTTAGTGCATAAGAAAGTGCCTCAGATGTTCCAATTAAAACAATTGCATGGTATCTTTTGGTTCAAAGCATAATTTTCAAAATTCAAACCCACTGTACATTTAAGAAGCAGTGACATCAGTAAAATATTGGTGAGCAACTGCAAATAAAAATAAAAAAGAACTTCCTTCACCAAATATGCGTGACCAACATCAACATCAACCCCAGGACCTTTTCTGCCCTAATTGTGCAGATTTCCATTTAAACGACTGATTCTAAAAAGATAACCTCCTAATCATTGTCTGTCTTCATTCGTGCTACCACTGAAGGGGGTGGGGGGGGGGGATTTGCCACACGCCACTGGTTAGTATTTACTATTTTTGAAACAAGTCAACAGTTCTGTAAAGTCTGGCAAGATAAACCCATGCTCATTTGTTGCATCAAAGCAAAATGGATTCTTGCTCTGAGGGATTTTGGAGCGATAAGATAAGGGAATATGGGAAAGCCTTGCTTGAACCGTAATGACTAGAACGTTCTCGTTAACCATGGCATTTCTGTGCAACGGATGTAGGCCGGCGCACTCTGAAGGAGGCAGGCATGCTCCCGTTGCTTGTCATCTTAAATCAGTCTGAAGCTGCAGCCGGTTCTTGATGGCCATGAGTGGATAACGAAAGCTTGTGCCAATGAGTCCCGCTGGTATTAACTGAACTGTTCTGCTGTAATAACCAGTTGCCTTCACGGTGGCACAGGGATCAGTAAAGACTGGATCCATTAAAGAGAAATATTTTGATGCCAGAGCAGCACCATTCCTGGGTATCCAATTCTCTACTGCAACAGATTGTTAAGATTAGTTCACTCGGACCATATGCTGAAATCAGTGTTTTTAGTGTCGAGTCATCTATTACACATAGTGGGTGGGAGAGTGTGTGTTTCTGTGTGTGTGTAAAACACAAATGGCTATTTTTTACTCAATACAACTGTTTGAGATTACGTGTGGGTGAAAAAGCAAGGCCGTATTATTGCGGAGGGAATCTGACCCCACAATTGAAAGGCGCTAAGAGCCTGATGAACTTGGCTACTATAACAGTCCAAACACAAACATATCCAGGCCTGGGCGAGTTCCTCTACACCCGCATCCCTTCATCAAACAGAAGGGGGAGGCTGATGCAAGCGTTTACACTCAATCCTCTGAAGGAATACAGAGTGAAGAGAGAAAGGAGAGAGACTGAAGGAATGAAAGCTAGAGAGAGGGAGATTGAGGGAGAGGTGGAGACTGAATGAGTGTGCTGACTGAGTGAAAATGTGGCAAAGAACGGAGGAGTCCTTTCTTTCACTCTCTTTTCAGAGCAATCTCTATCCTAATCACTCAAGCTCCTCCTATGTGAAGTTATTATGGCCAACTAAATCTATTACCAAGACAAAAAACAGCACTACAAAAAGTTAAGCTTGTGAAAAAAAGAAATGTCAGTGAAACTATAAAGTTGCACCTCAAAATCTAAATCTTCAGCCAATTATTCACATTATTCTTCAGACTGACGGCTGAAGGTCTGGAATTCATAGCCGCTTTCTTTGGCAAGGCCCGCCCATAAAGCCGTTTGATCGACATGTCAAACAACCAATCACAGTTCGTTTCATTCAGCGTCACGTTTCGGGGCGTGGAAATGTCCCCACAACAACAGAACGGCATGCAACCAGTCACTCAGCATAGAAAATCCCAATGAGACGCTCGCGGTAAACATCTGTTTGAAGCATATCTCTCCACTTTTTAACACCCACAAGCAATTCTGGAGAACCGAACACAACACTGAATCGGCCAGCTGCGATGTCAGCGTCTGTTGTTTCACGTTTGCCAGCAAATGTGGCTGATATCCCATTCTCAGTGAGGTACTTCACTTGATCTTCCATAATAGATAGGAGGGGACGCACAACTAGTAAAATTGGATCGCATAATTTTGAGAATCCAACGTTTAACTGATCTTAATAAATGCTTATTGTCATTCATGTAAACACAACAGTTTTTTTTCCCGCAATCACACGCCTGTGCTTTGTTTCCCAGCGGACCTAAAATAAATGCGACACTCGCGTCCCCTGGAATTCCGATAAAATTCAACCAATCATTTGATGACTTCGACATTCCTGAAGGGTTTCCAGTTAAGTGTACCATATGCGTCAGATGTTTATTGTGTAGATTTAGGTCTATGGATAATTAGCATATTGTAAAATAAAAACAAAATTGTATTTCTAAACCAAAGACATTTAACCTGAGATCTGAGCTGATCTAACTCATGCTGCTTATCCATAAATTATCATTTTAAATATTTTGTATACGATAGAGTTGTCATCATATGAAAATGAAAAAATAAATGGCAATTCTAAAACAGAATAAAAATTGTAATAAGAATTGTATCATTAATAAGGGCAAATATTTCAGTTACAGGACTGAAAGGTACTTCTCTGGGGACAAGCGGTTTTAAAAACGTATTTTTCTGTGTGAAATACATGTATTAAAACGTGTACATGTGCTTCTGTATATCGCCAACACCCCTAAAGTAATGTTTTCAACTAAAACTAAAAAAAAAATAAATGACAAAAAAACATCCATAATGATTTCCCACTGTAAATAATCTGAATTAGCAGGTTATCACTTCCAATACGATCTGCCATAATCGTAGAAGTTTTAATCATACAAAACCCTGAGTCACAAACTTCTAATTATAAACATAAAGTATGTAAAAATTACTTTGTTCATGCTCTCAAAAACAGATGGAACAAAATACAGGATGACTGTTCAAGTACGACAGGGGCTGTTGGACCCAGAGAAGCTCTGATCATGTTTAGCTTCTCTTAATCATCTCACACAAGCGAAACGTGAAATATGTCAAGACAAATAAAACACTACCTTACAGGTGAACAGTCTAGGAAATGTGTTTCTACTCCACAGTACTGACTGCAATGACAGTTCAATCTTGTGCTGGTGAGAAGAGTGCATCCCGAACCAAACCACAGCTAAATAAAACTACAGAGAAAACCCCAAAGACATTGCTTTGCAAAGAAGATAGGTCCTGGGATGGGAGATGAGGCTTTGTGGAACATAGCACAAAGGAACTAAGCGACTTCTCTGCTTGCAAGACTCTACCATACATTATAAAAAAGATAAAGACCCAGCGCCAGAGACCCCCCGCTGCCAAACACAGTTTTCAAGCTGGAACTCCAGTTCCTGCTCAGACTTTTTCATCGTGAGGGTCAAGATGGCTCCTTCAACTGTAAAGAACACAAAGTCAACAAGGTGTTTCAAGAAATAAGACATCAGAAGGTTTGGTTGGTATCAACATGGTCTCTCCTGCTAGAGTATAACACAATACAGTTACCAACTGTCCCAGGATTTGTGGAAATTTTCACTACACTGACATTCCTGTTACTCTAAGAGAAAAAATGGTAACACTTTATTTTAAGGGTCCATAATAATGCATTAGTTAAGCATTAACTAATGATAATAAATTAATCATTAGTTGAGCAAAAACACTAGTAAGTAATGATTAACCTAAAATTTTCAAGGGCATAAATTATGCATTTAATAAACTAGTAATTTATGATTAACTTGTTCACAATTATGCATCAATTAGGCATGAACACGCATATAACTAATGATTACCTTAACATATAATAAGGGCATCTTAGCCATTATTTACAATTAATTAGTTATTTAAAAACAAATATTTATTAAACTTCCTTTATTAGCACTAAATTAGTGGCTAATTATTACCTTATAGTCTATAAACTTGAATATTACTCAATAGGTGCCATAATTAATATGAATTTAAGTTTCACTTTAGAATAGGGGGTCAAATTCCATGTATTGGCACTATATTAATCGTAGTTTAGCCTTAATTATTAGCTTACCTAATCAAATTTGAATATCACTCAATAAGTGTCATAATGTAGATTTAGAACAAGGGGTCAAATAGTCTTTATTACAGTATTTTAGCTATAAATATGCAAACCAGCAGTAATTAAACATAATAACAATAACAACAAAAAAGTGAAATTATATATTATATCAGTCAATATATAAATATATTAGTTAATTATTAATTACTAGCTTATTTTTGTTTATAGCATAAATGTATGTCTTTAAAATTACTTATGAATACTAAAAAATGGATAATATGCCCTTGCTATATGTACAGATAACCATTAGTTATACATGTGTTCATGCTTTACTGATGCATAATTGTTAATCATAAATTACTTTTATTTGTGCTTAACATTTTAAGGGCCCACATTATGCATTAGTTAAGTTATTCATTAATTACTAGTGTGTTTTTGCTCAACTAATGCTTAATTGTGAACAAATTCTGCTTAACTAATGCATTATTCTGACCCCCTATTCTGAAGTGTTACCAAAAAAAAGTAAGAAACATCTTGCCAAAATCTCAAACTTTGTCATCTCAGCTAAAATCCGCCAGTCTTTACCAGCTACAGATGGTCAAGGGTTTGACTCCTACTGTCCGTAAACCCACACGCAGAGAGTCTTACCAAAAAAACTAAATTCTGATCAAAATCACAATGAGAGAACAACTGATATTGACAGAATTAATTCTTATAAGAATTCAGAAGGAATACCGATGAAAATTCTGCCAGCATCAATTACTCTCTCAATTTGGCTGCATCTGCCACTACAAAGACCAGCTGCAGATCATCATTACGACCACAAAGAGGACCATTAACCATTACATGCCATCCATGAATGACATTTGTCTCCAGGACAAGCAGGAGGGGTTGATCACTAAGCCCATTCCACACCAAAACAATTTCAATCAAGACAAACTACCTAAAACGTAACTACTACAATAAAAGGTCATATCATAGTTTATTACATTTTTCCTTAGTCCACTTATATGGTAATAGCTTCTTCCACTAAAAAGTGCAAATATTTTTTCACTCTCTCTCATCGACCCTTCGAATTAAAACATGCCATTGTTTGCTGTTGTTTATTTAATACTCCTAACACTCTTTTCCCACAAGACTTTGCTGCTCTCATTTGAGCTGTGCTTTTGATTTTGACTACGGTATACTTTTTAATTGTAGGATCCTTCAATAGCAGTCTGTTTGAAAACGCAGTGTTGTGACAGGTTCACCGAACAATTTGCAGGAAAATGTTAAGATCACATCGAAATGATCAGGGAATTTGCCTGGTATCAGCTGCTTGTTTCTCTGACGCATTAGCAGATACGCACAGTGAAGAACAGCACAAGGTTTTACTCTCTGCATCAGATCTTCTTCAGTGTTTAGGAATAACAGCATCTAACCTTTTATACTTTGTTGACGTGTACACGTATGTGAAGCGCTTCTGGTTTCTAATCCAAAACGACAAGCGCAGCAGAGTAAGAGTTTCATTTCTTTGAAAGCTACAGCAGTTTTTAATATTAAAATAGCTTTAAAGTCAGATGATAAGATTTAAGAATTGATTTGTCATCATATAACCCTTATAACAAACGAATGTCTAATGAAACTATATACAGCACTTAAGACAGACTTGGTAAGAAGTATTTGTTTCTCAGTGTAAAAGAGATACACACAAACACGAGACACCAGCTATCAGGACACCTCATTATAGCACACACACATGGACAGAGAATATCGACAGCTATTCCCACTACGGCTAATTCACAAGCCACTCTCTGTCAGTTTAATTCACAGCCTCATCAATAAAGGTGCGAAAGATAGTGTGTGCGTGCGAGGACCGGTGACGATGACTGAAGAGGAGCTCATGTTCATCACAAATCTTAAATCGTGTTACCTTTGTGTGTAAGAAAAATAGTGTTCAGGCAGAAAGTAAAGTTAACTTTAATTGGGTCATAAATTAATAATAACAAAGGCGGATTTTAACATGCTCTGTGCGCACAAATGCATAAAATCAAAAATATTCTCCAGTGCAATCGTAACATATTCAGGATTCACAACTAAAAATGTAGGAGCACGCAGCCTAATTTTAAAATGCGACTAAATAGAAATTTCATAGGGACGCTTTTGTAATGTTCTTTGAATGACGCACAGTCGCAAGATTAAAGAAAATAATCAGCAGTCTGTTAGCATCAGCTCATCTCGGCTGAGTGGCCCTCATTTGCATATCTAACAATTACAGAGGATAGTCCCTGAAAAACTGATAACCTGCATCTTTGATTTTTGGGTCTCAATACATTCTCTGCCTGCGAGGCTTGTGATATTTATCACTGAAAGATTTACCTGGAAACTCTTTCAGAGCACCTCCGGAGGAATTCTGTGTAATTACTTGCGCGCGCGCACACACACACACCACGCAGAGCGCTTTGAGAAAAGGTCACTCCTGATTTGCAATTATAGTTTCGACATCTAAGCAACCCTCCGAAGCTTTTTCAAATCTTCAAACAGGACAGCGGCGTTCAAAGGTAGGACAGATACATACATTCAGCTTTATCATTCACAATCATTTTTAATAGAAATTAAAATCGTATGTTTTTTTTTTTTTAAATCGCACAAAGAAAGCATAAACTATCAATAAAAAACAACGTTCAAAATCTTGCCAATAAAGATGATCCATTATAATGGCAGGTCTCAATTTCATATTGATTAAGTGTCTAAATGCAGTATATATGTAAATACAGCGTTCAATCATTCAGTTTTAACTTGTACCAAAAAATATTATATAACATTTTTTTTAAATAAATTAAAATAAAAATATAATAAATGCGTTTTCAAGCTCAGGAGGTCTTACACTTGTTAGGAACACGACTGGATGCGTTATGATTCTACCACAATTCTTCAGGTGCCAGAATAAGAGAAAAAAGTAAGACCATAGTCTGTTTACAGGCTCCAATCATCCCTCTATGTCTAGTTGCCATGGAGATGATTAGTAAAAGTCATGCTTGAAGTTAAAGAGTCAGAAGAGCACAAAACTTTAACGTTCAAGACTGAGAAGTGATGTGCATGTACGCATATGAATGCATGTTTGATTGTTGCATGAAAGAGGAAAAAGTATTACCACTTTTTATTGAATGAGAGCACTTCACAAAGCCAGATGGTGAAGAGGGTTCTTTAAAGGACACTCACATTAGCCCTTATAAACACCCCTGCGTGGTTTAAATTGGCCTCTTGAAACCTTTCAAAACCAAACCTCTTCAGTCTCTGGGGGCCGTAAAATCAAGGTTCATGTTCTAGCACATGCTCTTTTTTTTTAACAAATCGGACCACAATGTAATAAATCAATGCATTAACTGGTAACGATCAACAAATTGGTAAATGTGCATTAAGAGGCACAAGTTTTGCTAACCAACTAAAAGTGATTAAGAAAAACAAAATGCTACCAGAAAGACCAAACAACTAGTCAATATTTGCTCAGTTTGAGATTATCAATGGCTAATCAATAAGGGCTGGACTTAATAGCTGTGCATAACGCAGGTTATTAAAAGGGTATAAAGCATTATTATTTATAACGTGCATTCTAACACATTATATCTTTGTCGGTATGTATTATTGTCAGTGGAACAGTGTTAATTTGTAACAACACAATCATTGTTAAAGTGTAACCAGGTGTATATATACACATTGTATTATAAAATTAATGCACTGACGCTCCTTTTTTAATGCATGGTACATAAGGGCTTAAAGTAAACTGTTACCGATTTCATTAACAGCCATTTACAACAAACACGTCAAAATAAATTGTCTTCTAGAAATACAGGGTGGGCCATTTATACGGATACACCTTAATAAATAAATAATAAAATGGTCACCATGGTCACCACCCATCTTGAAAAGTGCCCCCCCTCACATACACTAATGTGCCACAAACAGGAAGTTAATATCACCAACCATTCCCATTTTATTAAGGTGTATCAACATAAATGGCCCACCCTGTATAATGGTCAACCTATAGTGGAATTGTCCAAAAACAACCTAATGGATGGATCTGTCCAGTCTCACTGACAGCATTTGAAGATGCTGATGTGACATTAATAGGATGGTTCAAAGCTGTGCAGGGCATCATGTGGCAGGACAAGTCAATGAAATTCCACAGGTAACAAGGGAAATTCGACAGCACCGACCTCTCTGCGCCGTGACGCCCAGCAGCTCTGTTTTATCTTCCATACGACTGCTGCCACCAGAAGCAAGGACAGGAAACAGCTACACACATGCAAGACAAAACAGGAAATAGAAAGGAAAAGGACAATCATTAATGTTTTTGGATGTTCTTTTATGGAAAACAATGAAAGAATCACTTTCCAACGAGTCAAGTCAAGATCACACCTCGAGCACACACACACACGGGGCTGTTCATGTTTAATGGATTAGAGGTAGTTTCACAGCCGCAGGTGTGCTAAAGATCAGCAGTGTTGGTATCCTCATGGTAACGCGGCCAAAGCTCATGAATGCTCCTCTTGTGTATAGAACTGGACTGTATGTGATACCATCATAAATGTGTAGGTGCATGTTTATACCTTATAAGTGCAGGTGTTCGCAGAGCTGAAATACATTCGCTCTGGGTTTTGGGAATAACTCACCCACACACACACACACACACACAAAGGCTATGAAGAGCTGGTGTAATTTATCATGGCTGAGCTGACATAACAAACGATGAAGAACCATGGACGACCACAGCTACAGTTGGGTAAGTATGTTACGTGTGTGTGTGTGTGTGTGTCTCACATGTGTCTTAGCCATGATGCATGACCACATCGGAGCAATTATCATATTTTAATCACCCTTTTGCTATTTGGAAACCAGTAGGAAGTATAACAAGCGACATGGCAGAATGTGTGAGAATGGGTGTACGTGACGGGGTGAGTTTTCTATATATGGTCTACGCCACCTGCTTCCTAAATCAATAACAAATTACAGCAGGTCCTCCAGAGGTGAATTAGAACTTAGAGCCATATCACACCCCGAACACACACCATAAAAAAACATGTACAGTATTAAGATTGGATTGGGTTTTTGAGAATATCTGTGGCTTTAAAAGTGCATCGAAGACTTGTGCGCTTGTCTTACCTGAAGAACGTGACAAAAAACTGAACCAAATCCATGAAGTTACTGTGTTGAGAGAAAGCGATCTGAGGAGAAAAGAGAAATGGATGGTAAATAGTGAGAAAAACATTCATTTACATGCTTTTGTGTATATGTGTTTTTCAGTGATGTCTAAATAGGACATGAGAGCAAAGGTTTCGTTTCTGACTGTACCAATACTGCCCCCTGCTGATACGCATCTCTCTCTCTCTCTCTCTCTCTCTCTCTCTCATCTTTACACTTTCAGACGCTCTATTCCAATTCAAAAAAGCAATCATATTATTTTGACACAACTGCTGTATGCTATTATGATGGACCTCCAACAGGGAGAGATGAATAAAAAGAGCAATGGCTTTCCAAACTAGTATTAACTTTGAGCAAGTGCATTCATTAAATCCGGGCAAAGCAGTTGTTTAGACCTGTAATTTTGAAAAGGGTTTAGCAGCACTTTTAATCATAGGTTATTAGTGCATAGTTCCAGAACAGGTTTAATACTGTATACTAAAGCCCTATTACAGTATTAAAAGGTACAGAGCAGGGATTTTAAATCCACAAATATCCTCATATTCTGTGCGACACCAATGTGCTTTAAATGTATAAAAACATAATAATTTATACTGTGAAAACGTAGCATTTAAATGATATTATATTATGCGATAGTATATTGGAAACACTTTACAATAAGGTGTCATTAGTTAACATTACTTAATGTATTAATTAACATGAATGAGGAATGAACTCCACATTTTTCACACTTTTCAATGTTAATATTAATTCATAAAAACAGTTTTTTCTTCATGTCAGCTCACTGTGCATTAACTACAGTTAAACACAACTTGTGATTTTTATAATGCATTAGTTAATGCAGAAATTAACATTAAGATTAATAAATGCTGTGGAACTATTGTTAATGCTTTGTTTATGTTTACTAATGGTGTTAAATAATGAACCTTATTGTAATGCGTTATCAGCATATGACTATACAAATATTATAGTAAAAAAATATTTTAATATTGCAGTGAAATATCTCTTACATTATATTACATGATTTTTTTATTAATATAATTATTTAATATTATGTTTATCTTTGGCTTCAGAAGTTCAAAGACATTATTAAATCATATGGTTATCATTAAATAAGTGATTACATTAAAATTATAATATATATTTTATATATATATAAAATTATAATATAAATTT
>JAUMHP010000063.1:7218238-7230159 GCA_032361065.1 Enteromius trimaculatus
TACATATATATATACATACATACATACATACATATATATATATATATATATATACACACACACACACACACACACAAACGAGGGGGGCGGGTAATATTTGTAAAACTAGATCATGATCACTATTTCTAGCATGGATCAAATAAATGTGTAACAATGTACAAAAATAAAAATTAGAAAAAGCCTGTTAGTGCACCATAAATGTTTTCTCAGTGTGTTTGTGTAAATGTGTGCATGCACATAAGTGCATCGCTGCCAAACGCTCTTCCTCCAGGCTAGTCTTCAGTCTCTAGAGAGTACGAGTCTGTGATCTGTGTGTGTATGTGTGTGTGTAACTTGTTTCAGATCCAATTTCCTTTGGGCAATGTCTCATTCTCTTCAGGGGTAAAGTGGTTCAAACAAACATCACCTTTTCCCACACACACACACAGACACACACTTACTTATTCTTATAAACAACAGACAAACATGTGCAGCGTGCATGTTTGGGGAGAAAACCTTCTTATGTTGATTCACAATGCAAAAGTTTACAAGAAAGCGTTTAATAGTTCTAACCATAACACGGCTGTTGGCAGTTAAGCATTAGCGTGTGTATTTCAAATGTTGTGAGGAAGTGTGTTCAGTACCTCTGGTTTGCTGAGGCTAGAGGACACTAGAGAGCCTGAGCCCACATCTAGATCCCACTGCTTGCGTCCCTGGTTGAGAGGATCCAGAGCAGCGATTCTCCCATCAAGTGTGCTGATGATCACCAGAACCCTGTCGAACACATAAAACACACAGGTTCACAAAAAATGACAAGGTTTTCCTTCACTCTGTATTACATATTAGACATTCTCCTTCACCTTCAAGTTCATTTAACCTAGAGCTTATAGGATGTATATGTATTTTATAGCCAACATACATTTTGTAACCAATAAAAATACTTGGCCGATATTAACATACTATTTTATCTAAAATAGTAAAGGTGATTTTAAAGAATATTTTGGATTTATTACAAGGGTAGTTCGACCCTTAAACTCTTAAAGTGAATAATGTCTACAATTGGCAAAGAAAACTGGGAGATTAAACTGTGTGCAGGCCAAACTATCACAAGCTTTGTGTTCTTTTGTAGTATGTGATAAAACAAGAACTGAAATCTACACAGGACACTTCATGGCTAAAGTGCCAGGGAACTTTTTAATGGACAGGGGCAAACGCACCTGCAGGGTAGAGAGCAGGACTAAGAGCGAGGGAATAGCTTTGATCAAGTCTAAGAGAGTTAACAGATCCCTCCAGATATAAACAATGATGAGGTCAGAATTTAAGGGCACTTCAGTTCTGCTCTTCCCAATGCTCTGGGCTAACACCGTTTGTTCTCATTCTCCAATAGGATTGAAGAGCTGAAAATGTTATAGCACAGCACTCCTGATTGGCTGGAGGGCCCCTCCAAAAATATGAGGGCTGATTGGTTGTTGCTAAGCAGTGGGCATTTTGAGAATGAATGAGGACACCACACGGGTCCCGCACAGCCAAAAGAGTGACTGAAGGAGGAAAAAAAAAAAAAACCTAAAAGAATGAGAGAGAGGGAGAGAGAGAGAAAGAGAGAGCGAGAGAGGGAGAAAATGAGAGAGAAAATAAAGGAAGAATAAAAATCCCATTTTCTGGATGAGATCAAAGAGTAAGTGTATTCCACAGGCTGTTTAACCTCAGGAAAAAAATAAAAAGAAGTACAAGGGACTAAAATAGAAGAAATAAAATGCTTGAGAATAAAAGAACTAAATTGAAAATTCAACAGTTTGCCAGTTGTGTAGAATGTATTATAAGAGAACCAGCATAATAAGTGCCACGAGATGTAATTAAAGTCAATGCACATAATATTTTGTGATAATGTACTGATTGTACTTGCTTTAAAAACTTTACTCTCTAGTCAACACTAATTTTGTAATTTGTGTGTTTTACACTTTCCTTTACACTTTCCATTTTAATATCGGTTCACTTAATTTGGTCCTTATTTCCTTTTTTATTTCATTGCATTTTACTGCACTTGCAGTTTTCTTTGTTTCTATACTATGCGTCTCAGTCACATTACTTTTTTTTCTCATCTGGCATATGACCATCCACAGGGAAAAGTTATGTTTTAGAAATGGTGGGAAAATTATAGCAAATATCAATATGCAGTACTATTTTCAATTAAATAAAAAGAGATTTTCAACAGCACAAATGTCTGCATCAAACTGTGAAAGCAGCTTCACTTTCTTACAGCCTTTTAAAAATGTGCCTGAACACTCACAAATGACGCTCACCCGATTGCCTCTCTCAACATTATTCTTGTCATGCTGTTTAACACACTTAGCACTTTACACACAAACAGATCCTTAAGTGCGTGTCCACACACCTGTGATCCCTCCCTCTTGCTCTCACTTACTCTCAGAGGAAGTCAAGAGATTCTCAACTTAGACCTGATGTAAACAGACTGCATGGAAGAAGAAGAAAAAAAAAAAAAAAAAAAGAGAAAGAAACAACTAGGGTATCTGAGGGGTTTGGTCCAATCACACGAGGCTTTCCTCTTCCCTCAGCCAATCAGGGCTTAGACGCGTTTCTGCACTTTCAATCAGAAACCACTCCTTTAAAAAACACCAGCCAATGGACATAAAAAGCCCGCTGTAACCATGCCACAGTGAGCAACTCTTATCAGCCAAGTGTGAGTTAGCAAGTACCACTGCAAAACACACACGCGCACAATAGGGGCATGGGGAGCACGTGGCCAAGTTGTGAAAACAGAGGCACACCCCTGCGGAGAAGCCGCAGAATTCATGACAAGTTAACAGAGTAAAGTACTTTGTGCAGAAACAATTGTTCAGGATGGATGACATGCATGAAGCTGATACGGCAATTAAGCATTCAAACAATGTGAATCAAGCAAGTTTAAATTAAGAAACCTGTCATTTTCACCATCCCATTCAAAACCAATCTTTTGCAGACATTTCAAAAAAATGTCCAGGCGTGCAGTCACATTTTACACTGAAGGGTGAAATTCTTCAGACTAAATGCAGTCATCTCAATGAGAATTGGGAACGCCACTTACATGGATTTCACATCGGATTGAAGTTTGTAGAGCTTCAAAAACGTGAAGTTGACCATTATATAGCTGCTTGGTTTGGAGGTGACAAGCCATGCTTCATGAACTGTTGATAATGGACCTTCTTTGCGCTTCAAAAATTTCACTAACCTTCAGAACCCACATGATTGAGGAATAGATTTAAATTTTAACACTGAAGCTCTAATATCTAAAAAAAATACATAAATAAAAACAAAATGGAAATAATAGTCACATTTTACCATTATTTGTTTGGTTGTTTATAGTAAAAAACACCAACAACTTGATTTAATTTTTAAAATGAATTTCCTTTACATTTTCATAAGAATTAACTGAAAAATTAAAACCAAGTCCAAAGGCCAAATTTTGCACATGCATTTTATCTGTATAAGTGTAAGTTCTGCTCCATAAAAGCCTCCGAAAACACAATTTAGAAGGGGCATCTTTTAAAAAGGACAAGATAAAGACTCCAGAATCCTGAGTTTCCGAAGTAAATGGGATTTTCTGCTTAAGTGAGCACACAATAAAATATAGCACTGCAGTAGCATGCAGAGCTCGGTATGGAGCATTACACAAAGCATTCTGCAATGCATTTCGAGGTACCATCTTCCCCAGGCAACATCCGCAGTACATAAACACGATGTCCAAAGCCGTATGTCTCACTACAGAAAGAAGAAACCCTCACTAGAACGTTCAAACCCTGCAGACACACACACCGCGAGGAAAAAGAGCAGACTGTGCATTACTTGTTGAATGTGAGTTGGACCAATAAACTGTGACTAAGTGCATGACAATGTGTGTGCTAAAGTAAAAGAGAAAGATGACCAGAAAAACAAATCAAAATGTATCAAATTAATAATAACAAAAAAGAAAATATAACCAGTATTCAAAGGGACATTGTTCTTTCTAAACATGCATGCATTTCTTTCTTCCAAAGGGCACAAGAGATGAGGTTTTAGAAAAATGATAAGACTTGTACAAACAACGCAGAGGCATTTCTCAAAATGTTATTATTTTCCACAAACAAATAAAAATGTGGTTGAACTATGACTTTAAAGCTGTTGCAACCCATTAAAGAAAGTTACATTCATTCTAACATTGTCTCCTCCATGTATTGATTAAAGCATTTACCCAGTGTGTGTGTGAGTGTGTGTGAATGCTTAATCTGTCCTCTGACTCCATGTCACGTTCTGACACGCCCAAGCTGCTATCTCCATGCAGAACTAGAAGCGCTTCTGCCATCTCAACTGACCTTGCTAAATTTGGTGCATCCTGCAAAATCTGCAGTACAGCAATGGAACAGAAAAACATTTCAAGCTTCATACTTCGATGTTAAAACTAACCTAAACAGTGAAGCACACCTGTGTGATTTTTCAATAAGCTCTGACACCCTGACAAACTTTCAAAAGAGAACATGAAAGACATGTCTCACACAAACTAACTCCGTCGGGCACAAGTCACTGTCATTTCACTCCTCTGTAACTCTCATCATCTTCCTCCTGTTTCTATCTCTCCAACATGCGCGGTGCGGAGAAATCAAAACTCGGTCACATGGTGCTGCTCTCGTCCTATTGGCTGAGCCCTAGCCTTGATCTAGGTGGCTGATTTGTTGTTGCTAAGCAGTGAGGAACCAAACTACAGGAAAGCTTGAGGTCTTGACTACAGGGTCCAAGCTCCTTCGGTTTTGGGTCTCGATGTCCCCCCTTTACTTTCTCCCTCCTCATCTCCCCAATCTCTCCCTCTGCCACACCTCTCCCATCTTCCCACCCATTGCTGCAGTGCAGTAAGGTGTGTCCTCTGCAACGAATGAAGATACAGCTTCAAATCAAACCACAAACAGAGCAAAAAAAAAAAAATCAATCAAGTCCGGAGTAAGGGTCGCCACATGAATACCAGTAACAACACAGAATCGACATCGAACGAGCCGTTCATAAAACTCATTATTTGAATGGTTTGAACAGCTTGAGAGACCGAGGTGAAGTGGAAAAGTTTCCATTAAATGTGCCAAGTTTGGATCTGATTACAAAATAAATAAAGTCTTATCGCAAAGTGATGAACTTCACTCCAGATCATGAGATGATATAAAATGAATCTGACAGTCTCTCGCTAGTTACCTAACCATCAAGTCAGACAAAAAAAAAGCTCACAACAACAAGCGCACGAACTCTACCCTTTCCTTCCCTCCTGCTCTCTCTCTCTCTCTCTCTCTCTCTCCAAACTCAAATTCTGAGCACTTTTTCCTTCCAATCGTCTAATTGGCCAACAAGTTTGCCAGCTCAGCGCTTCTGATTGGCTGTTGCTAAGCAGTAGGCAGTTGGAGCTAGACGTCTGGCAGAGTTTGCACCAGGCAGTGGAGAAGCGGCATCACCGTGAGTGTGTATTTGTGTGTGTGTAAGAGTGAGGGCACCTCGAGCGAAGTGTTCCTTCCAAAAGGTCCCTCAGGAATCACCAGCAGTCCAAAAATACACACAGCGAGGCAAAGCTGAGCTACATTAGTCTACATGCCATACCTGGATGCTGTTCACCAAACCCATTTAAAGAAGAACACACACGTACCAAATTAATCCGGTTATCTTTGCATTTAAACAGCAATTGTGTTATCTAGGTTTTGCTCTAACAGCAGACAGGAACTGGCTTCTGGTTGGTTGCTTGCTTGGTTCGTCTGGAAGATCTTTACACTATGTTGTTGTTGTTTTCTTCCACCTTCTCTAGACTTAATGGACTGAGTAACAGAACAAGTTGATGAGAGCATCTTTATTACAAGTGTTCCCCACAATCTTTGCTTTTGTTGTGAGTAGATCTCTCCAGGGTTAGACTCCCATTTGCCAGTCGACCATGCTGTGCAACACATAAAACTGTCCCAGGAGAACTCCATCCCCCAGTAAAGCTGTTCCATGTCACGGGGAAAGCCTGAGGGTGTTGATTATCATCGTAGTGTTACTGAGAAGTGAGCACAAAGGTCTGGTTCTTGGTTCATACATTATCGATAAAAGTCAGCCACTTGTTTATTTATATGTGATTTGAACGCTGCACATAAATGCATGAGGTGGTTTGATATTGAGGATCATGGGGGGGGGGTATGTAGAGGTGCGAGCAAGTGTTTTATCTTGGCAGCAGGTGTGAAGGCAGCTGCTACTCTCACCCCTGTAGAGATACCGAACCAATGCAGTGTTAAACACACTACACACTACTCCCTCGAGTGTGCATGACACATATAACTATGCCACCAGAAACAAAGACCAGCCCCTCCTTCCAGTGATATATGACTACTGTCAAGACAAAGTCCCAGGAACTTCACATTAAAGCACCAGCTCTGAAGTGGTGTTTAAAACTGGATTTCCAGTGGGCTGTTCATACGCACAGATAGAGCATCTTTGCACTGATCCTTTTCAGCATATCTTGTAATGCATTGAAGTTGACACTGATATAAACCCCAACCATGTTTTTTTGCTGTTTCTTGGGTAAATAACTTTGTGGTTGGTGTAGAGTTGCAAAACGCATGCATGATATTTTAGCTATTTCCTCTGTAACCTGCAAATGAAATTGATCTTCTCCTTATTAGGCGGTTTTAAACAAGCAGCCTTTTTATTATCCAACTGAGGTGGTTTGTGCCATTCAGGTGTGCAGATGCTGCTACTTTGCTATCAGCAATAACAGATCAAGTGCATGTCTCATTTATTTTAGGTTTAGAAGAAAGTTAGTAACCAAACATTTTGTGATCAGACATTCAGTGAAGAAGCCTGATAGATTTCTTAAAATATCTGTTTTAAGTGTTTCAACAATTGTAATGTTTGGCTCGCTTTAATATTAAAAGCTGAAAAGCAAAATTTGCAAATGCATGTTTGTCTGTCTCATTCACTCATAATTTTGCACAAAAATTGCAAATTTGTATGTTTAATGTTTAATTCTAGACTCTTTTTTTTGCAACAAAAACTTTTGTTAATAACATTTTTCAAAACAATTTTAGTGTTTCAGAAGAATGAAAGTTGTACAGGATTCAGAAGACCTGTAAATGACTAAATGTTTTAATTTTTAATTAGTTTTCATGTGAACCATCCCCAATATCCCTAAAAAGCTAAATCTGCTTTTTTTGGTGCTAAATTAAATTCCCCTTAAGTTAAAACAGATATAGAAAATTAACAATAAATAAATATTAATTAAATTATAAATATTGTTTATATTATTATATAATTCCATATTAAAATATTTTACTTATACATATATAATATAATATATATATATATATATATAAAAATATATAAATATTAGCAAAAAAATATTTACAAGATATCAACAAAATATTTCTTGATAGGTTCCAAAAGATGTCTGCTTCGACACTTCCTGAACATAAACCTAATCTATATATAACAGTTTTCAGATGTAACAGAACTGTTCATGTTTTGCCTTCAAATGTTTTAGAAGAATCCTCAGCACTGGCAAACCGTATCCACCCTAAAATTCCTCATTGTAGTTCAAGTGAGGGGAACACAGTCTGTTCTTGGTACTACGCTGTATTGTTGCTTTCCTATTTTACCTCTTTTTCTAAAGCCAGTGTCTGTAATTATCAGGACCGGACTGTGGTTGTGCCAACTTGTGCTTGTTTGGAAAAAATCCTCCATTAAGGGGTGCGCCACACATCAATGTGACAGCATGTCGATGGCAAGGCAAGGTGCGACACATTTTTTTTACTGCAGTGGAGCAGATCAGGTGCTCCCAATGATATTATTAGCTCCTTGAACATATTTGTACAATCAACATCTCCACCAAAACCAATATGCAGCTTCAGCTATTAGAAAAAACTTATTTTTTAATAAGGATGGGAAAAAATATTCACCTTAAAGCTCCAAAGGTCACAGACAAAATGGTAGATTAAAAAACACTAACTAAAGCACCAAAACAGTTTCAGTTAGTTTTAAAGCAAGACCCCTGAGCTCCTCATCCACCTATTCGGCACTGCTTCTCTCTAAGGTGGGGCAGAGGGCTCGGATGCGGTAGCACACTGATATCATATCCAGCAGAGCAGAACCACTAATTCCCGCCACGAACAAAAACAAAACATCCGGAAAGTTGGAGCGCGCGTCTGGGGCGCGGGGAGACGCGTCTGTAGTTGAGCGCTGGGCAGCGGTTTAAAATGCGTCAGCGCAGCCTCCAGGGACCGCAGACTACCGACGGACACCGGCTTCCTTTGTAATAACTGTAGTATAAATAGATAACTAATGTATGAAAAGGTGTATTTCCCATACAAACCTATTAAAAACGGCATTGTTAATAGTTCAAAAGACGTCTTTCCTTTAATGTTACCGTAAACCATCGCTTTTTTTTGGCGTCTTGAAGTGTGTTTACAAACAACATTGAAGTCGGACTCAATCAGGCTGACATGTATCGCACGCCCACACTCAAAACACTGCAGCAGGTCTCAAGACATGAACAGCCTCCTCAGGCTGCGACAGCAGTAAAACAAGTTTGAACTCCAGAAAACAGTTTCGTTTACGAAATTCTGAGAACCAAGTATATAAGGTGCTCTTTAAGTTCACTAACACACACACTCTCAATCACTTGAGTGCTTTTGGTAAGATGAGCATTCTGCATTGGCTATGAGACCGCTGTCAGTCATCTGTATCTCCATAGTAACAGAAAGATTCTTAACTTATCAGATTTCTTTTTGCTTACATGTAACTTAGCCATATCATAAATGGCATTGTCAAGCCGATCTAAATGATCTGTTGTCATGCGGATTTAATTTGGTATTGTAAATGATTGCACATATGTATACCCGCTTCTTGGCCCAGCGGGGAGAGGTCGACTGCTGCAAACATCCGCCCATCACGAACTCCAGCTCGGCTGTCTTACGCAAACTTTACTGAAGTTGAATAAGACTACTCAAAGTAACGCGACAGACTAAACCGCGTGTCACACCCAGACAAACCGAAAACTTCTTGCTACGGCTCGATGGAAACTGCCTACCTCCGCTGCTTATGGAAGTTTGCGTCGCTGTCTCCAGACGGCTCGTCGCTCTCCGCGGTCGAGCCGTGCTCGTCGTCCTCTACGGTCACTTCTCCGATGCCAGGGGCTCCTCCGTCGTTTTCCAGTGGCCGCTCCATAACGGCAGCATGTTCCGCAGTCTCGGTGTTTATCGTCGGAGCCACTTCGAGATCTCTCTCTGCGAGAGACTGACTTTGCAAAGTAACCGTTAACGTTCTCAAAACAAGCAGCAGCAGCAGCAGCAGGGATGTGCACACGTTTCCAAACTGAAACCCCCTTTCCATTGGGACAAGTGGCACATGAGTAGTTAGTCAATCACATACCAAAAGAAAGTGAATTTTAAAAACAAGTCTATAAAAGGCGTTTTACAATTAAACTCGTAAGCTATTAGATCTTTCTGTTGTCCTCTCTTAACATAAACATGCACTCAACAGCACCATGTTATTCCCTTTATACTTGACGTCGGCCGTGCCGTGGTAACGTGAAGCCCCGCCCTGTAACCAAACGCCCATTGGTTGCACATGGAAGCAAATCCCTGCAGTGTGTGCTGATTGGTGCTAGCATCTGTCAATCTTCACCGCACGTCTACTAAGCAGATTTTGATTGCGTCCGACGACTGTCTTTTACAGCGCGGTCTGTTGACGTGGTCGGCCCTCAAGCCGCTTCATTCTATTGGACGCCTTTCTTGTCACTCAAGAATATAGGCGGGAGAAAAGGCTGCCCAGAGCGGGTACGGTCGTCTTCTTAAGTATATCATTGGCCACACCGAAAAGCTTTAGCCAATAAAATAGTAGTGTTCGCTCCAACTTGTGTCATTGGTATGTTTACGGAAGCCGCGAAAGAAGTCTAGTCAACCCGTTGGTTGACAAACGGTCAATCAAAATCATCGTTACTGTGATTTCTAACAGAGGGGCGTTGCTAATTCGTTCTGAGCGAAACCCGATTGGTTAAAAAGTACAAGGATGGAAATAACGACGTGGCTGTTTGTTTGTGGATAAAAGTGAGGTCATGTTTGACAGTTTTAGTTCCGGGACTTTTGGTATGAAAAGAGTAATATACTTATCCTTTACGCAAACTTTAGTAAGTTAAGTACTGTCCTTTAATTTATTTTAATTTAATATTACGTCACTTATTGGTTTGTAATTATAGCTTAATCACCATAACACTTATAAAATACTACAACTAGTTTAGGCAACTTCAGCATTCCAGTTCAGTGTCCACTTTTTGTAGTCATGAAGGCTGGCCATTGCGTAATGTGTATAGCGCCCTCTTGTGGTTTGTTAGATAATATTTTAACCCATGTTTGACATAACTGAGTCACACCTGTAATAAAGCCCTTAAAACCGTCTCACTGTGTCATTGTAACGTTTCCCTGATTTTGTAAGCTGTAATTGTATTTTCAATCATACTCACCCCGGCATTGATTTTTCCATGTTCTTTCGTGTGGCATCAAAAACACAGGGCTTAAATAAAGCATGAGATCCAAAATAACTAACAAGACACTTTATAGTTGATTGGTCCAGTTTTAATATTGATTTTCAGTCTAGAACATAACATTTGAAAACCTCAGTATCACAGTAAAATTGGTAAGTAAAACACATGCTGGTATTTTAAGTAGTACCATACCCAAAAATCACAGTGACCTCTGTGAATAGTTTTCATTAACAAAACTGAAAGATCAATACATGTACAGAAGATAAGGCTTTTAGCTGTGCCACCAACTCACTGCTGCTTTCATCCCTCAACAACACTGTGTTCGTGACCACAGGCACATCGAAAAAAAAATACGAAAACAAAATCAATATCAAAAGCCGAGTGGCATTTCACAACTTCAAATAGTGTCCCGGGGCAGAATCCTCTGAAATGATTGATCACTGAACTAAACTAACCACTGTGTGCTGGCAAAGGCCACTCTTGAGGTTTCACATTCGGGCGTCTGAGGAAATCTGTCCTAATCTAAAACAAAAACAGTTCAAAAACAGATTCAAAATGATCATACAATCCCACAGACACTTTACTAATGACGCAATGGGGTGTGACTGAGATTTTCTCAAAAGCGGCATGCATTTTTAAGGCTAGCAACTACGCTTTGTGAAAATATACATTTATGGAGGCACAGAAGCAAGCCACAATATTCATATAGACGTCCATGTAAGACAACATTCATGGCTACTTAAAGAAGCACAGAAGACAAACTGACACTGTAGATGTACCGTATGGACAGTCTCGGTAAACTCATAAGCAGAATTGTCCGGACAGAGGATATCAGAGGAAAAATGGGAATATCTGAAGGGACTGAAGATCTAATGTTGCATTGCTGTGTAAAAATCCATAATTCATGTGCACAGCGTCATGAGAAGTACTGATCAGACATCTAACAGTTTCTGTAACAGAAAAGAAGATAACCTGTAGGGAAAGAGCTGCCAGAGTCTGTGTATTTGAACGGCACTTGAGGTGTGCAGGCTGGTCTATTGCAAGAGAAGCGGAAGATTTTCTTAGTTGACAGGAGGGTCTCTAGTCTTAACACTTCCGTCCTCCATACCGAAGTACACCCGCTCAGCCATTCCCACAAACAAACCCGTCTCAACCACACCTTTATATGCATATGAAAAAAGAAGAGAGAGGAAGAGAACATTTGTGCTTAGCAATACATACACTGATATTCACTGGTTTGCACAGCAGTTGGTATTTCAATCAGCAAACATTTTACAATTAAATTGCATACATAAATATTTTAAAGGCATTTTAAACAGTTATTTGAAATTGTTATAATTTCACTATATATATATATATATATATATATAATTTTTTATTTATTTATTTATTTTTTTTTTTAAATCAAAGACATGACTTTGGTGAGCAGAAC
>JAUMHP010000063.1:7258468-7297693 GCA_032361065.1 Enteromius trimaculatus
TTATTAATTCATAATGTACTGTTCTCATTTTTATTTACTTGCATTTGATCAACTCTATTTCATACATTGCTTGATATGTGTAAATCAACATAAATAAAGTTCAAATGTATGTCTTTAAATGCAATGACAAATAAATGCTCAGCAATGAACAGAATTCAGTGGAATTCTTCCTGAATTGAATTCCACTTCCTGTAATTCCAATCCTGTTTCCTGTCAGCTGCATGCAGTTCCAATTCCATTCCAGTAAGTGAATTTTAATTTACCATTCATTCTCAATTCAATTCATGAATGGCCCCAACCCTGCTGCTAACGATGATACAATTTTATTTGTTTATTAATAGAATGAAAAAATGTTCTTTGAAATAGAAATTACTGACACTTTTGATTGATTTAATGCATCTGTGCTGAATAAATGTAATTTCTTAATATAAATAAATTAATACTTAAAATAAATGTCAAAATATCAAGCGTAAAGCATTGAAATCTGCTATTTATCATTATTATATATTATAATAATTCAGGTGGTTCAGTAGAAAGCCGCATAATGAATCAGAGTTCTAATACTCTTTGTATGGACAGTGAAGATGAACAGAAAACACCCTCAGAGTAACACAGGATGCTAAACTAAAGCAGTAAACATAACACAAATAACATAAATTCGAACACAAAACACCATAATGTCTTGCATACAATAAAAAGGACTAAAAAAATACGATGAAAAGCATGTATCATTTAAACCTTTAATAAACTGTGGGCATGTTGATGAATTTTTAATTTCATCAAACTGCATGTTGGCTAAAAACTGGCTCACTTACAGGTAACACTTACACTTGTTTTTTAAGAAACTTGAGTACATTTGGACGAGAACAGAAACTGGTCATGGCATGGATAAGCTGTTGAACAGACACAAGAGTCATTGGCCAATCACAGTGCTGCTAAGAAGAACATGCGTTCCTCACATTAACTCCAGCTAGAGGATGCTGATGAGAGCTCAGTGGAATCAAGGGAGGCAAAATAGATGCTGCCTGCCTCTAGAACTGCTGTGCGACTGTATAACTTCAGACAAAAATGAGTGGTTTAGACATCATTTGATCTCATATTAGGTAATATTTGTTTTGCTTTATTTTTGTAGTGTGTAATTATTTCTCGCCGCCCCTGCCTCGCCCCCAGCAATCAAGCAGCATTAAAAACCCAGCAGTTTGCTCAATAACATGGCTGGGTGTTCGCTTCGGCCAACTGCTGAAATCATGGGAATTATCACTTAAAACAAAATGTTTGGAGGCCCTAGTTTATAAATATTCAAACACACACACACACACACACAAACGTACATCCTACACAGTTCAAACTCTTAGCAGTATGTCAGAGCAGAGGAATTTGGTTTTAATCTAGACAAGTGCTGACGGCTTGTGCGCCGAGGATGACAGAACATCAGACCGGATGAGACAACGTGTGAACAAACCCCACTCATCCTAATGTGAGCCCACCAAATGCACAGCAGGAGTCACTCACGCAGAAAAGAGAATTTAAAACAGAGCTAACTGTATTTGAGTAAACAGAGAGGGAACATTTGCTTGTCTAATTCTGGGTCACCTGTCTAGTGATATTACTGAAGCTGCGCTAACTTTCAACAGCAGCAGTGCGTTCGGGCAAATAGCAACCCTAATAATAGATATGTTACATCATCCATAAGATATCATTCGTTTCAACTGTTTCAGTTATGCAAAACAGTAAATGAAGTAAAAATCTATATGAGGGCTGTATTATAGCTTATTTTCCTCCTTTAACGTCCAATTACAATGTTACTAGATATTTCATGAACCAAAAGCAGTTCTTGTTTCACATAGCCATTTTGCATCCTCTTTCTGATCTATTTTTAACAGGCAGTTTTTTCCAACTGCATCTATAATACTTCAATATGTAAATGATTTTGAGATTAGCTAAACTCCATGTAATGGTGTAGTGCACTTTCATCAGGACAGGTTAACCTTTTATATTGTTTTTTTTTTTTAAATAAATAAATAAATTACACATGTTTAGATCAATTAACAGTCATTTATCAGTCAGGGCTGCGTTTCCCACAAGCATCGTAACTTTAAGTTGATTGTAGCTCCATTGGTTTCAATCGGTCTACGATGTACTTAAGCTTACAATGATTTTGGGAAACGCAGCCAAGTATAATGCTGGTACTTACATGCTTAAGTTTTTGAAAACGCACCTTTTTGCAGATGTGGCACACCTCCAACGTACAGATTTATGAGAGATAACAAAAGCTTTGTTCAGACAGGCCTAGATTAGCCTGAAAAGGTTAGGCAAATATGCTTTGTCCAAAAACACATTATAATTGTAATCCTGTCTTACCAGCCAAATTTTTACTTTTGACCAATCCTCTGAGAATTGTAACTTAGTGTCTTTGAATACTGTAGCTAAACGTAACTCTTTGTGCTGCCTGGTTGTGGTGCTTAAACAACTTTATTGGCAACTTTCCTGATTCTGCTAGTGTCTGATTTATAAATACAGTTATATTACTTTGTAGACACAGTTATAGACACAAAACAATGACGAACGATAAAGAGAAATGTTGTATGCAATAACATTTGTTTTTCAAACAATGTCCATTGTTCCTTGAAGACATCTTTACAGAATGTATAGCAGGAACTATATTTGGTCTTTTGCGTGCACAATATACTAAGAAGTAAGAGATGTCAACGCTTTCCACTGCTTTTTGTTTATTTTTCAATTGTCATCTTTGATTACATTTTCCTGCAGACTGAGGACAGAGAGAAGAGAAGAAGACTTTGTGTGGTTTTGAGTGACAACAGGTGACCTGGCACCGTGTGTGGGTTTGGTGGGGGTGCCGCGACATAATCACAGCACACCTGAGACTGTTGCCGTGGCAACAACTGACCTGCTAACCTGAGCATCTCCAGAGCTAATCAACAGCTCTGGGTCTAACTGCCATCCCACTCTGAACTCTCTCGCAAACACACACATTCACTGACCTGTCCCTCCTTGGTGTGTCTGGTTGCCGTAGAGATGAATGTCATCTCCTGATGGGATGGGAGAGTCCTGGCCCTCCTCTCGCTCCTCGCTCCCCTCCTCATGTTCTTCTCTCTCCCTCTGTTCTAAGAACAGACACACACACAAAACAGCCTCAATATATATATACTTTTCAACAGATATTTTAATACACACAAAATGTTTGTAAATAATACAAAAAAATGCAGTAAGAGCATTTTGGTACTTGGTAGTAAAGAGTATCACTTAACAGCCTATATGGTTATAAATTATGAAACATACTGGCACCAATACGTAGTGTTTGGAAGAAACTAGGTACATACTGTATAACAATATTACACAATTTAATTACAAAATAAATTTAACTGTAATCATGCAACTGAAAAAAAAACATCTTTCATTAAATTACAGTTTTTTACGATTACACACACACACACACACACACACACACACACAAACAAACTTTGTTTCCCAAATCGCATCAATTGCTCTAAAATATAAAACACAGGACACAGAATAGGGCACTTATTCAAAAAGTTTTATTTCCTATTTGTCTTTTTTTTTATATTTTTTTTTTCAAGGTCAGTGTTTCCTGATTTCAAAAACAGTAAAATAGCTATTAAGCTATTTCTAGTTATCCGTATTTAACCTCAGAACACTCTCAAAGTAAAATAATGTGCCTCCATCTGATTTTGTGGTGACTGGGCTTTAATCTTAATTTAAGTGGTGAAGTCTGAAAGTAATCAGTGTTAAGTACTACTGTAAAGTTGCCCCGGCCTGCTTTTAATGTTCTAAAATGATTTGTTTGAAATAAATAATAATAATAAAAAAATCGAATGTAATCAGCTACATTAATAAAGCAATTGAAATAGCTAAACTACTTACAACACTGCAAATATATCCAGTAACACTGTCATTGTAATTTTACAGTGAATTTCTGGCAACCACAGCTGTAATGTTTTTTTTATTGTAAATTTTGACAGGATATCTTTTCCAGTATAACAAAGTATACAATATTAATTGACAACAGCACAATGTTCATTTACTCTTCATTTAATTAAAATAAAATTTCTACTAATCCTTAATAATATTGACGATATTGCTGATATATGTTCCCTGCTTACCCTATAAATTACTGGCAAACTCATATGTCAAAGTTGCAATTAATACACATAATTAATATGCTTGACTTTACATTAAATCCATCCTTTCTAAATTGATATTTCAGTACCAATAATACTCCCGTGACACAAACACTACAGGCTTCAATAATCCATACATTTCTCTCTTTTTTTCCTGCTGAATACAAAGTGTTCTTGGGGTTTAATACCCCACAGATGTGACTGAGTAGCCAGAGTGTGGCTAAAGCTGTGATTTATCCACACATGGCAGCTCGTTATTGTTCTCGCTTCTCTGGCTGAATGTGGCATGTGAGTGGCTATCGGTTCCATATCTTTCTCCTCATCTATTCATTTATTCACTAATCCTTCCCTCTATTATTCTCTATGTAAAGCTGGAGAGGAGAGGGGGCTGTTAATCCACGTGTGCTCATTGACTCTGCCACCCTGGACCTATGGTGAGCAGGCCAAAGGATATTCCTCTCCCCGACGACGGCGCTCCCCTTTTTTCCAGTTTCTCTCGCTCGCTCTTTCAAGCTCAGCGCACCGTGGTTGATCATATTCATAAGTGTTTGATTCACTGAAAGCCTATTCATGAACAAATTAACTCATTTATTGAAAATACCCCCCATACTTTGTTATAATTACGTACGTATAAACAAGAGCCCCTTGAATTGAACTCAGAGAGAGAGAGATAAACAGTGATTTCTGAAATGGTATAATGAGAGAATACTTGAGAAAAACACGCCACAAGCTTCACTTGCACTAACAAAATTTACACATTTAATTTTCAGGCACTTCTTTGGCTCGGATTTTGCTGCAGTGGGCTTTAATGCAGCAGAATCTGAGGCAGATAACTTGCCTCTCTTTGACGCTGATGAGAAAACCAGAAATACTACGATTTTAATATCTCTGGAAGCCAGGAATGAGGGCATGCTTTAAATGCTGTAAAAAGGAGTTTCCTTCTGCCTGTGTTTTACCCCAGACTCGACCTTCACCTCTCCTCCAGGTCACGTGTTGAACAACAAAACACACACCAACTAACTCCTACAAACATTCACTCACCCATCTCTTGATAGAAGTATCCATTCTTAGCCATCCCTGAGGAGGGAGCCTCTGCAAGGGAAATTATAACAACAATTAATAAAAGACTTCAAATAACTATGAGTGTGTGTTAAATAACACAGTTGTGAGTAAGATTAGCGTAGCGGGACAAAACAGGCGACAAAAACAAAAGGTTATCTACCCAGGAATTATTGTAAATTACATGTTCGGGTGCTGTCTCTGGCCCCTATTTTCTCCCAAAATCTGTGTTCCTCTCAAAAAATATATCATATCCTTATTATGAATATTAATAAATACTATAAAATAAACAAATTTAATAATTTGTAATAGATTAATTTAAACTACTGGATACTTTTTAACTTTTTTGTTAAATTACTATATTAAATGTAGAAGCATTTTTTACATTTATTTTAAATTTGAAGTTGGTATATTATGGCTGTGATCTTTGAAAAAATAAGCATTAATTACTTACATGTATCTATTTATTTGAATTAACATTGGAATATCAATATTTACATTTCATTTATTATTAAATTGAATATATATTTTGATATATATAAAATTATGAGTTATGGTCAAAGTACAATCATTTGTTTGGAGTGTCTCTCATTTCTTTCAAAGTTTAAAACAAAGGCAGGTGAAGTTGTCCCATGTCTCAAGAATCAGTGGGAATATGCAAGCACAAATATGCCATACTGTCAAAGCCATGCCTTTAGAATGGTCACTAAACAGCCACACACACACACACACACACACACACTTACAATTACACTGATACACACACAAACTCATGTATTTATTCCAACATGCTCACACTCGGGCATAAACACATGCACATGGAACCAGCACACATACTCCCACACCTGTGGCCTACATTCATTTGGTGCAATTTAAGGGGATATTTATGAGGTGAAGTCAGCCGTGACTGAGGTTTCTCTTTTCCCACTTTCTGACTCCAGGTACCTCTCTGCAAAACACCCTGTCTAAAAAGAGTATGCATGTATGGCTGGCACAAGTGTACCACAGCACTCCCACTCTGGAACATGAAAATAATACACACACACAAACTTGCACATATCTCGTCCTGTTGTACAGTGAACAGACTACATCAGACGTTTGGCTCATATTTCTCTTCAGTGAAAGCCCAAAAACACGAGCTGCCGTGCCGTTATATTCTGCAGGATGTAAAAAAGCATGTGTCAGTGCAGGAAACAGATTGTCTGAATATAAAGCGCTGATATGAAACTCCAATCAGCTGAGACTGGTCAGTCCAACATTAGAAGCCTCTGAATGCCTGACAACCCCTCTTACTGTGCCTTAAATTAGCACTTATTTAAAATCAATAAAAACCCTCACTGAAGACTGAAGATTCATAGCTAAGCTAACATCTTCTTGCACGTGTCACTAACTAAATCATTTTATGCAACAATTTCTTGAGGGTTATTCTGACTGCTTTTGATTTAGTAATTAGACGGCAACAAAAACAAGGTTGTGAGCGATAGAAGAGCGGTCTGTTCAATATGTCGTACTGTCTCAAGGCAGTGTAATCTCATTAGTATTGTGACAACCCACAAACACACAGACACACTCATATTAGTAAATGAGCAAAACATGTTGATGTTACACTGTAAAATTAAATAAACCTGCATTTTATGTCTTAGTTTCATCATTTACTAATAAACACCACACTTAACTGAAGACTTGCAAGGCTTTACATTTCAGATGCTCTCAGTATATATACGTTAAACAATAGCCATTTCCTGTAAATAGGAGACTTAAAACGTGCATCTTTTTACATTAGTTCAAGGCCTTAAACACCAGGAGATAAGTGTACACATGTCCTTTTTTATTTAAACTAACCGGATGTAAATGTCATCATATAAATGAAAAATTCCATCACTTACAGTGGGTATGGAAAGTGTTTGGACACCCTTAAATTGCAGCCATTTCTTTTCCTCATTAATGTACACACAGCACCCCATATTGACAGAAAAACACAGAATTGTTGACATTTTTGCAGATTTATTAAAAAAGAAAAACTATCACTTGGTCCTAAGTATTCAGACCCTTTGCTCAGTATTTAGTAGAAGCACCCTTTTGATCTTATACAGCCTTTTTGGGAAAAATGCAACAAGTTTTTCACACCTGGATTTGGGGATCCGTACTCACTGTAAATGATTTAGGCTCTTTTAAATTTAAAACTAAATTTTGAGAGCAAAAAGTAGAATCTTTTGCATTATATATTACTGTCGGTAGTATCTTTCACAAAAATACTGTACATTGTAAATGTCTAGCAACTTTATTCACACTTATTTATCTTTAAAACTAATTCACTCCCTCCCTCTTCCTCCTTTGATTTGCCATCGCAAATATTTTGACAAAGTTAGACTACAGAGACGGACTATCCTGTAAATTTAAATTTTACAACATTTTGTCATCCTCGTAACACAGAGAGTGGAGCATAATGAAGTGCATCTCAAATATTGGAGGAGGGACCATTTAGCCATATCTGATTATTTTAGTGGGGTAGGCAGTGAGGGGCTTGTCCCCCTCAATATCTATATGGTTACGACCCTGCATTAATTTAACAGAACTGTACATGTGTGAAAAGGACCTGTTGCCGGAATGCCATTAAATCAAGTTAAAGGACATTTCCAACAAATAATCATAATGGCATTTAGATGCTTATGCGAATTGGAAATTGCTTCAGTACAAATGAAAGCTGAATACAACGACAAGCTGTTTGATTAAATTGCAGATTTTGTCAATTTGCTGAAAATAGTCAATTTAGCAAAGTGATTGATGTTCCTTCAAATGTACAAAAAGGCATTTACAATTACTTACAAAACACATGCTTAAGTCATGTCTAATTTTCATGACTATATCACAATACAAAACAAACCTAACCACAAACACACATATCCTACGTAGAGGTGTTTGTGTCAAAACAAATACAGCGTTTACACTGACTGAGCTGTACGATCACAGTAAAAGCCCCAAGGTCACAGTATAAGGTCACCCTCCCACAATAGATGACTATTCTCAGACAGCAAACAGGCAGGTTTCTGCGTTTCACCTCACACACTGCTATTACATGATGCTCACAACCCACCCAGCTCTAATCAATGGCATGCACTAGCATTTGCATAAATGGCTTGAGCCAGCAAACCCATAATTCTTTAAATGTCCTCCCGTCATAACATAATTTAGGAAGCCAAGAGTAAGCTGGTGAGGCAGACAGAAAAAATGACTCTCTCCCTCCCCTGCCATTCAAAGTCAGTGACGACGCAGCAGCCGATTGGTATTCTGTGTGTGTTCCAGTCAGAACCGTCCCTACAGACAAAACACCTTCAGCCCAGCCATGCCTACAGGCCCTCCGGAGGGGACGCAGTCACTGTGCTATTTACCCCCACTCTGACCTTTCACTGGGTACTTCGTCTCTGCAGCCTCCAGCTATGGGTACTGTGTGACCAACCTTTTCCAACCCCTGGCTCAATGTCTGATCTGAAGATATTTCTCTAATGCCACGTTACTGCATGCTTATTTCCTCCGCAGATGCTTCTCACAGTTTGCCTGTCAATATGCAAAGGAAGCGAGCAGGACTGATAGAGGAAGTGGTGCTGCAGCACTTTCAACCTTAAATCACTCAGGTCCAGGGACGGCAACCATCACACTTCCTCATTAGAAGTTTACGTATGTATGGTATGCAGAAGGGTTGTGAAGACAGACGACAGTATTGTGTATCAATGATAGTCAAAAATATTGCCTGGGGCTGATGCTTTTGACGATAGATCATTATTGTTATCATCAGGCTAGTAATATTATATAATTAATATTAGGGCTCCCTTGGTTCATCATATTTCTTTTTACAGTGTTCTGTGTAATAACCGATCACTAATGATTCTGTTGACTTCAAGAACGCAATGGCCAATCAGAGTCTTCTAGAATAATGTGAAATAGTGTTGCTGTTCAGTGCATGCACTCTTTAGCAAATTTTCTCAGCCTAAACACTTAAGTGCAGATGTAAGTGCAAAGTAAGTATACAATATTTATTAATCATACAATGTAAACAACTTGGAAGTAAAGTGTTATTATAGTGTGCTCACACTATAATAATAATAATAACTCAAATGTACATCACAGCACTAGCTGTAGATTACTCGCAGGATGTTTGTCGTGTCACTCATAAAAATATATCACAATCAGTCATGGTGGAGATAACTACAATTGCTGTTTAGTACCTGTTGTAAAAGTCCCAAGTACAATGGAACGCCAAATGCTCTCGTCCATTTTCTGATTCAATGGGGCGTGTTAATAAACTCTTCACTGATTAGCTTGAGTGAGAAAGTGTTATGTGAATTTTCTGCTCAAGTAGAAATTTTGGAACTTGTGCGGAAGAAGCGACTGAGGCGAATATCTCCAGTTGACGCCAAAATGTCGCACATTTTGCGTTGTTTGTTAGCCTAGGCCCACCCATACTTCCTGAGATGCTACATTCAATTTTGCGAGCAAAGTCAGTCTGGCAATGCTAGCGTTTTAGAGCATTTCCAGTCCCAAAGAAGTGGGAACCAATGAGAAACAAGCTCCCCCACCCCCGTCACGACTGAGGCGGGTGCAACGCGATGACGCAGCAGTTCTGCGATGCTCAATTGCTTGCTAAACTCTTCAAAAATAATAACTGAATGACTGTAAATACCAGCTACTCTCATATTAATCTGGCAAAACGGTTTGACAACATTTTCCTACTGCTTTAATGAAGCTAGCTACAATTGGTTACGGAGGCTTCAGGTTCCACCGCTACGTATACGTCATCGGAATGAGAGGTCTGATTGGCTGTAGATTCGTCCAGTAGTATACAGAGGCATCTGATGGACGCAGGTTAAGCCCGCCTCCCAGAAGGCGGGTAGTAAGGTAGCTTGGCCAGACTAAGCTCCTATGAGCTTTATAGTCACAAAGCCAGGCTAGTTGTTTGTGTCTCCTGGCGCAAATTCGCCTCTATTTTCTTTAATGTAATCTACTTATGTGAATAATTACATTCGCATTTGGTGTGAACATAGCATTACAGGGCCTATTCAAATGCTAGAAGTCAGTGATGATGTTCATTGATTATGAAAATGTCCTTTGCTCATTTACTGTAGCTGCTGTTTGTATAACTGAAGAAATGTAAGTATTATAATTACAATAACATACAATTTTTATATTAATTTATTATGTTAAATACAATTTACATTTTCAGTTTTTAGCTTAGCATTAGAGTTGGTTCAGTCTCCTGAAAGGAAACCAAGTAAATAAATGTTTTAAAAAAAATTGCATAAAAATATTGTGTATCGCGATCTCACATGCTGACTATAGGTCAATATGTCAGTTCAACACTAACACTAGTGCCCAGACCAAGCCAAAACAGACACATCAAATCAAACAAGCTAAAGTTTGCATTTGAATCGTCACACAGCCATGATGCATGAAACACAAACAGATCCGTCAAGACGTGTCATTGTTAATTCACCTTTAACGTTTTATTCAGTCATGTTTAACAAAACACTCTCGTTTTCAGTCCTGCTTTTTCTTCACAGTCTCTTCTATAATCACATTTCCTGCAAACCGGAGGAAAAAAATATTTTTCAGGTGGAGATGTGATCAAAGCCAATGTGTTGAAATAATGAGAGATAAGAGGAGGGACAAAAAAGACTCAACAGAAAGCTGTTTTCAGAATAAATCTTGATAAAAAAAAAACCCCACTAATCACATTAATGCAAGGAAACATGGACAAATGAAAACTCAAAAGAGAAAATACCTGATGCAGGCTGTGTAGAGTACAGGCTCCTAATATCTGATCATCATTACTAACACAGGAAGTGCTGTCTTGGCAAACAGGAAGCAAGAGCTGGCATAACAGGTTTTGTGTGTGTGTGTGTGTGTGTGTCTGAATATTTGAACATCAGTGTAGTTTTACTTTCAAACACATGGATCATCATTGTTTGCATGTGCATTTAATACCATGACCAGATTCAGTTTAGCTACAGAGATAAGCTGATGTGTGAGTCATAGACTGAAGCTTAGTAGCCAGAGAGCCCTTTCCCTTTACACACACACATACACACACACGCACACAGGCAATTTCAGGCTCTCTGCGCCACTGAGCAGTGAGAGGGGTGTCTCTTTAAAGCTTGGTGGTCTGGTTGTTAAGAAATACTCATGTATGTGGTTAGTGTGCAACAAAACCACAAACAGCCTGTGCATCTATTCAGTTTCATATTCAAGATAAAGAGCATAAAACATCAAATATGCCTCAGTATCTCTCTCACTCTCCTTTTCCTTCTTTCCTTGCTTTCCTTTTTTTTTTTTTCTAGACAAGACCAGACACGCTAGAAAAATACTGTTGGGATGGACGAGCACTCTCTGGCGAATAATGCAAATTTACAGATAAAAGTGTGCGAAGATGAAACAACAGTGCAAGAGCAAGCGTGTTGTTGCGCGGCTGAGGTGGCTGTGTACTTTGTCAAGTGCGAAAGAGGGAGTGTGTAGTAAAGCTGTCCTCACTCTCTCTCTCTCAAACACACACACAGTTAAATAAGCTCATCACAGAGGTGCTAGGTCACACAAGACAGCCGCTCGATCTCACTGCTTCCTTCAAGACAGCAACCTTAATGTGATAATCTTGTTGAAACTGAACCTCATAATACTGTAAGTCATGCAGCCCTGATGCATCTAGTTCTTCAGAACTAATTACAGCAGTCCCGCAAACAAAATCAACACTTACAATCACCGTTGAAATGTACTTTTTGTACTTTCTTAAAAGGATGTTTGACCAAAAATAAACATAATAAAAATAAACAGTAGTCTTTGGTTTTTGTGTCTCATTAATGACATCAAACATGTCATGACTCATTTTGATGCGCCTTTTTTTGGATGTATCATACTGTACAGTCCTATCTGAAATCTTTCATTGACTCACACTTAGGTGTCTACTTAAGTCAAAAAGTACAGTATGTACGGTAACATTTTAATTGACTTAATACAGTAATACCAGTAAATTTGTATACTTTACATAACCAAACCGTTAACCTAACCCTATTGTATGAACAACAATTGTTTAATGTTACTTAATAGTGTAATTAGCCTACACAGTAGCAAGAGCATAAAGTAAGGTGTAACCCAAAATGTGTACTGTGTTCATGTTATATTTGAAACCCTCTTGATCCTATTGAAGTGCGACACGGTTAAGGTTAGGAACAGGTTTTGTGGTATGGTTTAAGGGTGGGTTATGAGGTCAAAGGTGTAAATGAAATAATTAGAAGTATTTTTCTGTATATAAAAGCACAATATAAAAAACATATAGGACTACATACAAAATGTAAATGTTAGAACATTTAGAAGATTTTAAAGTTTTTTGGTTACACTTGATTTTAAGGTGCCCTTGTTATATATTATACATTTAATAATGAGTTATAATAATAAACTACTTCTACGATTTGGTTAGGTTCAGGATTAGGGTATGGCTTAGGGTTACTTGCATGTAACTTTGTATAATCTATTGTTATTATAATAGTAAATTATAATACAAAAAAACTTTAGTTTTGTTTTTTAGTATTACATTTTGTATTTTAATATTAATTTATTTTAATATTTAATATTAATAATTCTATTAAATGTATTTAGTGTTTTGTCATTCTGAATTCAATAATTCAAGTTCTTATTACTTACTAAAACGTTTTTTAGACAACATAATAACTAATAATTGCAAAATCACACCTTGTTGTATATTAATTTGGATATGCATCATGTATCTGTCAGTTAATCTCAAATCTCATACGTCTTCAGATTACTTGGAATATGGATTAAGCCATATGAACTACTTTTCTAAAGTTTTTTTTTTTTTTTAATTTTAATAAATTTTCAATGTATGAGAAGAATATTCTTCAAAACATTTTCCATATTTCACAGAGGAAAGAAATCAAGAGGTTTGAAATGTTATGAAAGTGCATAAATAATTACAAATCTTTTTTGGGAAAACAATCCCTTGAACTTTTTTATCAAGAGATTAATTAATATGTTTTGGAAATCTCACGGTGCATTTCGGCAGGTTTGCATAAAGTCAAAAAAATAAATAAATCTAGTAAATTGAGTTTGCAAGGCAGTTACATCCAGCCATATGGCACCACGCTCTGGCAGACCAAAAAACATTAATCCCTGCCCTGACAAATGGACAATGTGCATTAAAAAAATGGAGGTAAGAAACAGGGCACATGGCCTGCAATATAAAAGCACATCAAACATGTGAATGCATCTTTTACATAAGCTATTACAGCTGTAATATCATAAAAGAAGGTATAAATGCAAAAAGCATGTTTAGGAATTTAGACTGTTATTTCACAGACCTTAGGTTTTTGAGATCTTTTAATCCGGCGGTACCTTTACGAGAAGGGCTATGCTCTGACACAGATATGACTTTTGCTATGTGAAAGATAAGGTATAAGAGAAAGAAAGCTGCCTCTTGCAGGCTGTGATGGTATTTTGGTTTTCTGGCGGTGTGTAGTGATGGTCCTTTAGCGTGTATACGCCTCTACTAAACAGACAGACAGAAAGAAAGACAGATTAAAGGTGCTCTCTGCCACTTTTTAATGTCACTTACAGCCCTGATCTACGAGAGAGCGAGCCGGAAAGAGAGACTTAATATGCCTGCAGGCTTTTTGGCACTCGAGTCTCCGACTGCTTAGAGAGGGAATTCCTTCTGAAGACCAATAATGACACACATACATACACACATGCTGCTTCTTTGGAAATAAAGGAAGAGTGTGATGAGGCGAGGAGAAGGAGAGAGACATCGAGTTGTCTGTGTGTGTATGAGGCTGCTCGACAGAATATTCCTGGAGAGAAAAAGCCAAACAGTTGACGATGCATTCTCTCCACAAATAAACCGTGGAAATCGGCAGAGAAATTTTAATATGCATGCTGTTGTGGGAGTAATAGAGGGAAAAACTCAATGCTATAATTATTAAATGATGAAAGATTACTGTTTCTGCATGCAAATGAGCATGTTATGGATCTTCAACATGTAAACACATATTAAAAAGATTTTAGAAAGACCAAGCTGAATTAGTTTCTTTAAGCAAGTGTGACATCGGCACACATTAATTCTCCTCTGCTGGATGAAGCTTTTGACTCTCTGCATGAAGTGTGGTCTGGAGCTTATTCTGGTCAAGAACTGAGTTACTAGAAATGGACTATTTTTGTTTCGTTTTTACATTTAGAAGAACTTTTATTTTGAAGATTTGTACGTTTGTGAGCCTGGACGACAAAGTCTTAAATCGCACAGAAATATTTGTATAAATGGCCAGCAATGCATTATTTGGGTAGAAATTTGTAAAATTTTCTCTTTTATCTCAAGAATCATTGGAATATTCAATACATTTAAGTTCCATGAAGATATTCAGTAAATTGTTGTTTTATTTTTTGCACCTTCAGATTCCAGATTTTCAAATTGTTGTATATGAGCCAATTATTGTCCTATCCCGACAAGCCATACATCAACAGTAAGCTTATTTATTCAACTTGATGTCATTTTTAAAACAATGTACTCCTCTAGCATGAAAAAGGATATCTTTATTCGAATGTTCAAAGAACATGCATAGCACTAACTAGTCAGATCAAAACTGGTGATTTCAGCAGGCTCTTGCTTTTTTTTTTTTTTTTTGCAATATGCATCAGTGAACAGACTGTGGGCAGTCTGTTGGCATGTCATCTGAGGATCTTCTGATTGTAATAGAGAAGATGTCCTTCTGATAATAGATTTATTAAACCCCTGCCACAGTATAAGGTGTAACGCAGTTATAATGTTCTTCACTTGTTCGGTTGAAATATCTGTTCATGGCAATTTACAGGGAAATCCTAAAGCCGCAGCCATTTGCTCTCAGATGAATTTCATACGGCAGAGATGTTTCTGCGGCATCCATCTAGGCTGAAGCGTCCGTCTCATTCTCTCGGTGTGATGGGAGCAATCACCAGGTGACCCTGATAGTGATCTATGCATACTCTACACATCACACAGTGTTATATTGACGTACGTGAGCAGGCTGCTCCCTCTCTGACTCTCTTCATCTCACTCTACAAGCGGTAGGAGAAAATACGCAGAGCGGCATGTGTGTAAAAGCAGAGCGCACCAAACAGTAACAGGAAAACCTAGGTAATATAATGAAGCTGGCAGCAGATCTGGCTCTCTTAAGCCTGTTTATTCCTGTAAAACATTATCTTGGGCATTGGGAAGAGAAATAGAGACAGAGATACAGAGGGAAAGGTGGACGTCAAGATCCAGTGACCGTAGCGCTAACGTGCTTCAACATGACAGCCGTCTTTAATCAAACGTCACCAAGGGAATGCGCAGCTTAAATGTGTTTGCATGGACACTATTGTCCTGTACATCAAGGGAATAGAGATTTTCCTTTCCTTCATATCTCGTCTGCTCTGGTTTCGTGAGCGCTCTGCTGGGGGATTCCTGCTAATTGCTTGCACATTCCCTTCTTCCTCTATTAAAGCCAGGCCACCATTCCCTCTTACGATCTACAGTACCCCTGCCACAAGAGAAGAAGACCAAACCGGAGACAAAACACAAGCGAGAAAGAACAGAAAAAGGATGCAGCTGTATCATAAGAGGAATGTGAATGCTGAACGAAAACAGAAAGACCGTTTGACATTTGAAGGCCATGATGGTATCTAGTTTATGCCAAAGATGGTTCGTCATAGCGCCTGGCACAACGTTTGGCCGTGCATATGTGTATTTGTCTACCGTATGCGTATCAGAAAAGTGGCATGTGTGTGAGGTTTCTCCTCTGGCGCACGGGCAGCATCGCAATCAAAGGTCGGAATTCATCAACACTGGCATCCTCCGACATCTTGAAGCAATCTAAGGTTTATTCCAGGGGTGGGTGGGGGGGGGGCGCGTCTGTTTGCCTGAGCATGGGTGTTTGTGTGTGCGTGTGGATGCGAGAGGGGGTTCCTGACATTCGCTAACAGAAAGTGAGGATGGAGTGTTTGTAACTTTTTCCTGCAAGCTATATTTAATCCATTACAGAGAAGCAGAGGCATGTCTATCTGGGATCAGACTTTTAGCGGAAGAGATGCCCAATTAATTAGGCTCAAGCAAACAACACACAGCACTTGGCAAATCGCGCACATATTTCGACCTCTAAAAATATCCACATTACGGCCATGCCTGTAAATCAGAAGAGGGTCAAGCTCTCCATCATGTGAACGTCTGCGAAGGCTGCTCCTTTCGCGGCCACAGACGCCGCTCTTTGTATGAGCGAGGATGCCCATATGGCCGTTTTACAGCATACCGTAAACAGAGGAGATAAACAGAGGAATGTGTGATTCCAATTTCCCTTTCAGACTGTAATGTACAGTGGGTGGAAGACAAATGGGGAATAGAAAAGTCAGATGCCTAACTGCAATCCCATCTCTCTGGGACCCGGCAGATGACTGTACACGCACATACACAGATAAATAAAAGGACGCACAGCATCACAAAGTCAATCGGCCCTCCAGAAAATGACATCTATTCATATGCCACCATCTGCAGCGTGAATAGGATACACAATAAGCAAACACGATAGGAAATCGTAAATAAAGGAATCTGGGGACAAAATGTCTACCTTTCATGTGTGTGTAATGAGAGGCGGAGCTCGTTAGAAAAAAAGACAGTCATAAAAAGACAGAGGACATTGCTTATTACATTAGACTCATTGTTAATTTTATTCTTATATCAATCCGTTCATCTGTCTGAGCATCTTCAATCCTGTTGCAGCAATTGCTCACCTATGTGAAAGTTCGCAGATGGCCCGTGACCTGCTCCAATGACATTGAGATACTGTGGAAATTATGGTATTGACAGAGTGCCACAATGATTATCCACAAGCCGAGACGGGCACAAAGTAAGTGTCAATTACAACAGTCTGATCAAATGCGCACTTGATGCTGTGTGTTACACACACGAAGAAGCATACACGTAATCATGCGAGGAGAGAAAATTGAGACATCCACTGATTTGAAGTTCAACCCTCAGGCGAAGGATGCAAATCACAGTCTCATTACGTATGTGTGTGTGTGGGTATCGGCGGGATGACTGGCACAAGATTTAGTGTCTTCCCACTTCTATTACCTACTGTGTTTACACTGAGGCTCTGAGCGAAGGGAAAGGACAGAAAGAGAGCGATGTAGGTGCACTTGTGCTGTACAACAGCGCATGTGTGTTGCATGCGGTATTAGACTGACTTCTCACAATGAGGCGAATTGAACAGCAACATTGCTTACAAATAAGACTCACTCTCCCTGAAGACTACTAACTACACACATCCGCTCGTTTTCACGTGTACGCACACTCGAGTGCCGCCTGATCAGGCACATAGGTTTTGTTTGAAGAGCTACCCTACAGGTACTTGATTTTGATCAGTGTTTTGCATCAGTCTCTTTTCTCACGTCTCCCTCTCCCTCGTTGTATTTGCATGCGTGTGCTTTTGCAATGTGTGTACGGGTATCCGAAAGTGTGTGATGTCATTTTTTTCTTTTTTCTTGTTTACTCGACTAAGATTAACAGCGTAAAAGCATTTACAACGCATTCCAGAAAACCAGCCCTGAAAAAGCCCGTCTGCATTCCAGCATAACGCACCCCAAAAAACACCAGCAGCAGCGGCGGCGGCGGCAGCGTGTGAGAAAAACAATCCACAGACCTGCAGGATTCAACAGAGAGAAAACTTACAACAACACACAAACACGCATGCACCCTCTCCGCTGCACATGTTTAGCACACAGTCTCAAATCTGAGGGAACCCTCAGATGCTCAGTCGTGACAGCGCAGGAGCATGTGCATATGTGTGCGTGCGCGCGCGTGTGTGTATGTGTGAGTGCATGTGGATCTTACCGGATGGCACAAAATGAAGAACTTTGTTTGCTTCCATCATTCCCTTCTCAACCCATAATCATCCTGTAGTCCTGACACTAATGAGGGCAAGATCACCTCTGCTCCGGTCTCCTCTCTCTCCCCTCCTCTCTTCACTTCTACCTCTCCCTCTCTCTCTCTCTCTCTGTATCTATCTTTCTTTCTCTCTCTCTCATTCCTCAGACATATTTAGTGAGTCAGCCTTGCCCTGCCTCCTTTGAGCTGTGACTCTGGGTCCTAAAGCCTACATTTCCTGCGTTTCTCCGTACTTTGTGTACTTGATGCTTGCGGGCATAAATCATCACGACAAACTGCCTGGCATACAGCAATATTTTTGTTTGAGAGAGAAGCGAGTCTGTGTTGTAGAGTAGTCAAGAAAATGCTTTGCAATGTGCGACATGTGGTGTGCCTGTAAGTTTACATACTGATTTCACTGTAATGTCCTTTGTTTCTATCACAATAAGGAATAATTCTTGCATCTAGAAAATCAAGGCATGATAGAAATACACACCCTGTTGTGAGGTGTGGAGCTTTTGGGTTGTTTGATGCTATTATTTTTGGTGTGGTGCTTCTGGATTATTTGATGCTGTTATTTTTGGTGAAGACATGTTGAAACAACGTTTTAGAGAGATTGACTGCAAAGATGGCTGCTGAAATTGGGTACATTAGCTGAAACACATTGCAAGCATCATGTCTTTTTAAGTCCGCTGTGTAGCACCTTCATTACAGTGAAAAGGCGGCTAATAAAAGAAAGAGAAAAAGGACCAATTAAAACAGATGTATAAAATATGCCAATAGCACAATGACATTACTATAGTTAATTACAATTTGAATGGCAAATATTCTATTAAAATAAGCCAATGTAAGACTGTAAAAATTTTAAGCTATAAAGATTGCAAACACTAAAATCTATTTAGTACACTTAAAGGAAGAGTTATCCCAATTTTATAATCATTTACTAATCAAACCTGTTTGACTTTCTTTCTTCTGTGAAACATAAAAGAAGATATTTTTAGAAACATGTTTTTATGTCCACACAATGGAAGTAAATGGTACACGAAACTTCTTGGTTACAAACATCCTTCAGAATATATCATTTTATATTCCACAGAAGACAGATTTGGAACTTGACGGTGAGCAAATGTTGACAGAATTTGTTATTTTTTCATGTATTATGCCTTAAATGCTAAAATTATCTACAAAAATATCCTCACAGATGATGAATAAATATCAAAAAAGGAAAAATAAATTAAAGGGGATGACGAAAGAAAAAAACAAAAGCAACAAAAGACAAAAATAAACAGGATGGTGACAAAGCAAAAAATCGAACAAAAGAAGTAGGCGACAAAGAAGATGTCGAGAAAGAAGACGTTAAAGCAGATACAGAATACTAGCGGCAACAGCAGAACATGATGACTAGGCAGTATTACTAGATGAAAAAAGATGACGATGGCGACAAAAAAGAAGACAGGAGTGAAAAAGAAGAAGTAGGTGAAAAAGAAAAAGTGTTTGAGAAATTTCCAGCAAGCACTGTAATGACTCATCATTCCAAGGCTGTTTGTTTTATTTCTCTGTCGAGTGGAGTGGGGGGCACAGGGGGATCTGTTTTTTATTTCGGCCCTCACAATAAGTCTTATAAAAAGTGTAGAAACCCTCTCTCCTCCCTCCATTTTGTTGCCATCAAAGGCTCTTTCCACAAAACACACCTGCTGGCAGTGTTTAAAAGAGTTTGTAGAGGTGTGTGTACGCATGTATGTGTGTGTGTGTGGGGGGGGCTGTAATGTTCACACAGCTCTTGTGTAAACCCTAGACTGTATTGTGATGCGCTGCTCTTTAAACTATTCTGTTATTCTCAAACGGAGAACCTCCCACAATATGACATGCTAAGCGTTTGATTCGGCCACCTACGCGTAAAAGCATTCAACATAACAACACTACTGAAATATCCTACCTCGTATTCATCATGATTAAAAGACACGTGGGGCGTGAAGGGTTAAATCCTGATGTGGGCACAGGATGCTGTGGGTACACAGAGTGAGGTCAATCTCTGACCTTGCTATTGTCCTTGAGTTCAGCAGAGTTGTCCGGAGGTGCCAGACAAACACACATACCGCACAGCGAAATATTTGGGCTAGATTAGGTACGCAATGTGCATTGGCCAACAGAAAGAGATACAGCAAAGCAAAGAGGGTTCTGGGAGACACACTGCCCCCTAGTGCCCTGCGTGGCTTTCAGAGGTCTAAACAACTACCTTCCACAATAACTCTTTGGAGCAGTCTCCTAAGCACACACATTTAATGAATACTTTGTGCTGTCACTTGTGTGCCCTTAGACCTCACTTCCTATCTGTGTTTGACTGTGATAGTCAGATCATAAGCTTCACAGGAAATGTTTTGTTGTCTTTCTAGACAAATAATGGGTTTGGAGACTTATGGGTAGTGACTGCTGACTGTACCAGTTTAAGCCAAGAGGTCCAACCCCAAAACGTCACATAGACTACCATCTTTTTGCTTACAACTCCTGAGCTATCTATTCACATCACAAACACAAGCAAGTGGTTTTCAGATAAATAAATCATTTCACCCTAGAACTATCGGTGTTCATTCCAATTATAAGCAAAAGACATAAGAAATATACAGTCAACTATATAGTGATCCAAAATTATACAGAGGGTAATTTTGCCCTGCAATACGGTTTAATACTGTAACTCAAAAGAGATTCAAAACTGCCACAAATGAAAGAAAATCATATATATATTATTATTATTAATCTGCAACATCTATTTTATGGCTTGCACACGTGTATGTTTGTTTTTCTATGACGTATTCTACATTTCTGTTACAAATAATGTTCATTATTATATTTATCTTAATATTATGCAGCCAGATGAGTTTTTAGCTATTTTTCAGGTGTGTGTGTACTGCAGAAACTTTAACTTTATTGTTAAGTCCTTGTTGAGTCCTTTCACTGCTGTTTTTGAAACAGAAGTACCAAGGATCTTTTTCTCCCTATTGTCAGCATATTCTGGTAAAATGGATTTTTAAAAAAAACATTTTTTCACAATAAAATATTTATCACAAATAAATAAATAAATATATATACTATATATATATATATATTAAGTGAGTTTTCATTCCATGCTGACTTATAAAATGAACTAAGTGACAAGTTCACTTTTTAAATTCTCAGTTCTTAGTTCTCAGTTCACTTTGCATTCACACTGGAACCCAGCCAACTGAAATATTACTATCCCCTGCATATGCAGTAACATGCTGTCAAAATGGGTATTTTGTATAGGCAGATTCAATAACTTTATTCAAAGACTACTAATTTGTCAAAATTCTTTGCTACAAACATTATGGTCAAGCCATGCAAATACCTTTTTTTGGGGGGTTTGCTTCACACACACATTCAAGAACACAGAGTTGTATTGTATCTCCAGGAAGAGCCAACAGTCAAACTGAGTGAACAACAAAGGGTGGAGCTTCCTTCCCCTGGACCCTCACCTAATGTAAGTAATGCATCAGTGAGAGTATGTGTGTCTGTGTAAGTGCATGTGCACGTGCTTGTGAGAGAGCATGTACGTGCATTAACATTGAGATTTGGAATTTAAAAAAAATCAAAAGTCAAGTCAAAAATTAATACCATGACATGCTAGAACAAATATGAAAGATATGAAAATGAGCAATAGTATATTACAAAATCTATTTAATTCTATTTAATAACTAAGATGATACAATAACACAAAATTCTGAGTTACCTCACACTTGCAGTACTCCATGAGCTCCAAGGCCAAGAGAATATGAGGGAGAAAGCATGTTATGTCTATATGACGACTCAGGGAACTTTCCCATTTTTGTCAGTCAAATGAGAGAAATAGCACCAGCGCTGTGGTGGATGCTGATTCTTATGGGTGTGCAATGATGCTTTAAAACTGAGGCTTTCTAAATGTTTTGGATAGATTAATAAACAGCCTGCTCTTTGATCAGACAGCCTGATAGTGTTTGACTTTGTGAGAATAAAGAGATGAATCTTTATCCAGCAGTCCTTCCTTCCCTCATTACCCTAAGAGCATGAGCCCAGGCAGCTTATGTGCAGCTCTATTGTATAGCGAACTATTGGGACACTCATCCTTTCTTTGTTGTGTCAGTCTTGATAGGGAACAGAAAATACAGCTTAATCATGAAGAAAAAGGTAATTATGCTGATACAAAATCATTGTTCATACACATTTTCCATTGTTAATACATCCAGAATTATTTAGGACTAAAAAAAGTTAATCAAAAAATTTAGCAGACGATAAGATCAGATTTCCTTCTACATAAATTTGTTTTTTTGGAAAGTGCTACTGCAGTACCTGTCCAAATAACTGCATGGATATCATATTGATGATATATTACCTGTTTTAAATAGTAAATAACTTTATATAATTTATCAATGAACTATATATATCATGGTTAGCCAGGCTGCGCAGTAGTTATCACTTCTGCAGTCTTTGGCCTTGTGCTTGTCTTGAATAACAGGACTAGATAATATGACTGTGGCGGTGATAATGAAGGCTAGAGTTTGGATTTCTGGAAAACGACATAGGTCTATCTCTTAAAAAATTACCATGGTAACCATAATATAATACCATTGTGACTTTAAAACAACACGTGTGATGAAATTTCACTGATAACACTGATAAAATAACGACAATAACGTTTCTTTAAAGTAATATGGCTTTACAGTAATGGAAGAAGCCGTGGCAAAACTGTGGTTACCATGGTAAAGTTAGTTAAGTTTTTTTGTTGTTTTTTTTTGTTGGTGAAAATGGCGTCTGTTTAAGACTAGAACTGGAAAACAAACAATTGTTGTTTTTGCAGTGAAGTGGGCTAACGTTATATTAAAATTACGCGACATTCAGATGGACTTTCAGGTTTACCACAAAAATAAAACTTGTAGCATTTTAACATTAAAACTCTACTATCACTAACATATTTTCTTAAATGCTGTACAATTTCTCACCTTGTCCGTTTCCATACAAATATTCTTACCTTCAGCAAAGCGGTTAACAGTCACTCCCCTCATGTCTTTACCGTCTTTATCCGTCTTCATGATGTCTTTCACTTTGACAGACCTTCTAATGTCTGAAATCACATCCAGAGGAAGCTCCTTTTTTTTTGAGAGAGAGAGAGAATTAGCTTATCTTTATATCCAGACTAACTGGTCAAGTTGTTCTCTTTTATCCCGAGTGTGAAGCGCAGACTGGCATATTAGCTGTGCGCGCGAGTGTTCCGCAGGTGTGCATGACAGCACGAGCTCAAGAGGTGCAGCACGCGAACAAGAGCTAGTGAATCTGGACCAATCACGCTCCAGGAAAACAGTGCGGCTAAACGCGGCTGGACCATCAACATCCCTGTCGTGTGGATTTTTGAGGGAGGGAAAAAATGCTTCTCGTCCTGTTTAAGAATATTTTAACCGTGACTTTAAATTATTAGCGGACTAGTAACTGACATGTAAGTTAAAACAAGTATGAAGAAAATGTTCCCCACTAGAGAGCGCGCAGAGAACGCGACACACGTGCTTTCTGTACAGTTTGGAGCACTGCCGTAGCTACGGGTGGGCCAGTTTCAGAAGTGGCCCACCCAATCAGAAGTTGGTAATTTAACAAATTAATGCAATTTGAATATTCGTCAGTTTCTGTTAGTCCCACCCACAATTTTATCTAAAACATGAGCACGTTTGAAAAAAAAAAAAATAAGTGTTAAATATGAAAACAGTAAAACATATATCTGTCAGTTTTTAAAAAGTATATTTTGGATTCTCAAATGAAACTTAAGTCATCATGAATCTGGACCGTTTACAAATGACCTGCTGGTGATGGATTTATCGGAAACCTCTGAGGCAAGAGTGTTCGAAATGTCATCAGTGTTGGGTAAAGTTACTTTTTAAAGTAATGTATTACAATATTGCATTACTTCCTAAAAAAGTAACTAATGACGTTACTTACGATTTATGGGAAGGAATGCGTTACGTTACTTTTGCGTTACTTTTTAAATATGGGCAGAGTTTAAGTGATTGTTTTTAATATAAGAAGTTATATTTATAGCAAATGTAAAAGCACACCAAAAAGTGTCACGAATAAACCTCAGGCTGAAGAAAAAGTCAGTTCACATCTGTAAAGTAGAATACAGGAGGAGAAAGTACAATACTCTTCAGCTAGCCTATAAAAAAAACAATAAAGCACAATAGTTTTTTTTTTTTTTTCATTTTTGCTTGTAAGTGTGGTTAAACTGAATCATTAAAGGTCAGCAGCAAAGACATTGATTAATAAAATGGGATTAGATACATTTGTGTAATTTAATTTATAGCAGGTTTGTGTCATATTCTGAGTTAATTTTATTTTATTTTGATGAATACTAAATCTGTTTTTTGAGAGTGAGATGATTTAATGCACATAACTGACGTTATTTTTTGAAAAAGTAACTCAGTTATATTACTCCAAAATGAAAAAGTAATGTGTTACTTTACTAGTTACTTGGAAAAAGTAATATTATTAAGTAACTCGCATTACTTGTAATGTGTTACCCCCAACACTGAACTTCATATTATCATAGGTACAGTGCTTCGATACACTTACTGTATCAGAAAAGTTCTTTGTGGAAAGAAACACCCTTGTCCACAACAAACTATATATTTACTATTGTAAACTTTAATATATTTGCAGCTATACACACATTTATGCGCTCCTGAAGAGTTCTGTGTTCAAATGCATGCAATAGGCTAAAGCAGGGGTAGGCAACGCCGGTCCTGGAGTGCCAATGTCCTGCAGAGTTTCACTCCAACCCTAATCAAAGACACCTGAACAAGTTAATCAAGGTCTTCAAGGCTACAGACAGGTGAGGTTTTTTTCAGGGTTGCAGCTAAACTCTGCAGGACATTGGCACTCCAGGACCGACGTTGCCTACCCCTGGGCTAAAGCTTGCAGCAAAGCCGAAGCAAAAGGAGTTACCATTAATGTGTCGGGGAAAATAGTAGGAAGATATATTAATTATTTACAGATAAACGAGTGCTTTCTGAGTCCATGTCGCAAAGATTAATTTCTTGAATCGCTATAGACGTGCCTTTAGAGAGAAATCATCATTACGGACTATGATTAGGCAATAAGGATTTTTATTACGACTTATTTTTATTTTGTTAAGTGGTCATTTAAAGCTTTCTCGTGTTCAGTTTCATTCACACAAACACTAAACACAATCATGGTGAGATAAAACTGATAAAAATATTAAACTGAAATATGCAATAAACATTCATGAAACAACATTACATGTGACACACAACCCTAATAAACATAACTGAGAAGAAAAAACTGAGAAGAAACAGTAATTTTTAAAGAAAAAACATCAAATTCAAACTAAATTTGAAATGGAAATCCCGGGAATGTCAGTTTGCATTTTTTTCCCTGTAACTTTTACAGGAATTTACCGTTAACCATTTAACAGTTCTTTTCCATAGCATTTTCACTGTTTTTTACTGTTAAAATTACAGCCATTTTTTACAGTGTAGCTTATGAAATGTTGCTATTGCACACAAAACTGAACTATTTTGATAGCCGAAACAGTAGGCTATATGCAGTTTTGTTAGAAAAGGGAAAAAAGATGGACTCTGTGTTAGCTCAGACTCTGCTGAGATACTATAATTTTAATTAACTTTCAAAATCTTAATGTAAACTATTAGTAAAAAAAAATCGGCCCACCCAGTTTTTTGTATTGGCCCACCAACATTTCTGGCATCGCCCCTGGTTTGGAGAGCCCTGTAGCAGTTTCATAAAACAATATTATTTATATTTTTCGTTCTTTCTGTATCTGTGACTGAATTTAGCAATCTTTAAGAACTTTAGTAGAGAACACTGTGTTACAGTACTCCCTACTACTGATCAGAGCTCTGGGCATTTGTCTGTCTTATCTGATCCACCCAGTTCAGTTCGTGGAGCCTCTACTAATGAGCTGATGAGTTAAATCAGGTTTAGTAGATAAGGGAGACATTCACAATGGGCAGTGCCTGTCAATGACTGAGAACCACTGGTCTTTTATGTTTTGCCTACAGAAGCTGTAGATGCACTCTAAAAAAACAAAAACATTACAAAAGAGGGTTTTCACAGAGGGTTTTTTCTTTTAGTGAAGTTCTCAAAACAAATTTTCATAGTCCATAGAACATTTTATTACTCTACAGAACCTAATTTACTGTAAGGAACCTTTTGTGAAATTGAGGGGTTCCAAGAATGGTTCTTCGTGGAACTACAGAAGCCAATAAAGAACCTTGATTTTTAAGAGTATAGGAGACAGAGGGCACTATGCCTCATAAATCTTTGTTATACTGTTCAAGGCTTCTTTATCACATATTGAGAAGGAGAAAGACCATCAACTCATGTCCCTGCGTTATCTACAAGGCTGCATGAACATGGAAAAGGCTTTATTTTAACATGATGCAAACCAGAAACAGGAAAAGTCATGCAAGTTTTATTCCAAAACCTGAAAGGAAAAACATAATAAATAAACACACAACTGTAGTCATTGCTATTCTGGCACACCGCCGATAGGTAATTGGTCAGGGGTAATTCAGCCTGCTAGAGGGGGCATGTAAGAGGACCCTTGAGGCCCCCCGACAGACTGTCTGACACGGAGCCTGAGCCAATGAGGATGTTTTCGGAGGAAGGGTCTCTATGTATGGAAATAAAAACTGCTTTGTTTTCCTGCACATAGCGACAGTATCCACTAAAGTCAGCTACAATTTCCATATCAGTGATTTTATTTACAGAAGGACAGTAATTTGGAGAGCAGGGTTAAGGAGTCCAGGGCTGGCACTGAAGGAGATGATGATTATTGTAATGAATTATCGTTATGTATTTGTGTGCGTGTGTTCCTCCCACTTTATTTTTTATCCTAAGCAGACTAAACATTCACACAAAGACTTTAATACCCTTAACAAGGTCAGGATAAACTTGTTTACGCATGTTTGTTAGCTAATAATTTTATCAGTTACCAACCACAACCTTCTAAACCCTCCGTGCCAATATCAAATGCCCTTCTTTCTCCCCACTCCCTTGTATCTTTGAGCTCATTGGCTGTCATGATAAGTCCAAGAGTATTTTTAGAGTGCTATCCTTTCACAGGGGTGGAAAATAGATATATACAGACCCCTGCAACAGAAATCAAAACATTATATAAATCTGCTACTACCAACCCTACTAGAAGTGACAGAAGGTATGAGTTTCACAACTGCGAAAGGTAAGATTTAACTGCATTTTAAATGTATTTTTGGAGTGTTTTGAAACTAAGAAGAGGTAGTATAAAGTATGAACTGTGACATCAGATGTTAGTTTCTGAGTTGAAAGTGAAATAACAAGCAGGACGACCTTTAGTTCTCTTTTCCTTTCATCTGATCTGTTTAAGGTCAAACTGATCAACAACCAATAACGACAGAAAACAACGACCGAGGCCGCCAACCAGAAGAAACTGTCGCAGATTCAAACACTGACACCTGCAAACAAAACTTTGATTTGAAAGTCGAAAATGGTGTGGTCAAATACAAACTTCAGAATGTATCTGAAAGCCAACAGATCAGCATGAAGGATGAGAACAGCACTGAAGTCTGTTTGACTATTAAGAGCCACCATGGAGGTTCACCTTCAGTTGAACAAAATGACCCAAAGCCATTATCCATTGTACCGAAACAAGAAAATGTGGCTTCAACTAAGGTATTGTTAGAGAACTATGAAGGGAAGTTATGTGAGGAACAACGGCCGAGTACAAAGCGCCAACTGTCCGCTGAGAGCGCGGCAAAGTCAGTGAGTGTAAGAAAGAGGAGCACTGTGAAAAAGAGCCAAGAAGAGATTGTGAAACCCCTCTCAGTTGCCAGCCCTGGCACGCAGTCTGGGAGACTTTATCTACCTGCAGTCTCCACCTCTCAGAGGAAACCCAGAAAATTGCTGTTCTCCAGCACAGATATTTTCAACAAAGTAGACACATTCGCAATCCAGAAAGGAAAAAAGGTAACACAAAAACACAAGTCTTTGTTTGTATGTTTTTACAAACCAGGTGTGTCCATTCATGGTCCTGGAGAATCAACGTCCTGCTGAGTTTGGCACCTACTTATCACAAAATGGAAGATTCCAGTGATTTAAAACATTACTTACTTTGGTTCAGGTGTTTTAAATTGGGATTGGCGCAAACTCTGCAGGACAGTTGCCTTCCAAGAGCAAGATTGGACCGCACTGTTATAAACAAAAGATTTAGGCATGAACATGTGTTTTTCAGTTGAGGGAGCAGGAAGTATTTGATGCTCAGAAGATTGCTCGTGCAGTCACTGAGGTGGGCAGAAATGATCTGGAAAAACTCAGGGCCATATGGATCTGGCTATGCCAGAATATTGGTAATTGCACATGCAAAAATGCATGCACTCTTAAAAATTATTTTCAGTATTATATATTTGAGAATTACGTTTTTTTGTTTGTTTTTTTTGTAGTTGTTTGTGAAATTTACTAGCTATTTATGAGTGAAAAAAAGTAAATCAAAGCATGTTTAAATATTTTTGTGAATCTACATCTACATGTCTTATGTGTTTGTAGAGTATGATTTGGAGGGATACCTTGGTCTTTCTCAGAAGATCTGCTCTTCTGATGAGGTCATCAGGACAGGAAAGGGTGTATGTAGTGGATACTCGGGCCTCTGTGTGGAAATGTGCAGGTAAATGTCCACAAGTATATAAATACACACATCATGGCATTAGAATGCGGCTCTGAACTTTCTCTTTTTCTCTAGGGAGCTGGGCATTGAGTGTGTGGAGGTGAGCGGGTACAGCAAAGGCGTTGGATACCAGGCTGGGCACAGTTTAGCTGAGAAGCGTTCCGATCATGAGTGGAATGCTGTCTTCGTGGGGGGTCAGTGGTGGCTGCTTGACGCTTGCTGGGGTGCTGGCACTGTGGATATGAAAAGCAAAACATTTATGAAGAGGTCAGTGTCAGTTATTCATATCATGCAGTACACACATACTGCAGACTACAGTATATACGGACAATCATTTAGTTTTCACATACTACAAACACAATGTATACTACAGCGTGCAAGAGTTGGGTTCTGGGAGAAAATAAATTCCATGCGTTCTTTCATCCATTGTAGAAAAATAGTTTTGTATTTAATTGGTTTTAATGTTATTGACTGACTGGATGTGTATCTGTTGAATCCATCAGTTATCATAATTTATTAGATTATATTTATTAGCCAGTGAGTTACACTACCCATGAAGAGAAACATCCAAGCAAATTAAGACAAATGCCAATCAACTGCCAGTGAAGCATTGGGAATGAGTCAACTAAGTCTCCCTACGCTATTATTTACGAACATTTTGCAATAAACTGAAAATGTATTGTCACTTCTATATCAAAACTATAATTCAGCATTTACATCGGACATGTTTCATGTGATTATATCATTTGCAATGCTTCACAGGATTACAGTTCATTCAATATCAAAGTTTGTTATGCGATTGATCTTGGTCTGGTTGGTTTGGTTTAGAAGATGCAAATTTACAGTCTTCAGGGGAATTGGAGCTCATACTGCAGTCTTTGGAAATGAAAATAATTGGTGAGATCTGTGTGTTTCAGGTATGACGACTTTTATTTCCTGACTGAACCTAGTGAGTTCATAAACTCACATTTCCCTGATGACCAGACCTGGCAGCTACTTACCACCCCCATCTCCATGGAAGAGTTCGAAACGAGACCCTTGAAGACCTCAGCATTTTATCAGTTTGGATTGACCCTGACTCAACCCAAACATTACAAAACCATCACAGGTATACACACACACACACACACACACACACACACAATAAACAACATAACTACACATATGCAAAATAGAATAATGCACAAACTCAAAAGGGAAGATTAGTAAAGCACACACAATGTCTGTCACACTGTAATGAGATAATAGGCGGCTGCTGGCATCAGCTCGTAGTGAGAAGCTCTGAGAAAACAGATTAGACCGTTTGCTGCAGAGATTAGACTGTCTCATGAGAAAAAAGTTATTGTAACTAAAACTTCCTGAATATTGTCTAAAGTATGCACTGCAGCAAATAAAGGCAAGAGTATTAAGTTAGTGTAAACATTAGTGGAGCCACGAAGGAACTTTGACAAAGCCTCTACTGGTAGACTTTGGGCACTGAATAAATGCATACACACTGCCTAATGTGGTGTCACTCCTGAAAAACACAAGGTCTTGAGATGAAACACTCATGCATGAGATGCTATATAAAACAGCAAAATATCTCGCCAACACTTTGGTTTATTACACATACTTGGAGAATTAATGAAAAGTATTGCAAAGCAATGCAGAAACAACCTACTAGGGTTTATGGGCCCCCTAGAAAGTAGAACCAGAATTCGTAAGCATGTTACAGGAAGGAGCAGTACCTATCCCTCTGGGAGAATCATGATCATGTGCGGCCCCTTTTCCGTACTCATTTTTAGGGCATTTAGCTGTGTAATCCACTGTTGACAGATGAGAAAGAGCAAACACTGATTTAGCACCCTTCAAACGCACTCCAAATTCCTGCCATGCTCAATTGTGTTCTGATTGGCTAAACAAAGAATTTGACAGCAGCCCATAGCTATGTTTTATTTTACCATTAATGGAGAGCCATGCAGTCACAGAGAATCCCAGTTAAATCAGTAAAAAAGTAGGATAGGGCCACTTTAGTCCCTGTTTCCTCCCTACCTAACTGATTTCTACTGAAGGTGCCTCTTCTGCAGAACACAGTTTGGCAATTCAAAACATTATGTTTTTACTACATTATCCATTGTCATTTTCAGGAGTGGTTCTCTATGCATATATACCCTACATTGATTAAATACTGTTCACTCCTTTTTTTAAATCCCCCAAAAACCTAAAAGTCATTTGATTTTCAAAGCAGTACGATGTCATACTGCTCCAGCCCGCCCATGCCCACCGATGGAATTATTACCATAATTGTTAAAAATTTTGACCTGTGTACAATGTATGATCTATAATGGAAAAAAAATCTCATAATGTACGATAATACTGAGAAACGTAATCACACTCATTGATCTAGCTGTGGATGCCACTTCTACCGTCATGATTGTTAGGAGAACTCAAACATGGTGTTATGTCATGTTACGTGTCCTCAGCCAGTCATTGTGGAGAATGACTCTCGCTCATGAGCACAAGTTAACGTTAATCCTCCTGATGCGCTTAGTTCAGATAAATAGCTGTATTCTGTATGTTTCGTGTGCGATAATTTTATTCCCAATATGATAAATTTGAGCTTCTGGTATGATACTTTGGACATTTCCAATCTTTTAACACTGGCACTTAGTCAGTTGTACTCAGTCTGCCATTTTCTCCACACTCAAGCAGCTTTAGCGACAACAATGTCTCATAAGTAATTTATCATAAGTGTTTTGTTTTTGAATGGAAAAATTAACATAATTGGCTTAATATGTCCCGCCATCAAAGCTACAGAAAACAGTAGATTATTATGGTTATTGATAGTAATGTCACCTAATACACATAAAAAAGAAAATGGGGTGGGGTGAGCACGAGCTCATTATAATTTAAAGAGACATGCACCAAAACAGCTTGCTGTGAACAGAGCTGTTTTTGACAGGGTAAAAAGGGTGTTGTTTTACTAAACCATTAAGGAATTTTAACCAAAGCATGTTGCAGAGATTTCATGAGCTTAAAAAAAAAAAATCACACCAATGTGTGGAACATGTGCCCTTTAAGTATTTTACTTCCTTACTGACATGTTGTCACTGCCATAATTTTCCTGTAAAAAAAAGTTTTTAACGTAGGGACAATGTTACTGTAACATTTTGCAAATGTGTCAAAATTTGTTTTCCGCAGACGACGGGGAAGCAATTGTTTCCGTGAGTTCCTCTAGACTGTTGACCTTTTCGTATGAGATGAGGCAGCGGGATCCCCAGACAGGAGCTCAAAAGCAGGAGGTTGACAGCTCCTGTGGTCTCCTGTCAGTGACTCGTCAAGGAATGAAGTTGCGATTACTGCCTCCAGAGCCTGGGGCCTACGAGGTGAAGCTGTTTGCCCGGCGTGAAGGTGAACCTGGTGCTCTGCGGTGGATTTGCTCTCTTGAACTGGAGTGCCCGAGCATCCAGAAGAGGCAGACCTTGCCTGATAACCCCTACATGAACTGGGGCATAGCGACAGAGGCATCGGCTCTAGGTGTCAAGGGTTGCAACTTCGCAGGAGAGGAGGCCAAAGAGGTGGATGAAGGTGGCGAGTGCAAAGTGATCCTACACACGTCCCGACCTCTGATGATGGTGTGCGAGCTTAAACACCACGAGCTCGAAGCCACCGTAGCCAAGCGCTGCCTTGCTTCACAGATCACAGCAGAGCAGCTGGTGTGTAACGTCATGTGCCCGTACAAAGGATTTTACCGGCTGTCTATATTTGTGCAGGATTACGACAGCGGAAGTGGGACTTTTCAAAATGCCGGAAACTATCTTTTGCACTGTCAAAGCCCAGGGATGAACCTAAACACTCTGTACCCTCCAGACTTGGGCCTGTGGTGTGGTCCCGGGGTGCGTACCCAAGAAGCCGGACTGTCCCATTTCAGCCACACAGGGGCGATAGTGAATGCGCCCCAAGGCCGGTGCAACATTACCTTCCACTGCGCTTCACCAGAGCTGCAAATACACGCAACGCTCAGCACTGAGCTGCATGAGCAGGCTCATTTTCCTCTGTCCCGATATGTACTCTTGACATTTACAGATACTAAGGTAACTGTGAGTGTGTGCGCCCCTAGAGCGGGAGTCTACCGTCTTGGTATTTACGGACGCAAACCCCCTCAGCAGGACTACATGTCACTGTGTGACTTTATAATCAGGAGTGTGTGTGAAAAGCCCGGAGATCCGTTTCCATGCGTGTATTCTGCGTGGGGAAGAGGGTGTGTGCTGCTGGAGCCCCGCACAGGTGTGCTGGCTCCACAAAGTTCAGCGAGTTTTCGCGTGCGGGTACCAGGTGCGCAAAGAGTGTGTGTGGTGGGAGAGAAACGAACCGATCTGAAGATGAATAAGAGCAGAGTTTGGGAAGGTGAGGCTGTCACTGGAAATGCCACGCAACTCAAACTCGCTGCTGTCACTAAAGAAAGCAATGACATGCAAGTTCTCATGACCTTTGATGTCTTTAACCTGAAAAATGAACTGTGAACAGAACAGACTGTTGTCTGGAGAAAAGGGCTACAGTCCCACTGCAGTTCAATGTGGTCCAACAGATTTTTTTTTTTTTCAGTCATTACATGATGCAACACTTTTTTTTTGATGATAGTGTGAACCTGGAAGATTTAGAATCAAATCGGAAATAAATCAACACTGAAAAAAAGGTAAAGGTAAGAAAACATTTACAATAAAATAAATGAACATGAGAAGATAAACAAGAGTAAAGAAGATTATAAATCGTTTATTATTTTGTTCATTCAATTTAATAAGTTTTTCACCTAAAAGAAGAAATCAACTTTGTTATTAAAATAAGTAGAAAAAAAACAATAATTCAATGCATTGATAAAAGACAAGCGTCTATAGATTATTTTATTAAATATTTATTGCTACAAGCCTTATTATAGAGCACTTTAATGCAGTTAAAAATATAAATATGTAATATAAAATATTATTTTATCCTGTTTATCACAGGAATAACTTACATTATGAATATATTTTTAAAAAAATATTAATGTTTATATTAACATTTACAATATTGATGTTTATACTGTATTTTTTATCAAATGCACACATGGTGAGCATTAAAGACTTGCCAAAAACACGTGCATCATGTTTTGAAATTGGGCAGTTGTTCTTGTGGTGTAAACGTAGCATAAAAGAGGAGAAAGGAACAGGACAATAGCATATGTAAGAAACATCTCCAGGTCAAAGTGTGATAGTTTTTTTTTGAAAATAAGCTGTTTCTTAATGACATTTAAGTCACACATGTGTTTGTGTTTGTGTGTGCATGTGTGCGTGAAAGGTGTATTTGCATGGTGACACAAAGAGTCTGTAACCTCAACTGCTCTTTGGTTCTGTAAGTATCAGGGACATAAAGTGACTACCAGATAAAAGGGCTCTCCGGCTTCAGAGTGCGTATGCAAAAGAAAGGACTATTACTGTCCATCCTACACATCAGTCCCTGGCAGTGATCAAAAGACAGAGATGACCAAACAACTGCCACACTCACTGCAGCCCAAACATGGTGCTGCATAATGCTACCAATACCAAGGTCATGGGTTTGATTCCCAGGGAATGCATGCATTAGCAGAAGTAAGTAACTTTGGATAAAACTGACAAATGCATAGATTTAGATATAAATGTATAAATTTTAAGATTTAAATTGTTGTATAAATGCGATAAATAAAAATGCTGGAAAAGGAGGAGCCTTGTAAGACAAACAGGCCTTACATGATGCAGTCATAACAGTTAGTGCATCAGAAATGAAACCTTGAACTCGTTCCACTGGCCAGCAAAAAACAATGGCTGCTATGTGTGCAAAGGGTGGGTACTGCCTCCTGGGAGAGAAGAAGGGGGCCTGATGTAAGTTGAAAGAAATGTGGGTATTGTATCTGCAAGAGGGTGAGCGCATTGTTTTTAGACTCACTCTAAACAGCAGAGGATGGGCTGGGACACGTGTGCAGATCCTTGGGGTGCCTTACAGTAGAGTCTCTGTGGACCAAATACAAGGATTTGGGAAGGTGGGTTGGGCAGGGACCCAAAATAAAGGCCAGGAAAAGGATGTGTGTGGTAGGCTTCAATTTGACACACAAAACAGTGCTCGATTACATATTACAGATACACATAATAAGTTATAAATAGCTTCTGTTGTTGCAGGCCCCTGAGATTAGTGTTTAAGCTGGGCCTGGCATCCTAAAAGATGTTATCGGCATGTGACAAATCCACTGCTGAGTTGATAACCTTACACACACAAATACACTTCTCTTTCAGGCTGTTTTTGTCAGAAGACGTTGTTTGCTGGCACTGTTTGACTGAGCAGACCACTACGATTGACTGATAATAAAAATAGCAAATCGACAGAAGTAGCTTATAAATATTTTAATGTGTTATTTTGTCATAAATACAACATACATATTAGAAAAAAAGCATCAGTCACAGGAGAAAACAAGAGTTACAGTAGTTTTGTGCAAACAACACTCAAATTTGGATTTTTCACAAACTTTTGATTAACCCCTTTAAAACAAACTAAAAAGTTATTTAAGAACGTTTGGCACTTTTCAAGTAGAATCGTCTAGATATCAAAGATATCATGAACTCCGTGCACTGGATATTCGGAAACTGAGGTAAATCCTAAGAAATCTACATGAATCCCACATTTTCCCTCTGGGTCAAAAAGGTCCAATGTTTCCCCAATAAAAGACTTCACGGGTGCATGTTTAGCTTTGTGCAAATAACTTTTAGCTAATAATATCTATTTTTAGCTATTTCAATTTTCAGACTTGTCCCCAGCCAGTCAGCAGCAATTGAAAATCGTTTAGCTCTTTAGCTTGTCCTAATTTTACTGTTGCCCCCAAAGCACAGCGCGTTCATCCACAATACAACGCACTAAATGTAGGCCAGTTGTGATGGACGTTTGAAATAAAACTTGAATGCTGGTGTTACCAACTCTACTACATACCTGAGAACACAAGATGTGTGCTGTCTGAAGCTTTTGGTTGGTTATTAAATCAACCAGCAGATTTAGGGGCTGGACAAGATAAAAGTTTTGGTCGGGAACAAGCCTTCAGTGACCACTGTAAGTCGGAATATTTATCTATAATAATAAATTTTTAAAGAGTTTGCCACCAAAGGCAATGTTAAGACTAAAAAAGTGCTTTTCTTTAAAAGTTTGACCTTTTGGAAAACCCAGGCCAGTTTGTGTTCAGCAAAATAAAAGGAAAACGACATAAATCTATCCCTCCTATCTGAATAGCATTGCAGCTGCAAATTTAAGATTATTCTTGACATATTCGTGTCATAAACCTTTCCACCAAACTCTGTTTTATTCCTCTAACCTCAGCTCCACGAGCACAGCTGTGCGGGCCAGAGGGGGTTCACATGATACCAGGAACTGCCTCTGGAGGGCCTCACTAGGGTCCTCTGCGACGAGGAGCAAAAGCCAGATTCATAGTGCTCATCTCTGACAAAAAGCCCACATTTCTTGAGTTTTACACTGTGGCCCTCCAGTGCCTTTCTGTTACGCGGCAGACCCTTACTGGCCCTTTACACTTACATAGACAAACAACTCTTCATATCCTTTCACCAACACTGGCGCTTGGCTCTGCCCAGGGATGCCCCTGCTCTTTGCCAAGACTCTGCAGCGGCAGCCAAATATCTCTCACAGGAGAAAATCTGCTTCGTCTGAGGAATACTAGCATCTGGCTCCAATTTAATTGATTTCACAGCATTAGAAAAATAGAATTTGCAAAGATAAATCACCTTTTTTTTCCAATATGAAAAATAGACCGAACTCTTGTGATTTCTTTCTTGGTTGTTCCAGTTTGGTGAAAGGCATTTCAGTTAGCATAAATAGAACTTGATAAGACATCTTAACACATGCGGATAGTATGTGCTAAAAATGGCAGCTACTTTGAACTACACATTATATAAGTGTTACGTAGCCCTGTACCCATTAAGGACAGTTGCTGTGTAGAACCCGACTAATAGCGACACCACCAGCTAAATGAGCGGTGTGTGTGTGTGTGTATGTATGTGGGGCACATCGGTGATTGTGTTTCAGCAATCGTGAAGTGACTGCTTACCTCTGAGGCTCTGTCCCCAATTAACGAGTAGTCGGTTTCTCTTTGCTTGTCGGATCTACATCTCAGCAACGTCCTTTCAGAGTGTATTCACAACAGGGCAACCTTGAGTGAAACTGCACTTGCATATTGACAAGGTACAGAAGTGTCAAGAGACATAAAGGCAAAGTTACTATATTTGAAATCTCTAAAGGAACACTAATAAGGCCCATAGCAACATTAGCACTATGTAGCTCATAAATCTCCACAGTAAAGAGTGAATATGGCTTGGTGAAAAAACTGCTAACCATGTAGTGTATTAACACCGGTACAGTATATTGCAGCACAGAGGAGACCAGCAGTGTTTGAGTTTCTTTGGAAGTGCATCCCTTTAGTAGCGCTGTAATTGTTTCAAAACATTACTTTTAAGGCTCGTCTTAAACACAAAAGTTCAAATGTGTGTGTATCTACAGTACACACAAGACACTGCTGCTCTCCTTCTGTGTGTGATTAGTCCAAGTAAACATGCATAGAATGACACACACCCCGAGATAAAGTTAAAATACGACCGTAATACCGAACGGTACGGACCTAATACAGTACAGGGGTGATATAAGCACACTAATTCTGCTTCTGCCATGCTTTTGTACCAGCACACGCTCAGAAAGCATGGGTTTAACACACCGAACCAATCCATAGCGCCACAAACAAACCCAACACCAACAAGTCAATCTGGTTGTAAGAACTTCTCATAATAAACCCTCCATCCCTAACCCTCCCAAAAAATGTAGTGACTTGAAGCACCGGCATGTCAGTTAATGACTTGGGAATGGCTGAAAAGAGAACTGAAGCACATGAGAGATCCTCAGCCCTGATCTACGCAACGGGGGTCGATAGATTGACAGAGGCTGACTGAGGGCAGGTGCAGTGCACCTGCCTTTCCAGATGCACACGGCTGGAAACGAGCCTTCTGTTTGATCACTTTCAGCCTCACTGACAAACTTCATTACGATTCAGCTCAATATGTCTGCTAGGCACTGGAATTACAGTAGAACAACCTTCACTGCAGGAAGCTTCAGCGCTACAGTATGTACACTGCGGAGAGAGTAATGATCTGGGCATCCCTTGCAGCCTATATATAAGCCTTCGAATTTCTGTTTACCTTCTATTTTATAACACAGAGAAAATATTGTTCTTTAAAGGAATGTTTTGACACATCTGAGGCTTTAGCAGAGCTGTTTTATACAACAACATTTCAGCTTTATCAGGGCGCTGGTGCTATTTACAGTCTCGGTATGATGGGCAAAGGATCTCTCATTAGGCTATGATATTTCTTCCTGGCTGTGAGCTAAATCCTCCCCATCTCTCAACAGCAAATCCCTCATTCTAACATGTGAAATGGACGGTTTTGAGCGGGTAATTGGATAGTGGACTTTAGTGATTGTAAAGTGACCCTCCCCTCCCTTTCCCCGGAAAGTGAATTTGTCAGATGAGAGGATTAGGGGTCGAAGAGGTCAACGTGTGGCTGCAGGTCCACCTCTCTGTTGAAGTGCTCAATCTCTTTATTGGCCTCCTGCACGTATTCATCAATGAACTGATCCATCACTGAACACACACATGTAAGGAATCAACAGCACAAGCACACAGTAATATTCAATACTGTCAATATATAATATTATTTTTAATGCTGTTGATTACTCATGAAAATAATTTTAAATGATGCCTAAGTGTGTATAAACACATTTAGAGTGATACACTTTTAATGAAATTTTAGCTGTGCAAATGTGCTTCTTTTCAATGTTACTGATCAAACATTAAGCCTGCTTATCGGATTAATAAAAGTAAACATCACCTTCCTGTTCGTTTATACACACATTGGGACAAGTTGAAATTACTGTCTGTGGTAATCAACAGCATGCTAGTGTTGCAGTATGCAGACATTAAAAATACACTACTGTTCAAAAGTCTGTGGTTGGTAAGAGTTTTACATGACTGCAATGGAAGGCTCTAATCCTTACTCGAGGTTGCATTTATTTGATCAAAAATGTTTTATATTTGAATACATTATTACTGAAATTTCAGCATCAATACTCCAGTCTTCACTGTCACAAGCTAATGGGTCAATATCACTATAAAGTGCCCTTTGTTGTCCCCATCACAATCATGGAGTTATTTTGACCATTTTGTGTAATAATACTATTCTGGTTGGATACAAGTAATGCATAAGTACTTTAATACACTTTTGTGCAATAATAGCTGCATTCAAGTGGGTTTTCTTTATTTTATTCCACTTTCTTCT